>JARGYO010005625.1:0-320000 GCA_029206835.1 Rana muscosa | reverse complement strand
GCGCCAAGCTCCTGGCCGAAGACAGACAAGAGCATGGCTGGGTAATGCTGGTTTCAGAATCAAACCCAACAAAAGGTGCAGATCATGGCCAAACAACATGGAAGCCAAGATCATGACCAAACAAGACGAGTGTCGAAATCACAGGCAAACAAATTAGCTGCCAAGATCATCATGACCAAACAAGATGGAAGCCAAGATTGTAAAAGTCAAGGTCATGACCAAACAAGACAAGTGCCAAAATCCTGGGCAAACATATTAGGTGCCAATATAATGACCAAACAAGACCAAGTTCCTGGCCGAAGAAAGACAGTGCCAAGAGCATGGCCAGGTAATGCTGGTTTCAGAATCACAGCCAAGCAAAGCAAGTGAGCAAATCATGGCCAAACAACATGGAAGACAACATCATGACCAAACAAGACAAGTGCCAAAATCCCGGGCAAACAACTGAAGTGCCAAGATCATGACCAAACATCATAGAAGGCAAGATCATGACCAAACAAGGCAACATAATGACCAAACAACATGGAAGGCAAGATCATGACCAAACGACATGGAAGGCAACGTCGTGACCAAACGAGATGGAAGGCAACGTCATGACCAAACGAGATGGAAGGCAACGTCATGACCAAACGAGATGGAAGGCAATGTCATGACCAAACGACATGGAAGGCAACGTCATGACCAAACGACATGGAAGGCAACGTCATGACCAAACGACATGGAAGGCAACGTCATGACCAAACGACATGGAAGGCAACGTCATGACCAAACGACATGGAAGGCAACGTCATGACCAAACGACATGGAAGGCAACGTCATGACCAAACGACATGGAAGGCAACGTCATGACCAAACGACATGGAAGGCAACGTCATGACCAAACGACATGGAAGGCAACGTCATGACCAAACGACATGGAAGGCAACGTCATGACCAAACGACATGGAAGGCAACGTCATGACCAAACGACATGGAAGGCAACGTCATGACCAAACGACATGGAAGACAACATCATGACCAAACGACATGGAAGACAACGTCATGACCAAACGACATGGAAGGCAACGTCATGACCAAACGACATGGAAGGCAACGTCATGACCAAACGACATGGAAGACAACATCATGACCAAACGACATGGAAGACAACGTCATGACCAAACGACATGGAAGGCAACGTCATGACCAAACGACATGGAAGGCAACGTCATGACCAAACGACATGGAAGACAACATCATGACCAAACGACATGGAAGGCAACGTCATGACCAAACGACATGGAAGGCAACGTCATGACCAAACGACATGGAAGGCAACGTCATGACCAAACGACATGGAAGACAACATCATGACCAAACGACATGGAAGACAACGTCATGACCAAACGACATGGAAGGCAAGACCATGACCAAACGACATGGAAGGCAAGACCATGAACAAACGACATGGAAGGCAAGATCATGACCACACAAGATGGAAGCCAAGATTGTGATCAAACAAGTTGGAAGTCAAGATCCTGATCCAAACAAGATGGGAACCAAAATTATGACCAAACAAGACAAGTGCCAAAATCATGGGCAAACAAATTAGATGCCAAGCTCATGACCTAAGAAAGGTGCCAGTACCTTGCCCAAAGAAGATGGGAGCCAAGATCCTGAACATACAATACAGTATGAGTGCCAAAATCATGGGCAAATGAGAATGGAAGCCCAAACTATGACCAAACAAGAAAGAAGCCAAGACCATAACCTAACAAGATGGCCATTGGGATTATGTCCACACAGTATGGCCGCCAAGAAACTCTATGACCGATGACTCTCTCCTCCCCCTCCCCCAGGCCTGTGTTGGCAGAGGTTAGAGGGTCTCTTGGGTACTCGATGTCCTGAGCTCTGAATCATTGGGTGGGATGGGAATAGAAGGAGGCTCTTGAGAGGTAATAGGGTGTAAATTGTACGATATGAAAGGATGTTCAGCTCTTGTTTGTCTCGGTGAGATGGCGGTGGGGAGGGAGGAGAAGTCTCGGGCTGCGCTCTCATTGTCAGAGGTCTCATTAGAGAGGCACTTTGCTGTGAAGCGTCTCCTGAAGAGCCATTGTAGGAGAGGTGATTGTACTTCATGTACGGCCTCATTACCCCGGACACGTGTGTCATTACCGCCCTGCACATGGCAGCCCGCCACGAGCGCAGGGGGAGGGTCCTCAGACTGTGCTTGGAACCAAAATTATAAGACGATCGGACCGCGCGCTCGATTCTGTACACGGGAGCGCTCTACGTGACTTTCCTTTCCTTTCCATACACACCATTGATGGCACTTTAGGTCACTTGGGAAAGTGGGTGGAGCCAAGACAGAGAAGGCCGGTGAGGAGATGGTCCATGGCAGCTCCATAAATAGAACCCAGTCCAGGACAAGGACGAGGTACTGTGCCCCCTCCCCCACTACTAATGCACATTGTAGATTGGGTGTACTGCCCTACGTTTCTTCTCTGCCCCCTCGCTCTGCTGCGCCCATGGCAGCTGTCCCTCCTGCCCACCCCTTGTCTCAGCACTGATCGAACCATCGGCACTGAAAATTCCGGGTCCGTCATATTTCCGTAGCCCCCCCGTCTACGAGCCGCCCCCGCCCCCCCGAGAGCAGGTAGGCGGGTCTGCGATGAGCAGAGGAAGGGATTATGGGAAAATTTTGGATTATGACACCGACCAGACAGATCAGCCTCTCCTCCACCTCTTACCTTCAGGGCCACCGCTTGATCCTGCCACGTTCTAAAGGACCTGTCATCAGATAGGATGTGTCCCCCTGCCAGGTGTTTATATACCCCTGACAATGCCCTCATCTCATCTCCTACCCAGAAGGACGGAGCCATCTTTGTGCAGGCATCATCCAGGGTCACCATCTACTTCCTGGACTGAGATACCGGCTCAGAGATGAGACAATCATGGAAATCCTGGTGCCTGTGCAGTTCTTGGCGGTGTTCACAAATGTCTGACGCAGATCAGCCCCTGCTGCTGCCTCTCACCTTGTGACAGGAAACAAAGTTACAATGTTGCCCAGGTGATCATTGTACTGGTAGATGGTAAGCTCCTGGGCTCAGGTGATCACTGTACTGGTAGATGGTAAGCTCCTGGGCTCAGGTGATCACTGTACTGGTAGATGGTAAGCTCCTGGGCTCAGGTGATCACTGTACTGGTAGATGGTAAGCTCCTGGGCCCAGGTGATCACTGTACTGGTAGATGGTAAGCTCCTGGGATCAGGTGATCACTGTACTGGTAGATGGTAAGCTCCTGGGATCAGGTGATCATTGTACTGGTAGATGGTAAGCTCCTGGGCCCAGGTGATCACTGTACTGGTAGATGGTAAGCTCCTGGGATCAGGTGATAATTGTACTGGTAGATGGTAAGCTCCTGGGACCAGGTGATCACTGTACTGGTAGATGGTAAGCTCCTGGGATCAGGTGATCACTGTACTGGTAGATGGTAAGCTCCTGGGCTCAGGTGATCATTGTACTGGTAGATGGTAAGCTCCTGGGTCCAGGTGATCATTGTACTGGTAGATGGTAAGCTCCTGGGTCCAGGTGATCATTGTACTGGTAGATGGTAAGCTCCTGGGTCCAGGTGATCATTGTCCTGGTAGATGGTAAGCTCCTGGGTCCAGGTGATCATTGTACTGGTAGATGGTAAGCTCCTGGGTCCAGGTGATCATTGTACTGGTAGATGGTAAGCTCCTGGGTCCAGGTGATCATTGTACTGGTAGATGGTAAGCTCCTGGGTCCAGGTGATCATTGTACTGGTAGATGGTAAGCTCCTGGGCTCAGGTGATCATTGTACTGGTAGATGGTAAGCTCCTGGGCTCAGGTGATCATTGTACTGGTAGATGGTAAGCTCCTGGGCTCAGGTGATCATTGTACTGGTAGATGGTAAGCTCCTGGGCTCAGGTGATCATTGTACTGGTAGATAGTAAGCTCCTGGGCCCAGGTGATCATTGTACTGGTAGATGGTAAGCTCCTGGGTCTAGGTGATCACTGTACTGGTAGATGGTAAGCTCCTGGGTCCAGGTGATCATTGTACTGGTAGATGGTAAGCTCCTGGGCTCAGGTGATCATTGTACTGGTAGATGGTAAGCTCCTGGGCTCAGGTGATCATTGTCCTGGTAGATGGTAAGCTCCTGGGTCCAGATGATCATTGTACTGGTAGATGGTAAGCTCCTGGGTCCAGGTGATCATTGTACTGGTAGATGGTAAGCTCCTGGGTCCAGGTGATCATTGTACTGGTAGATGGTAAGCTCCTGGGCTCAGGTGATCATTGTACTGGTAGATGGTAAGCTCCTGGGCTCAGGTGATCATTGTACTGGTAGATGGTAAGCTCCTGGGCTCAGGTGATCATTGTACTGGTAGATGGTAAGCTCCTGGGCTCAGGTGATCATTGTACTGGTAGATGGTAAGCTCCTGGGCCCAGGTGATCATTGTACTGGTAGATGGTAAGCTCCTGGGTCTAGGTGATCACTGTACTGGTAGATGGTAAGCTCCTGGGTCCAGGTGATCATTGTACTGGTAGATGGTAAGCTCCTGGGCTCAGGTGATCATTGTACTGGTAGATGGTAAGCTCCTGGGCTCAGGTGATCATTGTACTGGTAGATGGTAAGCTCCTGGGTCCAGGTGATCATTGTACTGGTAGATGGTAAGCTCCTGGGCTCAGGTGATCATTGTACTGGTAGATGGTAAGCTCCTGGCCTCAGGTGATCATTGTACTGGTAGATGGTAAGCTCCTGGGCCCAGGTTTTCACTGTACTGGTAGATGGTAAGCTCCTGGGCTCAGGTGATCATTGTATTGGTAGATGGTAAGCTCCTGGGATCAGGTGATCAATGTATTGGTAGATGGTAAGCTCCTGGGATCAGGTGATCATTGTACTGGTAGATAGTAAGCTCCTGGGTCCAGGTGATCATTGTACTGGTAGATGGTAAGCTCCTGGGTCCAGGTGATCACTGTACTGGTAGATGGTAAGCTCCTGGGTCCAGGTGATCATTGTACTGGTAGATGGTAAGCTCCTGGGCCCAGGTGATCACTGTACTGGTAGATGGTAAGCTCCTGGGATCAGGTGATCATTGTACTGGTAGATGGTAAGCTCCTGGGCTCAGGTGATCATTGTACTGGTAGATGGTAAGCTCCTGGGTCCAGGTGATCATTGTACTGGTAGATGGTAAGCTCCTGGGTCCAGGTGATCACTGTACTGGTAGATGGTGAGCTCCTGGGTCCCTGCTGCCGTGTCTCACCTTGTGACTTGTTACAAAGTTACAAAGTACAGTCTGATCATTGGGGGAGGGGAGACTCAGGAAATGTTTCCTCTTGCCTGCAGCAGACTGATGACATCATCTCAGCCTAGGCAGAGTCACTGTCTGGAGCCCAGGGAGCAGCTTTTCAAAGCTTTATATTGGGAGAAGTCAGGAAGTCATTCCCTTGTGAAGACGGTGACAGGTCCTCTTTGATATCCGATGCGTTTCGCTCTCCTCCTCGGCTTCGGGACTCGGGGGGGTTAAGACAATCTTCTGAAAACAAAAACGCGTGATTGTCTGGTGGATGTGGAAATTGAAAAGATAGGATCTCCCCTCCGGAGGGAGCGCGGCGGACGGCGACCTTGTTTGTGATTTAGCAGAAGAAGTGACAAGCAGATGACACGGGAGATAGTCGTGTCCAACATGTAAATGAGGAGTTTGTTCCCGGGGGGGGGCGGGGAATTATGAAAGTGCGCCGTGCGCAGACGCCGAGAGCGCGGGGAAAAAAAATGACAGCCGATTCCATTTAAAATCCCGACTCCTCTCCTGGAGATAAATGGTTTCCTCTGATTTCACCGCACGCTGAGAGCTTCTCACAAGGTGCATCTGAAGCTGCAGACAGTCAGATAAAGCCCCGCCCCATTTCCTGGCTGGAGGACATCCAGCATCCTCTGGCCCTTTCCTCCCCAGCCTGCCGCCTCCTAGCCCCATCCCTTTTACCCAGCTGTGACACAGTGCCACAGACTAACTGTCCTTAGCCCCACCCCTTCATTAGATCTGGGATGGGGGGCAGAAGGGACACGTGCCCCAGACTAACTGTCCCTGGCCCCGCCCCTTCATTAGATCTGGGATGGGGGGCAGAAGGGACACGTGCCCCAGACTAACTGTCCCTGGCCCCGTCCCTTCATTAGATCTGGGATGGGGGGGGCAGATGGGACATGTGCCCCAGACTCAGTGCCACAGACTAACTGTCCCTGGCCCCGCCCCTTCATTAGATATGGATGGGGGGGCAGAAGGGACACATGCCCCAGACTAACTGTCCCTGGCCCCGCCCCTTCATTAGATCTGGGATGGGGGGGGGGCAGATGGGACATGTGACCCAGACTCAGTGCCACAGACTAACTGTCCCCATATCTAATGAAGGGGTGGGGGCAGAAGGGACACGTGCCCCAGACTAACTGTCCCTGGCCCCGCCCCTTCATTAGATCTGGGATGGGGGGGCAGAAGGGACACGTGCCCCAGACTAACTGTCCCTGGCCCCGCCCCTTCATTAGATCTGGGATGGGGGGGCAGAAAGGACACGTGCCCCAGACTAACTGTCCCTGACCCCGCCCCTTCATTAGATCTGGGATGGGGGGCAGATGGGACATGTGTCCCAGACTCAGTGCCACAGACTAACTGTCCCTGGCCCCGCCCCTTCATTAGATATGGATGGGGGGGCAGAAGGGACACATGCCCCAGACTAACTGTCCCTGGCCCCGCCCCTTCATTAGATCTGGGATGGGGGGGCAGATGGGACATGTGCCCCAGACTCAGTGCCACAGACTAACTGTCCCTGGCCCCGCCCCTTCATTAGATCTGGGATGGGGGGCAGAAGGGACACGTGCCCCAGACTAACTGTCCCTGGCCCCGCCCCTTCATTAGATCTGGGATGGGGGGCAGAAGGGACACGTGCCCCAGACTAACTGTCCCTGGCCCTGCCCCTTCATTAGATCTGGGATGGGGGGGGGCAGATGGGACATGTGCCCCAGACTCAGTGCCACTGACTAACTGTCCCTGGCCCCGCCCCTTCATTAGATATGGATGGGGGGGGGCAGAAGGGACACATGCCCCAGACTCAGTGCCACAGACTAACTGTCCTTGGCCCCGCCCCTTCATTAGATCTGGGATGGGGACAGAAGGGACACGTGCCCCAGACTAACTGTCCCTGGCCCCGCCCCTTCATTAGATATGGATGGGGGGGCAGAAGGGACACATGCCCCAGACTAACTGTCCCTGGCCCCGCCCCTTCATTAGATCTGGGATGGGGGGGGGCAGATGGGACATGTGACCCAGACTCAGTGCCACAGACTAACTGTCCCCATATCTAATGAAGGGGCGGGGGCAGAAGGGACACATGCCACAGACTAACTGTCCCTGGCCCCGCCCCTTCATTAGATCTGGGATGGGGGGCAGAAGGTACACGTGCCCCAGACTAACTGTCCCTGGCCCCGCCCCTTCATTAGATCTGGGATGGGGGGCAGAAGGGACACGTGCCCCAGACTAACTGTCCCTGGCCCCGCCCCTTCATTAGATCTGGGAGGGGGGGCAGATGGGACATGTGCCCCAGACTCAGTGCCACAGACTAACTGTCCCTGGCCCCGCCCCTTCATTAGATATGGATGGGGGGGCAGAAGGGACACATGCCCCAGACTAACTGTCCCTGGCCCCGCCCCTTCATTAGATCTGGGATGGGGGGGCAGATGGGACATGTGCCCCAGACTCAGTGCCACAGACTAACTGTCCCTGGCCCCGCCCCTTCATTAGATCTGGGATGGGGGGCAGAAGGGACACGTGCCCCAGACTAACTGTCCCTGGCCCCGCCCCTTCATTAGATCTGGGATGGGGGGCAGAAGGGACACGTGCCCCAGACTAACTGTCCCTGCCCCTTCATTAGATCTGGGATGGGGGGGGGCAGATGGGACATGTGCCCCAGACTCAGTGCCACAGACTAACTGTCCCTGGCCCCGCCCCTTCATTAGATATGGATGGGGGGGCAGAAGGGACACATGCCCCAGACTCAGTGCCACAGACTAACTGTCCTTGGCCCCGCCCCTTCATTAGATCTGGGATGGGGGGCAGAAGGGACACGTGCCCCAGACTAACTGTCCCTGGCCCCGCCCCTTCATTAGATCTGGGATGGGGGGCAGAAGGGACACGTGCCCCAGACTAACTGTCCCTGCCCCTTCATTAGATCTGGGATGGGGGGGGGCAGATGGGACATGTGCCCCAGACTCAGTGCCACAGACTAACTGTCCCTGGCCCCGCCCCTTCATTAGATATGGATGGGGGGGCAGAAGGGACACATGCCCCAGACTAACTGTCCCTGGCCCCGCCCCTTCATTAGATCTGGGATGGGGGGGGCAGATGGGACATGTGACCCAGACTCAGTGCCACAGACTAACTGTCCCCATATCTAATGAAGGGGCGGGGCAGAAGGGACACGTGCCCCAGACTAACTGTCCCTGGCCCCGCCCCTTCATTAGATCTGGGATGGGGGGGCAGAAGGGACACGTGCCCCAGACTAACTGTCCCTGGCCCCGCCCCTTCATTAGATCTGGGATGGGGGGGCAGAAAGGACACGTGCCCCAGACTAACTGTCCCTGACCCCGCCCCTTCATTAGATCTGGGATGGGGGGGGGGCAGAAGGGACACGTGCCCCAGACTCAGTGCCACAGACTAACTGTCCCCATATCTAATGAAGGGGCGGGGGCAGAAGGGACACATGCCACAGACTAACTGTCCCTGGCCCCGCCCCTTCATTAGATCTGGGATGGGGGGCAGAAGGGACACATGCCACAGACTAACTGTCCCTGGCCCCGCCCCTTCATTAGATCTGGGATGGGGGGCAGAAGGGACACGTGCCCCAGACTAACTGTCCCTGGCCCCGCCCCTTCATTAGATCTGGGATGGGGGGCAGAAGGGACACGTGCCCCAGACTAACTGTCCCTGGCCCCGCCCCTTCATTAGATCTGGGAGGGGGGGCAGATGGGACATGTGCCCCAGACTCAGTGCCACAGACTAACTGTCCCTGGCCCCGCCCCTTCATTAGATATGGATGGGGGGGCAGAAGGGACACATGCCCCAGACTAACTGTCCCTGGCCCCGCCCCTTCATTAGATCTGGGATGAGGGGGCAGATGGGACATGTGCCCCAGACTCAGTGCCACAGACTAACTGTCCCTGGCCCCGCCCCTTCATTAGATCTGGGATGGGGGCAGAAGGGACACGTGCCCCAGACTAACTGTCCCTGGCCCCGCCCCTTCATTAGATCTGGGATGGGGGGCAGAAGGGACACGTGCCCCAGACTAACTGTCCCTGGCCCTGCCCCTTCATTAGATCTGGGATGGGGGGGGGGGGCAGATGGGACATGTGCCCCAGACTCAGTGCCACTGACTAACTGTCCCTGGCCTCGCCCCTTCATTAGATATGGATGGGGGGGCAGAAGGGACACATGCCCCAGACTAACTGGCCCTGGCCCCGCCCCTTCATTAGATCTGGGATGGGGGGGCTGATGGGACATGTGCCCCAGACTCAGTGCCACAGACTAACTGTCCCTGGCCCCGCCCCTTCATTAGATCTGGGATGGGGGCAGAAGGGACACGTGCCCCAGACTAACTGTCCCTGGCCCCGCCCCTTCATTAGATCTGGGATGGGGGGCAGAAGGGACACGTGCCCCAGACTAACTGTCCCTGGCCCCGCCCCTTCATTAGATCTGGGATGGGGGGGGCAGAAGGGACACGTGCCCCAGACTCAGTGCCACAGACTAACTGTCCCTGGCCCCGCCCCTTCATTAGATCTGGGATGGGGGGCAGAAGGGACACGTGCCCCAGACTAACTGTCCCTGGCCCCGCCCCTTCATTAGATCTGGGATGGGGGGCAGAAGGGACACGTGCCCCAGACTAACTGTCCCTGCCCCTTCATTAGATCTGGGATGGGGGGGGGGCAGATGGGACATGTGCCCCAGACTCAGTGCCACAGACTAACTGTCCCTGGCCCCGCCCCTTCATTAGATATGGATGGGGGGGGCAGAAGGGACACATGCCCCAGACTCAGTGCCACAGACTAACTGTCCTTGGCCCCGCCCCTTCATTAGATCTGGGATGGGGGGCAGAAGGGACACGTGCCCCAGACTAACTGTCCCTGGCCCCGCCCCTTCATTAGATCTGGGATGGGGGGCAGAAGGGACACGTGCCCCAGACTAACTGTCCCTGCCCCTTCATTAGATCTGGGATGGGGGGGGCAGATGGGACATGTGCCCCAGACTCAGTGCCACAGACTAACTGTCCCTGGCCCCGCCCCTTCATTAGATATGGATGGGGGGGCAGAAGGGACACATGCCCCAGACTAACTGTCCCTGGCCCCGCCCCTTCATTAGATCTGGGATGGGGGGGGCAGATGGGACATGTGACCCAGACTCAGTGCCACAGACTAACTGTCCCCATATCTAATGAAGGGGCGGGGGCAGAAGGGACACGTGCCCCAGACTAACTGTCCCTGGCCCCGCCCCTTTATTAGATCTGGGATGGGGGGGCAGAAGGGACACGTGCCCCAGACTAACTGTCCCTGGCCCCGCCCCTTCATTAGATCTGGGATGGGGGGGCAGAAAGGACACGTGCCCCAGACTAACTGTCCCTGACCCCGCCCCTTCATTAGATCTGGGATGGGGGGGGGGGCAGAAGGGACACGTGCCCCAGACTCAGTGCCACAGACTAACTGTCCCCATATCTAATGAAGGGGCGGGGGCAGAAGGGACACATGCCACAGACTAACTGTCCCTGGCCCCGCCCCTTCATTAGATCTGGGATGGGGGGCAGAAGGGACACATGCCACAGACTAACTGTCCCTGGCCCCGCCCCTTCATTAGATCTGGGATGGGGGGCAGAAGGGACACGTGCCCCAGACTAACTGTCCCTGGCCCCGCCCCTTCATTAGATCTGGGATGGGGGGCAGAAGGGACACGTGCCCCAGACTAACTGTCCCTGGCCCCGCCCCTTCATTAGATCTGGGAGGGGGGGCAGATGGGACATGTGCCCCAGACTCAGTGCCACAGACTAACTGTCCCTGGCCCCGCCCCTTCATTAGATATGGATGGGGGGGCAGAAGGGACACATGCCCCAGACTAACTGTCCCTGGCCCCGCCCCTTCATTAGATCTGGGATGAGGGGGCAGATGGGACATGTGCCCCAGACTCAGTGCCACAGACTAACTGTCCCTGGCCCCGCCCCTTCATTAGATCTGGGATGGGGGCAGAAGGGACACGTGCCCCAGACTAACTGTCCCTGGCCCCGCCCCTTCATTAGATCTGGGATGGGGGGCAGAAGGGACACGTGCCCCAGACTAACTGTCCCTGGCCCTGCCCCTTCATTAGATCTGGGATGGGGGGGGGGGGCAGATGGGACATGTGCCCCAGACTCAGTGCCACTGACTAACTGTCCCTGGCCTCGCCCCTTCATTAGATATGGATGGGGGGGCAGAAGGGACACATGCCCCAGACTAACTGGCCCTGGCCCCACCCCTTCATTAGATCTGGGATGGGGGGGCTGATGGGACATGTGCCCCAGACTCAGTGCCACAGACTAACTGTCCCTGGCCCCGCCCCTTCATTAGATCTGGGATGGGGGCAGAAGGGACACGTGCCCCAGACTAACTGTCCCTGGCCCCGCCCCTTCATTAGATCTGGGATGGGGGGCAGAAGGGACACGTGCCCCAGACTAACTGTCCCTGGCCCGCCCCTTCATTAGATCTGGGATGGGGGGGCAGAAGGGACACGTGCCCCAGACTCAGTGCCACAGACTAACTGTCCCCATATCTAATGAAGGGGCGGGGGCAGAAGGGACACGTGCCCCAGACTAACTGTCCCTGGCCCCGCCCCTTCATTAGATCTGGGATGGGGGGCAGAAAGGACACGTGCCCCAGACTAACTGTCCCTGACCCCGCCCCTTCATTAGATCTGGGATGGGGGGGGCAGAAGGGACACGTGCCCCAGACTCAGTGCCACAGACTAACTGTCCCCATATCTAATAAAGGGGTGGGGGCAGAAGGGACACATGCCACAGACTAACTGTCCCTGGCCCCGCCCCTTCATTAGATCTGGGATGGGGGGGCAGAAAGGACACGTGCCCCAGACTAACTATCCCTGACCCCGCCCCTTCATTAGATCTGAGATGGGGGGGCAGATGGGACACTTGCCCCAGACTAACTGTCCCTGACCCCGCCCCTTCATTAGATCTGGGATGGGGGGGCAGAAAGGACACGTGCCCCAGACTAACTGTCCCTGACCCCGCCCCTTCATTAGATCTGGGATGGGGGGGCAGAAGGGGCATGTGCCCCAGACTCAGTGCCACAGACTAACTGTCCCTGACCCCGCCCCTTTCATCAGAGCTTGGACAATGGGGGGGCGGGGGGCAGGGGGGTAACCTGCCCCAGACTTGGTGCCTCAGACTAACTGTTCCTGGCCCCGCCCCCTTTCATTCATTGGATTTTAACTCTTTCAATCATGGAGGCTCAGCATCACATGTGGGCGTTACCTATGCAAATGCAGCCTGCTTAGGAACGCCCACTCTTCCAGACTGACACCCCACCCATTAAGGCATTTTCAGATTTGCATAACCCCTCCGGCTACTTGCATCAGGGCTCTTAAGATGAGAGCTGTGTTCTCAGGAACCTATGTACAGCCCCCTGCTGGCCCCTCCCACCAGCCATGATCTGCCTGCATTGCATAGAGAAGCACAGAGACCCAGTGACTATAACACAATATATTATGTTAATGAAAGGGGGAGGGGGGGGGGGAGTATAGGATGAAGCGGTCGTCTGTTAGTAGATTGGGAGGATTTGGCGCTCCCGGAGAATTATCACCCCCCCAGCACCAATTGTTTGGAATGGAATGGAGTGAAGTGAGGAAAATTTAAACGCAGCGCCCGGACGCCGCCGCCCCCCCCCCCCTACGCTCCGTCCAGAAGTAAAAATAGTTGATTCGTCTCTTCCCGTCATCTCCTGTCAGGCGGAATCATCTCAGGCCGACAGTGAAGCCATGCATGCGCTGCGGATTAAAGGAGACCGTCATTTCCCCGTCCTCGGCCTCGGGGTCCCTAAAGCCAAACTCCGGGGCCAGAAGCGACGCAGCCATTGCTCGTTTACACCGCTGCATTTATCTGTGGCCCCGCCCACTCTAGCTGCCGATCCCCCTTTTTTTTTTGAGGGCTCATTTACACCATAAGGAACTCGCGAGCATGCACGTTTTTTCTTCGCGTATAAAATCGCGCCGAACCAAAGAACATGAGTAGATATTTTGGCGGCCAGCCGGCCACAAATGGACCCACTTTTGCTAAATGCATGGAGGTGCTACTAAGAATCATTGGCACCGGCGTGCGTCTGCAGAAGGCGGTGCAGGAAAACACGTATTTTCGCACGCGTTCCGGAGCTGCACCTGGTGTGAGCTCAGAGTATGGCATTCTGAATATTCTCCGCCCTCTGTAATCAGCGAGGGGGGCTGACGCAGTGCAGGGACTGGATGGAAATTGTCCCACCTGGGAAAATCCTGCTGAAATGATCTGCAATTTATCTTTTTGATTTGTCTGTGTGAATATAAAACTAAGCGATTGGACGGAACAGAACACTTCAGGAGCCTGCGCAGGTGGAGACGATAAAATCAAATAATTGGTGATGGACACCGAGAGAGGAGCACGGCCCTGCATTACAGTATAGGCAGCGTTGGACGCAGTCCAGCCATGCACCGTGGATCAAGATTGTACAGTAAGTGATGGAGAGTCCTGGAGAGAAACTGATACAATGTAACCACCAATCATCCAACGTAACCACCAATCATCCAACGTAACCACCAACCATCCAACGTGACCACCATTCATACAATGAAACCATCAGCCAGCCAACATAACCATCAGCCATCCAACATAACCACCAGCCATCCAACCTAACCACCAGCCATCCAACGTAACCACCAAGCATCCATCCAACGTAACCACCAAGCATCCAATAAAACCACCAACCATCCAACAAAACCACCAACCATCCAACAAAACCACCAACCATCCAACAAAACCACCAACCATCCAACAAAACCACCAACCATCCAACAAAACCACCAACCATCCAACAAAACCACCAACCATCCAACAAAACCACCAACCATCCAACAAAACCACCAAGCATCCATCCAACGTAACCACCAACCATCCAACGTAACCACCATGCATCCAACCTAACCATCAGCCATCCAACGTAACCACCAACCATCCAACATAACCACCAACCATCCAACATAACCACCAACCATCCAACATAACCACCAACCATCCAACATAACCACCAACCATCCAACATAACCACCAACCATCCAACATAACCACCAACCATCCAACATAACCACCAACCATCCAACGTAACCACCATGCATCCAACCTAACCATCAGCCATCCAACGTAACCACCAACCATCCAACCTAACCATCAGCCATCCAACCTAACCACCAGCCATCCAACCTAACCACCAGCCATCCAACCTAACCACCAGCCATCCAACGTAACCACCAAGCATCCATCCAACGTAACCACCAAGCATCCAATAAAACCACCAACCATCCAACAAAACCACCAACCATCCAACAAAACCACCAACCATCCAACAAAACCACCAACCATCCAACAAAACCACCAACCATCCAACAAAACCACCAACCATCCAACAAAACCACCAACCATCCAACAAAACCACCAAGCATCCATCCAACGTAACCACCAACCATCCAACGTAACCACCATGCATCCAACCTAACCATCAGCCATCCAACGTAACCACCAACCATCCAACATAACCACCAACCATCCAACATAACCACCAACCATCCAACATAACCACCAACCATCCAACATAACCACCAACCATCCAACATAACCACCATGCATCCAACCTAACCATCAGCCATCCAACGTAACCACCAACCATCCAACCTAACCATCAGCCATCCAACCTAACCACCAGCCATCCAACCTAACCACCAGCCATCCAACCTAACCACCAGCCATCCAACGTAACCACCAAGCATCCATCCAACGTAACCACCAAGCATCCAATAAAACCACCAACCATCCAACAAAACCACCAACCATCCAACAAAACCACCAACCATCCAACAAAACCACCAACCATCCAACAAAACCACCAACCATCCAACAAAACCACCAACCATCCAACAAAACCACCAAGCATCCATCCAACGTAACCACCAACCATCCAACGTAACCACCATGCATCCAACCTAACCATCAGCCATCCAACGTAACCACCAACCATCCAACATAACCACCAACCATCCAACATAACCACCAACCATCCAACATAACCACCAACCATCCAACATAACCACCAACCATCCAACATAACCACCAACCATCCAACATAACCACCAACCATCCAACATAACCACCAACCATCCAACATAACCACCAACCATCCAACAAAACCACCAAGCATCCAACAAAACCACCAAGCATCCATCCAACAAAACCACCAAGCATCCATCCAACAAAACCACCAACCATCCAACGTAACCACCATGCATCCAATGTAACCATCAGCCATCCAACCTAACCATCAGCCATCCAACCTAACCACCAGCCATCCAACCTAACCACCAGCCATCCAACCTAACCACCAGCCATCCAACCTAACCACCAGCCATCCAACCTAACCACCAGCCATCCAACCTAACCACCAGCCATCCAACCTAACCACCAGCCATCCAACAAAACCACCAAGCATCCATCCAACGTAACCACCAACCATCCAACGTAACCATCAGCCATCCAACGTAACCACCAAGCATCCAACGTAACCACCAAGCATCAAACGTAACCACCAAGCATCAAACGTAACCACCAAGCATCAAACATAACCACCATCCATCCAACGTAACCACCATCCAGCCAACTAAACCACCATGCATCCAACGTAACCATCAGCCATCCAACGTAACCATCAGCCATCCAACGTAACCACCAAGCATCCATCCAACGTAACCACCAAGCATCCATCCAACGTAACCACCAAGCATCCATCCAACGTAACCACCAAGCATCCATCCAACGTAACCACCAAGCATCCATCCAACGTAACCACCAAGCATCCAATAAAACCACCAACCATCCAACAAAACCACCAACCATCCAACAAAACCACCAACCATCCAACAAAACCACCAACCATCCAACAAAACCACCAACCATCCAACAAAACCACCAACCATCCAACAAAACCACCAACCATCCATCCAACGTAACCACCAACCATCCAACGTAACCACCATGCATCCAACCTAACCATCAGCCATCCAACGTAACCACCAACCATCCAACATAACCACCAACCATCCAACATAACCACCAACCATCCAACATAACCACCAACCATCCAACATAACCACCAACCATCCAACATAACCACCAACCATCCAACATAACCACCAACCATCCAACATAACCACCAACCATCCAACATAACCACCAACCATCCAACATAACCACCAACCATCCAACATAACCACCAACCATCCAACATAACCACCAACCATCCAACATAACCACCAACCATCCAACATAACCACCAACCATCCAACATAACCACCAACCATCCAACATAACCACCAACCATCCAACAAAACCACCAACCATCCAACAAAACCACCATCCATCCAACGTAACCACCATCCATCCAACGTAACCACCATCCAGCCAACTAAACCACCATGCATCCAACGTAACCATCAGCCATCCAACGTAACCACCAAGCATCCATCCAACGTAACCACCAAGCATCCATCCAACGTAACCACCAAGCATCCATCCAACGTAACCACCAAGCATCCATCCAACGTAACCACCAAGCATCCATCCAACGTAACCACCAAGCATCCATCCAACGTAACCACCAAGCATCCATCCAACGTAACCACCAAGCATCCATCCAACGTAACCACCAAGCATCCAATAAAACCACCAACCATCCAACAAAACCACCAACCATCCAACAAAACCACCAACCATCCAACAAAACCACCAACCATCCAACAAAACCACCAACCATCCAACAAAACCACCAACCATCCAACGTAACCACCATGCATCCAACCTAACCATCAGCCATCCAACGTAACCACCAACCATCCAACATAACCACCAACCATCCAACATAACCACCAACCATCCAACATAACCACCAACCATCCAACATAACCACCAACCATCCAACATAACCACCAACCATCCAACATAACCACCAAGCATCCATCCAACGTAACCACCAACCATCCAACGTAACCATCAGCCATCCAACGTAACCATCAGCCATCCAACGTAACCACCAAGCATCCAACGTAACCACCAAGCATCAAACATAACCACCAAGCATCAAACATAACCACCAAGCATCAAACATAACCACCATCCATCCAACGTAACCACCATCCATCCAACGTAACCACCATCCAGCCAACTAAACCACCATGCATCCAACGTAACCATCAGCCATCCAACGTAACCACCAAGCATCCATCCAACGTAACCACCAAGCATCCATCCAACGTAACCACCAAGCATCCATCCAACGTAACCACCAAGCATCCATCCAACGTAACCACCAAGCATCCATCCAACGTAACCACCAAGCATCCAATAAAACCACCAACCATCCAACAAAACCACCAACCATCCAACAAAACCACCAACCATCCAACAAAACCACCAACCATCCAACAAAACCACCAACCATCCAACGTAACCACCATGCATCCAACCTAACCATCAGCCATCCAACGTAACCACCAACCATCCAACATAACCACCAACCATCCAACATAACCACCAACCATCCAACATAACCACCAACCATCCAACATAACCACCAACCATCCAACATAACCACCAACCATCCAACATAACCACCAACCATCCAACATAACCACCAACCATCCAACATAACCACCAACCATCCAACATAACCACCAACCATCCAACAAAACCACCAACCATCCAACAAAACCACCAACCATCCAACAAAACCACCAACCATCCAACAAAACCACCAACCATCCAACATAACCACCAACCATCCAACATAACCACCAACCATCCAACATAACCACCAACCATCCAACAAAACCACCAAGCATCCAACAAAACCACCAAGCATCCATCCAACGTAACCACCAACCATCCAACGTAACCACCATGCATCCAATGTAACCATCAGCCATCCAACCTAACCACCAGCCATCCAACCTAACCACCAGCCATCCAACCTAACCACCAGCCATCCAACCTAACCACCAGCCATCCAACAAAACCACCAAGCATCCATCCAACGTAACCACCAACCATCCAACGTAACCATCAGCCATCCAACGTAACCACCAAGCATCCAACGTAACCACCAAGCATCAAACATAACCACCAAGCATCAAACATAACCACTAGGGATGAGCCGAACACCCCCGGGTTCGGTTCGCACCAGAACCTTCGAACGGACCGAAAGTTCGCGCGAATTTTCGAACCCTATTCGTTATAATGGACGCGAACGTTCGAAATCAAAATTGCTAATTACAACGGCCAATATGCATGTTAATGTTATAAAACAGGTTTGGGGACCCGGGTCCTGCCCCAGGGGACATATATCAATGCAAAAAGAAATTTTAAAAACTAAAGTTTTTTCGGGAGCAGTCATTTTAATGATGCATAAAGTGAAAAAAAAAAAGTGAAATTTTCCTTTAAATACGGTACCTGGGGGGTGTCTAAAGTATGCTTGTGAAGTGGCATGTGTTTCCCGTGTTTAGAACTGTCCTTGCACAAAATGACATTTGTAAAAGGAAAAAAAGAAGCCATTTAAAACCACTTGCGGCTTTAATGTCATGTCTTGTCCTGGCCGCCATATGGCTGAAAATCCTTGAGAAAAATGGCATGGCTACCCCATCACCCCCCCCCCCACCCCAGCCCCTTTGGGTCTTGTATGGATACTAAGGGGGACCCCGCACCCAAAATAAAACCCTATACCTACAACCCTATATACTCTGAACAGCAGTATATAGGTGGTGCAAACAAGACATGGACTGTAGGTTTGTTCTTAAGTAGAATCTGAACAGGTACATTATGAAGTGTAGCTACATCCCAAAAAAATCAATTTTTAAGCTTTTTGGAGAACATAGGGAGGGGTTATCACCCCTGTAACATTTGCTGTCTTTGCACATCTGTTCAGAACATGTCACCTCACTTTCCGTCCCAATGACAAATGTTTTTGGAAAAGTGGGGTTTTAATTGAAACAAGGATTGGTGATAAAGCATCAGTAGAGAGGAGATACCTTTTTCCCAAATTAAATCTAACAGGATAGAATTTTCCTTCCTAGGGGTAGATTTCCTCTCACTTCCTGTTTTCTCTTGCCGTTTGCAAGTAGGAGTCGTTTGTAAGTTGGATGTTTGAAAGTAGGGGCCTGCCGTATATACTCTGCAGAAATTTGCCCTATTAGATATTGGTGTAGCCACAAGACTGGTGGGCACAGGAATGGGCCCTGCTGTGAGTTAATAGATCAAGATTTGTACTTGCATGCACCTGTTGAACCGGGCAGAAAAATTGGGCCTTTGGTGGTGGTGGTGGTGGTGGTGGACGGTGTTGCCACAAGACTGTAAGCCCTCACAGTTACTCTTGGTGGGTGCAGGAATGGGCCCTGCTGTGAGTTATTAGATCAAGATTTGTAATTGCATGCACCTGTTGAACAGGGCAGAAAAATTGGGCCTTTGGTGGTGGTGGTGGTGGTGGACGGTGTTGCCACAAGACTGTAGGCCCTCATAGTTACTCTTGGTGGGCGCAGGAATGGGCCCTGCTGTGAACTATTAGATCAAGATTTGTAATTACACGCCCCTGTTAAACAGGGGCTGAAAAATTGTGCCTTAGGCATTGGTGCTGGTGCCACAACACTGCAACCCCTCACAGATACTGTACTTGGAGCACAGCAGTCACACCTGTTGCGAAGCATCTTTTTAAAAAATTGTAATTACACGCCCCTGTTATACAGGGGCTGAAAAATTGTGCCTTAGGCACTGGTGCTGGTGCCACAACACTGCAACCCCTCACAGATACTGTACTCTGAGCACAGCAATGAGACCTGTTGCAAAGCATTGCCTAAAAATTGTAATTACACGCCCCAACAGGGGCTGAAAAATTGTGCCTTAGGCACTGGTGCTGGTGCCACAACACTGCAACCCCTCACAGATACTGTACTCTGAGCACAGCAGTCACACCTGTTGCGAAGCATCTTTTTAAAAAATTGTAATTACACGCCCCTGTTATACAGGGGCTGAAAAATTGTGCCTTAGGCACTGGTGTGGTGGCATGGATCATTGAGGAGGAGGAAGAGGATAGTCAGTGAACATAACAGGACAGTCACTCAGCATCAGCATAGGCAGTCTTGAAGGGATGTGACATTATAAATTATTCCGTTATATCCGCTTCAGGTGTCTGGTAGCTGGTGGTGATCCAAGACTGATTCATTTTTATGAAGGTCAGTCGATCAACCGAGTCGGTGGACAGGCGCACCCTATGATCGGTGACAAATCCTCCAGCAGCACTGAATGTGCGTTCGGAAAGAACGCTGGATGCAGGACAGGCCAGTAGCTCAATTGCATACTGTGCAAGCTCTGGCCAGTGATCCATCCTCAGGACCCAGTAAGCCAGAGGATTTTCGGTGGGAAAGGTGTCCAAGTCTGACCTTGCCCCTAGGTATTCCTGCACCATGTATATCAGACGCTGGCGATGGTTGCTGGAACCGATCATACCTTGGGGCTGCGGACTAAAAAATTGTCTGAACGCATCGGTCAGACGTCCACCTTCCCCACCGCTCCTTCTGCTACTGACCGAAGCCTCAGCAACTCGTCGTCCAGGACCAGGAGTTTGTAACCTCCCAGTTTCTGGGAACGCGTTGCACAGACCTTTCTGCAAGGCCTCCCTGAGATGTCTCATCCTCTGCTCCCTCTGCGACGGCAAGATAAGGTCCGCAACCTTACCCTTGTACCGTGGATCAAGGAGAGTGGCCAGCCAGTAATGGTCACTCTCCTTGATCCGAAGAACACGAGGATCCTTCCGCAGGCTTTGCAGGATCAGGGAGGCTATGCAGCGTAGGTTAGCTGAGGCATTCGGTCCGGAGTCTTCTGGGTCACTGAGGATGACATGATCGCCAGCCACCTCCTCCCAGCCACGTACAAGTCCACTGGTTTGTTGGGACTGTACATCATCCCTAAAAGACTGCTGCTGCTGATGCTGAGTGCCAGGCTCCACCTCCATGCTCACACAATCCTCCTCCTCCTCCTCCT
Source organism: Rana muscosa (assembly GCA_029206835.1). Classification (NCBI taxonomy): domain Eukaryota; kingdom Metazoa; phylum Chordata; class Amphibia; order Anura; family Ranidae; genus Rana; species Rana muscosa. The sequence continues at coordinate 298,607 of JARGYO010005625.1, read as the reverse complement.
CCTCTTCCTGTGTGATGGGTGGGACAGAAGGAACATTGTCTGGATAAAGGGGGCCTTGAGAGACAAGGAAGTCCTCCTCTTCCTGCCTCTGTTCTGCCTCAAGTGCCCTGTCCATTATCCCACGCAGCGTATGCTCCAACAGGTGGACAAGAGGTACAGTGTCACTGATGCATGCACTGTCACTGCTCACCATCCTCGTGGCCTCCTCAAATGGTGAGAGGACAGTGCATGCATCCCTGATCATGCTCCACTGGCGTGGGGAAAAAAAGCCAAGCTCCCCTGACCCTGTCCTGGTGCCGTAGTCGCAAAGGTACTCATTGATGGCCCTCTGCTGCGTGTGCAGTCGCTGCAGCATGGCCAACGTTGAGTTCCACCTGGTGGGCATGTCACATATTAGGCGGTTCTTGGGCAGGTTCAGCTCCTTTTGCAGCTCAGTCAGCCGAGCACTGGCATTATAAGATCGGCGGAAATGCACACAGACTTTCCTGGCCTGCCTCAGGACATCCTGTAAGCCTGGGAACCTGCCCAAGAACCGCTGCACCACCAGGTTGAGGACGTGAGCCATACAGGGCACATGGGTGAGCTGCCCCTGTCGCAGGGCGGAGAGGAGGTTGGTGCCATTATCAGAAACGACCATTCCTGGCTTAAGCTGGCGTGGCGTCAACCACCTCTCGGCCTGCCCCTGCAGAGCTGCCAGAACCTCTGGCCCAGTGTGGCTCCTGTCCCCCAAACACACCAGCGCAAGCACGGCATGGCATCTTTTTGCCTGCGTACTCGCGTAGCCCCTTGTACGCCTACGGAGCACCGCTGGTTCCGAGGACAGAGCACTCGAAGAGGACATGGAGGAAGAAGAAGAGGAGGGGGTGGAGGAGAGAGGTGTGTCACAACCAGTAGTAGCATTTTGGAGGCGTGGTGGCGGAACAACCTCCAACACTACTGCACCTTGTCCTGCATCCCTCCCAGCTACCAATAGAGTGACCCAATGGGCCGTGAAAGAAAGATAACGTCCCTGTCCATGCCTGCTGGACCATGAGTCAGCGGTAATATGCACCTTACCGCTGACCGCCCTGTCCAGCGAGGCATGGACATTGCCTTCCACATGCCAGTAGAGAGACGGAATTGCCTTCCGTGAGAAAAAGTGGCGTTTGGGAACCTGCCACTGAGGAACCGCACATTGAACAAACTCACGGAAGGGGGCCGAGTCTATCAACTGAAAAGGCAGCAGTTGAAGTGCTAGCAATTTAGCCAAGCTAGCATTCAACCGCTGGGCATGTGGATGGCTGGGAGTATACTTCTTTCGACGGTCCAGCAGCTGGGGCAGGGAAATTTGCCTGCTACAATCGGACGTCGGTGTACTGCAAGTACTTGGTTGTGACACACCTAATTCTACACCTTCAGTCCTCTCAGAGCAGCTTTCAGAGAGGACTGAAGATATAGTGGGGATGGAGATCCCAGCTGATGAGGAGCAAGGAGAGGTCCGCTTTGTTCTTTGGTGTGGGTCTTTTATGTGTGCTTGCCAACGAGCTGCATGGCAGGTCGACATATGTCTGCTCATGCTTGTGGTGCCCAAGCGGCTGATGTTTTGGCCACGCGAGATACGCTTGAGACAAATATTGCAAATAGCAGTGGTGCGATCTGATACACTCGTCTCAAAAAAGGCCCACACCAAAGAACTTTTGTGATAACGTGCAGAGGCAGCGCCCTGCACAGGCGGAGCTCTGCGGTGTGGTACAGTTGCTGTGCTGGCCTCTAGCTGGCCTCCAGGGGGCATCCTGCCTCGTTGGACATGTGACGCTGCATCCTCCTCCTCCTCCTCCTCTCTCCCTTCAGGCACCCACGTGGAGTCAGTGACCTAATCATCCCCTCCCTCTTCACCACTAGAGCAAACCTGGCAGTAAGCTGCAGCTGGTGGAACACTACTGCCAGATTGCTGTCCTTCAGCATCCCCTTTCTCTGCGCGCACACTACTGACTTCCTCAAGCTGGGTATCATCATCCGAGCCTTCGAATCGTTGGGCATCCTCCTGGAGCATGTACCGAACACTGTGCTCAAACAGTTCGGGGGACTCCTCAGGAGGACATGGTGGGTCTAGGGAAGGGGTGGCTGATGATGCCATTGAGTACGCGTTGGCAGCTGCTCTGCCAGTACCCTGAGCCTGGGTGAGAGAGGATGAGGAGGATGAGGAGGGCTTGGTCATCCATTCTACCAAGCCTTCGGCATGATGCGGCTCCACATGTCCAGCTGCCGAAAACAAAGACAAGCGTGTCCCATGGCCACGTGCTGATGACGATGCACGACCACGTCCACGGCCAGCACTGTTGTCTCTAGAAACAGAGCCTGCCTGCCCTGTGTTCTTGCCTCGGCACGCTCTGCCTCTCCTTGGCGGTCTTCCAGCCATTGTAGTCGGTAGTGTATATAGTATCAAAAATAGAACTCCTATGTGTGCTCACAACACACTGTAGGTCCTATGGGTGCTGACACTAACACACTATAGGCACTATGTGTGCTGCTGACAAGAAAATATAGGAGCTCTGTTTGCTGCCACTAACACACTAGAAGTCCTATGGGTGCTGCTGAGAAGAAAATATAGGAGCTCTGTTTGCTGCCACTAACACACTAGAAGTCCTATGGGTGCTGCTGAGAAGAAAATATAGGAGCTCTGTTTGCTGCCACTAACACACTAGAAGTCCTATGGGTGCTGCTGAGAAGAAAATATAGGAGCTCTGTTTGCTGCCACTAACACACTAGAAGTCCTATGGGTGCTGCTGAGAAGAAAATATAGGAGCTCTGTTTGCTGCCACTAACACACTAGAAGTCCTATGGGTGCTGCTGAGAAGAAAATATAGGAGCTCTGTGTGATGCCACTAACACACTAGAAGTCCTATGGGTGCTGCTGAGAAGAAAATATAGGAGCTCTGTTTGCTGCCACTAACACACTAGAAGTCCTATGGGTGCTGCTGAGAAGAAAATATAGGAGCTCTGTTTGCTGCCACTAACACACTAGAAGTCCTATGGGTGCTGCTGAGAAGAAAATATAGGAGCTCTGTTTGCTGCCACTAACACACTAGAAGTCCTATGGGTGCTGCTGAGAAGAAAATATAGGAGCTCTGTTTGCTGCCACTAACACACTAGAAGTCCTATGGGTGCTGCTGAGAAGAAAATATAGGAGCTCTGTGTGATGCCACTAACACACTAGAAGTCCTATGGGTGCTGCTGAGAAGAAAATATAGGAGCTCTGTTTGCTGCCACTAACACACTAGAAGTCCTATGGGTGCTGCTGAGAAGAAAATATAGGAGCTCTGTTTGCTGCCACTAACACACTAGAAGTCCTATGGGTGCTGCTGAGAAGAAAATATAGGAGCTCTGTGTGATGCCACTAACACACTAGAAGTCCTATGGGTGCTGCTGAGAAGAAAATATAGGAGCTCTGTTTGCTGCCACTAACACACTAGAAGTCCTATGGGTGCTGCTGAGAAGAAAATATAGGAGCTCTGTGTGATGCCACTAACACACTAGAATTCCTATGGGTGCTGCTGAGAAGAAAATATAGGAGCTCTGTTTGCTGCCACTAACACACTAGAAGTCCTATGGGTGCTGCTGAGAAGAAAATATAGGAGCTCTGTTTGCTGCCACTAACACACTAGAAGTCCTATGGGTGCTGCTGAGAAGAAAATATAGGAGCTCTGTGTGATGCCACTAACACACTAGAAGTCCTATGGGTGCTGCTGAGAAGAAAATATAGGAGCTCTGTTTGCTGCCACTAACACACTAGAAGTCCTATGGGTGCTGCTGAGAAGAAAATATAGGAGCTCTGTTTGCTGCCACTAACACACTAGAAGTCCTATGGGTGCTGCTGAGAAGAAAATATAGGAGCTCTGTTTGCTGCCACTAACACACTAGAAGTCCTATGGGTGCTGCTGAGAAGAAAATATAGGAGCTCTGTTTGCTGCCACTAACACACTAGAAGTCCTATGGGTGCTGCTGAGAAGAAAATATAGGAGCTCTGTGTGATGCCACTAACACACTAGAAGTCCTATGGGTGCTGCTGAGAAGAAAATATAGGAGCTCTGTTTGCTGCCACTAACACACTAGAAGTCCTATGGGTGCTGCTGAGAAGAAAATATAGGAGCTCTGTGTGATGCCACTAACACACTAGAATTCCTATGGGTGCTGCTGAGAAGAAAATATAGGAGCTCTGTGTGATGCCACTAACACACTAGAAGTCCTATGGGTGCTGCTGAGAAGAAAATATAGGAGCTCTGTTTGCTGCCACTAACACACTAGAAGTCCTATGGGTGCTGCTGAGAAGAAAATATAGGAGCTCTGTTTGCTGCCACTAACACACTAGAAGTCCTATGGGTGCTGCTGAGAAGAAAATATAGGAGCTCTGTTTGCTGCCACTAACACACTAGAAGTCCTATGGGTGCTGCTGAGAAGAAAATATAGGAGCTCTGTTTGCTGCCACTAACACACTAGAAGTCCTATGGGTGCTGCTGAGAAGAAAATATAGGAGCTCTGTTTGCTGCCACTAACACACTAGAAGTCCTATGGGTGCTGCTGAGAAGAAAATATAGGAGCTCTGTTTGCTGCCACTAACACACTAGAAGTCCTATGGGTGCTGCTGAGAAGAAAATATAGGAGCTCTGTTTGCTGCCACTAACACACTAGAAGTCCTATGGGTGCTGCTGAGAAGAAAATATAGGAGCTCTGTTTGCTGCCACTAACACACTAGAAGTCCTATGGGTGCTGCTGAGAAGAAAATATAGGAGCTCTGTTTGCTGCCACTAACACACTAGAAGTCCTATGGGTGCTGCTGAGAAGAAAATATAGGAGCTCTGTGTGATGCCACTAACACACTAGAAGTCCTATGGGTGCTGCTGAGAAGAAAATATAGGAGCTCTGTTTGCTGCCACTAACACACTAGAAGTCCTATGGGTGCTGCTGAGAAGAAAATATAGGAGCTCTGTTTGCTGCCACTAACACACTAGAAGTCCTATGGGTGCTGCTGAGAAGAAAATATAGGAGCTCTGTTTGCTGCCACTAACACACTAGAAGTCCTATGGGTGCTGTTGGGGTGCAATGCTGTGCTAACAGCACTGCGGTTGGTACTACTGCAATACTGTACTAACAGTAAGCACGCACCAGACTAATCCCCAGCAGCAGCTAATAACACACTAACTGTGCAATCAGCAGCAATGAACGATCAATGACTTAGGTAGCAATGGTTTAGCAAAGAAATAGCCAATGGTTTAGCAAAGAAGAGCAAATCTTTCAGTATCAAGCAAAGACTGAATCAGCAGACTAATCTCTCCTAAAGCCGGAACTCATGTGACCGGGGCCGATGGCGTGGCGGCCTTTTAAATGGTGGGGCGTGTACTAAAGCCCCTGAGCTGTAATTGGCTACAGGCGTCCTGCCTGTAGCCAATTATTGCTCTCCGAGTTTCGGGCGCTGTGATTGGCCAAGCATGCGGGGTCACAGTGCATGCTTGGCCAATCATCAGCCAGCAATGCACTGCGCCGGCCGCGCCGGCCGCAATGCATTGCGGGGCCGCTCGCATCACACGAATGTGATGCGAACGGCCCAAATAGTTCTGGGCTCGACGAGCGAGCGAACGCCCGATGTTCGATTCGAACATGGGTTCGAATCGAGCACCGGGCCCATCCCTAATAACCACCAAGCATCAAACATAACCACCATCCATCCAACGTAACCACCATCCATCCAACGTAACCACCATCCATCCAACGTAACCACCATCCATCCAACGTAACCACCATCCATCCAACGTAACCACCATCCATCCAACGTAACCACCATCCATCCAACGTAACCACCAACCATCCAACGTAACCACCAACCATCCAACGTAACCACCAACCATCCAACGTAACCACCAACCATCCAACGTAACCACCAACCATCCAACGTAACCATCAGCCATCCAACAAAACCACCAACCATCCATCCAACGTAACAACTGTAGTAATTGGCATAGCATAAGGGCCCCCACTATAGCGATATGGGGTCATATATTCTAGCTTGGACCCACTGGTTAAAGAGATTGACTAGTATTATAAGTTTTATAAGTATTACGAAATAGGTTGAAATCTTGTATTTTGTATAGAGCAGCAGTTTTGCAAAAGCATGCATAATTTGCAGAGTGCTGGTCTATTTGGAGCCACTGTCTGGGGTCCATTTCCTGTGCACTGTCTGGCAGGCCCTGGTACAGAGAAGTGAAACCTTGCGACTATGAGCTATAGCACTCGTGTTGATTCTTATTAATAACAAAACTGTCAGCCACCTTGAGTGGGTCAAAGCGAATGTCGGCCATCTTGAGAGTGGCAAAATGTTTACCGTATAATGATAAAATGTATACCCACTGTATTAACCACACCCCTCCCCCTTTCTATGATTGGATTATGATAATGACTATATAATGTCTACCCCTGTAAAAGAGAAAATAGATTTCATTTTAAGCGCAAATCCTGTCTTGTCTCTTTTCTTGCGTTTGAAAAAATCTCTCAGTACTGATCCCGTATCTTTTGGGTGTGGTAATTGGGTTATTTATCCAAGCTGGTCTGAGGGGGTAGAGGTACTACCTGTTCTAATTTTCCACAACCACCAAGCATCCAACGTAACCCACAGCCATCCAACATAACCATGCATCCAACGTAACCATCAGCTATCCAACGTGACCACCATCCATCCAACGTAACCATCAGCCATTCAACAAAACCACCAAGCATCCATCCAACGCAACCATCAGCCATCCAATGTGACCACCAAGTATCCAACGTAACCACCAGCCATCCAACGTAACCACCAAGCATCCAACGTAACCACCAAGCATCCAACGTAACCACCAAGCATCCAACGTAACCACCAAGCATCCAACGTAACCACCAAGCATCCAACGTAACCACCAAGCATCCAACGTAACCACCAAGCATCCAACGTAACCACCAAGCATCCAACGTAACCACCATGCATCCAACGTAACCATCAGCCATCCAACAAAACCATCAGCCATCCAACGTAACCATCAGCCATCCAACAAAACCATCAGCCATCCAACGTAACCACCAACCATCCAACAAAACCACCAACCATCCAAAATAACCACCAACCATCCAACAAAACCACCAAGCATCCATCCAACGTAACCACCAACCATCCAACGTAACCATCAGCCATCCAACGTAACCACCAAGCATCCAACGTAACCACCAAGCATCCAACGTAACCACCAAGCATCCAACGTAACCACCAAGCATCCAACGTAACCACCAAGCATCCAACGTAACCACCAAGCATCCAACGTAACCACCAAGCATCCAACGTAACCACCAAGCATCCAACGTAACCACCAAGCATCCAACGTAACCACCAAGCATCCAACGTAACCACCAAGCATCCAACGTAACCACCATCCATCCAACGTAACCACCATCCATCCAACGTAATCATCAGCCATCCAACAAAACCACCATGCATCCAACGTAACCATCAGCCATCCAACAAAACCATCAGCCATCCAACGTAACCATCAGCCATCCAACAAAACCATCAGCCATCCAACGTAACCACCAACCATCCAAAATAACCACCAACCATCCAACAAAACCACCAAGCATCCATCCAACGTAACCACCAACCATCCAACGTAACCATCAGCCATCCAACGTGACCACCAAGCATCCAACGTAACCACCAAGCATCCAACGTAACCACCAAGCATCCAACGTAACCACCAAGCATCCAACGTAACCACCAAGCATCAAACATAACCACCAAGCATCAAACATAACCACCAAGCATCAAACATAACCACCAAGCATCAAACATAACCACCAAGCATCAAACATAACCACCAAGCATCCAACGTAACCACCATCCATCCAACGTAACCACCATCCATCCAACGTAACCACCATCCATCCAACGTAACCACCAACCATCCAACGTAACCACCAACCATCCAACAAAACCACCAACCATCCAACGTAACCATCAGCCATCCAACGTAACCACCAAGCATCCAACGTAACCACCAACCATCCAACGTAACCACCAACCATCCAACGTAACCACCATCCATCCAACGTAACCACCATCCATCCAACGTAATCATCAGCCATCCAACAAAACCACCATGCATCCAACGTAACCATCAGCCATCCAACAAAACCATCAGCCATCCAACGTAACCATCAGCCATCCAACAAAACCATCAGCCATCCAACGTAACCACCAACCATCCAAAATAACCACCAACCATCCAACAAAACCACCAAGCATCCATCCAACGTAACCACCAACCATCCAACGTAACCATCAGCCATCCAACGTGACCACCAAGCATCCAACGTAACCACCAAGCATCCAACGTAACCACCAAGCATCCAACGTAACCACCAAGCATCCAACGTAACCACCAAGCATCCAACGTAACCACCAAGCATCAAACATAACCACCAAGCATCAAACATAACCACCAAGCATCAAACATAACCACCAAGCATCAAACATAACCACCATCCATCCAACGTAACCACCATCCATCCAACGTAACCACCATCCATCCAACGTAACCACCATCCATCCAACGTAACCACCAACCATCCAACGTAACCACCAACCATCCAACAAAACCACCAACCATCCAACGTAACCACCAACCATCCAACGTAACCATCAGCCATCCAACGTAACCACCAAGCATCCAACGTAACCACCATCCATCCAACGTAACCACCATCCATCCAACGTAACCACCATCCATCCAACGTAACCACCATCCATCCAACGTAACCACCATCCATCCAACGTAACCACCATCCATCCAACGTAACCACCATCCATCCAACGTAACCACCATCCATCCAACGTAACCACCAACCATCCAACGTAACCACCAACCATCCAACGTAACCACCAACCATCCAACGTAACCACCAACCATCCAACAAAACCACCAAGCATCCATCCAACGTAACAACTGTAGTAATTGGCATAGCATAAGGGCCCCCACTATAGCGATATGGGGTCATATATTCTAGCTTGGACCCACTGGTTAGAGAGATTGACTAGTATTATAAGTTTTATAAGTATTACGAAATAGGTTGAAATCTTGTATTTTGTATAGAGCAGCAGTTTTGCAAAAGCATGCATAATTTGCAGAGTGCTGGTCTATTTGGAGCCACTGTCTGGGGTCCATTTCCTGTGCACTGTCTGGCAGGCCCTGGTACAGAGAAGTGAAACCTTGTGACTATGAGCTATAGCACTCGTGTTGATTCTTATTAATAACAAAACTGTCAGCCACCTTGAGTGTGTCAAAGCGAATGTCGGCCATCTTGAGAGTGGCAAAATGTTTACCGTATAATGATAAAATGTATACCCACTGTATTAACCACACCCCTCCCCCTTTCTATGATTGGATTATGATAATGACTATATAATGTCTACCCCTGCAAAAGAGAAAACAGATTTAATTTTAAGCGCAAATCCTATCTTGTCTCTTTTCTTGCGTTTGAAAAAATCTCTCAGTACTGATCCCGTATCTTTTGGGTGTGGTAATTGGGTTATTTATCCAAGCTGGTCTGAGGGGGTAGAGGTACTACCTGTTCTAATTTTCCACAACCACCAAGCATCCAACATAACCACCATCCATCCAACGTGACCACCAAGCATCCAACGTGACCGCCAAGCATCCAACGTGACCGCCAAGCATCCAACGTGACCGCCAAGCATCCAACGTGACCGCCAAGCATCCAACGTGACCGCCAAGCATCCAACGTGACCGCCAAGCATCCAACGTGACCGCCAAGCATCCAACGTGACCACCAAGCATCCAACGTGACCACCAAGCATCCAACGTGACCACCAAGCATCCAACGTGACCACCAAGCATCCAACGTGACCACCAAGCATCCAACGTGACCACCAAGCATCCAACGTAACCACCAAGCATCCAACGTAACCACCAAGCATCCAACGTAACCACCAAGCATCCAACGTAACCACCAACCATCCAACGTAACCACCAACCATCCAACGTAACCACCAGCCATACACTGTGACCACCAGCCATCCAACGTAACCACCAACCATCCAACGTAACCACCAACCATCCAACGTAACCACCAACCATCCAACGTAACCACTAGCCATACACTGTGACCACCAGCCATCCAACGTGACCACCAGCCATCCAACGTGACCACCAGCCATCCAACGTGACCACCAGCCATCCAACGTGACCACCAGCCATCCAACGTGACCACCAACCATCCAACGTAACCACTAGCCATACACTGTGACCACCAACCATCCAACGTAACCACCAACCATCCAACGTAACCACCAACCATCCAACGTAACCACCAACCATCCAACGTAACCACTAGCCATACACTGTGACCACCAGCCATCCAACGTGACCACCAGCCATCCAACGTGACCACCAGCCATCCAACGTGACCACCAGCCATCCAACGTGACCACCAGCCATCCAACATGACCAACAGCCATCCAACATGACCACCAAGCATCCAACGTAACCACCAAGCATCCAACGTAACCATCAAGCATCCAACGTAACCATCAGCCATCCAACGTAATCATCAGCCATCCAACGTAATCATCAGCCATCCAACGTAACCATCAGCCATCCAACGTAACCATCAGCCATCCAACGTGACCACCATCCATCCAACGTGACCACCAACCATCCAACGTGACCACCAACAATCCAACGTAACCACCAAGCATCCAATGTAACCACCAAGCATCCAACGTAGCCACCAGCCATCCAACCTATCCACCATCCACACAATGTAACCACCATCCATATAATGTAACCAATGACCATACTATGTAATGAAGTTGGTAACTTTTGTATTGTTTCTTTGTTGCATTGAACAATCTTTTTTAATCTATAACCGATCAATCACTGATCAATACAAAAGCCACGAACCTCCGTCGGTGGCCCTGCGCGGTTGTCACCGCATGTGATCCTTTGGCGGGGAATGCCTTGATCTTGTGTAGAAATCCGTTTAACCCCCTCCCCCCCCCTCCTGGCCGGCCCGCATCTATATATTCTAATTAGTGACCACCAGCCATCCAACGTGACCACCAGCCATCCAACGTGACCACCAGCCATCCAACGTGACCACCAGCCATCCAACGTGACCACCAACCATCCAACGTAACCACCAACCATCCAACGTAACCACTAGCCATACACTGTGACCACCAGCCATCCAACGTGACCACCAGCCATCCAACGTGACCACCAGCCATCCAACGTGACCACCAGCCATCCAACGTGACCACCAGCCATCCAACGTGACCACCAGCCATCCAACGTGACCACCAGCCATCCAACATGACCACCAGCCATCCAACATGACCACCAGCCATCCAACGTAACCACCAAGCATCCAACGTAACCACCAAGCATCCAACGTAACCATCAAGCATCCAACGTAACCATCAGCCATCCAACGTAATCATCAACCATCCAACGTAACCATCAGCCATCCAACGTAACCATCAGCCATCCAACGTGACCATCAGCCATCCAACGTGACCATCAGCCATCCAACGTGACCACCATCCATCCAACGTGACCACCAACCATCCAACGTGACCACCAACAATCCAACATAACCACCAAGCATCCAATGTAACCACCAAGCATCCAACGTAGCCACCAGCCATCCAACCTATCCACCATCCACACAATGTAACCACCATCCATATAATGTAACCAATGACCATACTATGTAATGAAGTTGGTAACTTTTGTATTGTTTCTTTGTTGCATTGAACAATCTTTTTTAATCTATAACCGATCAATCACTGATCAATACAAAAGCCACGAACCTCCGTCGGTGGCCCTGCGCTGTTGTCACCGCGTGTGATCTTTTGGCGGGGAATGCCTTGATCTTGTGTAGAAATCCGTTTAACCCCCTCCCCCCCCCTCCTGGCCGGCCCGCATCTATATATTCTAATTAGTAACTGGCGCCTGCGTCCCCGGGGAGCGCGTTCTGCTGCTCCAGTTTCATCTCACGCTCCGTGCCGCCAAACTACAAAAAAGGAACATTCTCCGACAGGAAAAGCAGAGAGAGCGGCCCCTGTTAGCGATTCATCGTCAAAGTTTGCCGCGGCCCCCCGCCGCCAGGAGGAAAAGTGAGTAATTAGAGGAGAGGAAATGGGGGGGGGGGAGTTACTTAGATACTCGCAAAGGGCCTGTGCCTGTTATGCTACCGGTCGGATCCCGCTGTAATCACGTTTATTAGAGAAGACAGAGGATGGTTATCTGTGCGTCGGAGGTGGAGCGCCAGGCATGGCCGCTGATGGAAGAGGAGGCCAAGAGCAGGAGTGAGTGATAAGTCCCCCCCCATCTGTGGTCCCTATGGGGGAGACACAGAACAGCTGCAACAGCCTCCTGTTTCGGGCACTAAAGAGGTTTGGGTGGCTCACAGAATTCAGGAAAATGTCAGGGGGTGGGGCAGTGACACAGGAAAATAATTAAAAGTTCTTATAATGAAAGTCGGGAGGGTAAGTCGGGACACGTGGCAATTAGAACTGCTCCAAAAGAGATATTATCGTGGGTTCCTTTGCCCACACAGGTTCCTGGAGTTCCCTCTGTGCTCAAGGCGCCCCCTAGCTGAGGAGTCATTGCCAAGTGCCCCCAACCAGTAGCTCATAGTGAAGTCCACACCAAGTCTCCCATGAAGTGGCCAATAGTAAAGTCCACTCCAAGTGCCCCAAAGAAGTGACCAATAGTGAAGTTCACACCAAGTCCCCCACTGAAGTTGTCCATTGTAAACTCCACACCAAGTCCCCCATGGAAGTAGCCCATAGTGAAGTCCACACCATGTCCCCCGTGGTATAGGCCCATAGTGAAGTAGTCCACACCAAGTCACCCAAGAAAAAGGCCTATAGTGAAGTCCACACTACGTCCCCCATGGAAGTGGCCCATAGTGAAGTCCACACTACGTCCCCCATGGAAGTGGCCCATAGTGAAGTCCACACTACGTCCCCCATGGAAGTGGCCCATAGTGAAGTCCACACTACATCCCCCATGGAAGTGGCCCATAGTGAAGTCCACACTACGCCCCCCATGGAAGTGGCCCATAGTGAAGTCCACACTACGTCCCCCATGGAAGTGGCCCATAGTGAAGTCCACACTACGTCCCCCATGGAAGTGGCCCATAGTGAAGTCCACACTACGTCCCCCATGGAAGCGGCTCATAGTGAAGTCCACACTACGTCCCCCATGGAAGTTGCTCATAGTGAAGTCCACACCAAGTCCCCCATGGAGGTGGCCCGAGGGGAAGTCTATACCAAATCCCCCATGGAAGTGGCCCATAGTGAAGTCCACACTATTGGGTTTTGAAGGCAGTTCCTGGGCCGGAAAGGGAGGGGCCAGGTCCGGTTTGCAGGAAAGGAGCAGGAGAGCCCAACCCCCATTCCATCAGCTCTGTTCCAGTCACACATTCTGGACACATCTTCACCATGAGGCCCGGTCAGGGCCATACATCACCACACATGGTGCCGGGCCGTACATTGCTGGTAGTTCCAGGTTTGGTCTCTAGGCTAGCTCTGCACCCTAGTGAGTGCTTCCATGGAATCCAACGACCACTCCACTACTGGGACTGTCACCTCCAGACCACCACCGGACCGTAGCCAAGCCAGCTGCTAAATAAACCCTGAAAAGAAAAGCAAGGGGAGAGGCGCCTCTGAGTGCAGATGTTTAAAACAATTTAATAAGAGATTGCAGTACAAGCAACTCACATTTTACTGGATAAAAACAGGCATTGTACGATTTCCATATGTAGGAGAGGGTATCATCAGGTCAGTCATCAGCCTCCTTCTCCTGCTGGGGCGCTGTGTTGCTGGTTCTTCCTATCTGCACCGCTTTAGATGGATGGAATAGCCGGCGGCGTTGGAGATAATGCAGAGCACGGCCTGGGTGATGGTTTTTCCGGCAGGCGAGGGCCGATGACGTCACTGGCATGCAACGCGTTTCCTGAGCCGGCGTGCTGCGTGTGACGTGGCAGTCGCGCACCTTTGTCAAGCTTGGACTCATGCGCATATTTACTTGTATAATGCTAAATAAACCCCCCTGGGGGGCTTCTATCACTTCCAAGAGGTCCTGATAGTCCTTAGTTAGTCTGTAACGAGGCCTTGCGATGGCTTTTATGAAACTTTACTGAACAATGTTTGAAACCATTTATAAACATTTGGGCCCATTGTGTCCTTCACAGTCCCACATGATTGGTCCAAATAATGTAGCACAACACCCACAGACCGGTCCTAAAAGAAGTAGAAGTCCCACTAACTGCTCAGGAGAGTCCTCACCAAAGTTCACAGGATGTCCCATCTTCTGGCCCTAAGCCTGCCCCCCCCACCCTTGGGGTCTTCCCCCTCCAGAGGGGGAGGTGTCAGATTCTTTACCCTCTTCATGACGGAGAACGGCCGGGTTGCAGAGGACCACATGAACCAGGAAGTGGGGATTGTGGGTGTATGTGCCTAGAGCTCCCCCTGGTGATGGGGGAGAGGAGAGGAGATTGGGTGGGGGAAGGGAAGTAGAAGAGAACGAAGAAAGGGATGGATGGCGAAGGGATGGTGGGGAGGTAGAGGAGGGAAGGTGGGGAAAGGGGGGCAAGGGGAGGTAGAGGGGGGAAAGGGTGGGGAAGGGGGGAAAGGGTGGGGAAGGGGAGGTAGAGGGGGGAAAGGGGGGAAAGAGTGGGGAAGGGGGGAAAGGGTGGGAAAGGGGGGGCAGGGGGGGGAAAGGTGGGGAGTGGAAGAGGGGCTTTCCTCTGAGTGCATGTTCCTCATGGACAAAGATGGCGGAGAAGGGAAGAGGCGAGAGGGTGGTTGAGAGAAGAATAAAGGGAATGGGAAAGGAGATGGGGTGGGAAGGGGAGAGGGGGGATGGGAAGTAGAGGAAAGACGGAGAGGATAGGAGTTGGGGAAGAGGATGGTTGGGGTACACCAGAATGGGGGGGTCACCCATCAGAGAGGTCGGTGGTGTACAGAGGCAACGACGAGACGTCGGAGACGTGTTCTCCACAGAAGGGGGGGGGGCAATACATAGATAGTAGAAATACCCCCCACGGGCCCCACCGCCTTTCTGGAAATAACCTTTGCGTGTCGGCTGCTGGAGGTTGGCATGACATATAGGCCTGGATAGGCGGCCATTGTATTTTCTATGGCACTGCGGAGACTCGGGCACCACTCAGGCGGCGGTGCGGCACACAGGAGGATTCAGGGAGGGGGAGACCTGAGATCCAGACTGATAGAAGAGAGAGGGGGAGGGGGGGACATCTGTGCTGCCGACAGAGACCTCGTGATGCCCACAGAGGGTTCCCAATTCCCAGGACCCGCCACCCGGCCCGTCATTATCCGGCACTCCGCAGGAAGATGAGTGATGGAGATAACCTTTCAGAGGTGGAGATTGGATTAGATGGAGCGACAGATAAAAGATCCGAGGGAACCAGACAGACAGCGCCGTCTCCCCGGAGTCACCGCCATGTGTGCCGACGTCTCCACTTCCACCGCACAGCCGGAATAATGTCACCGCTACAGAGCTCAGATCAGACGAGGCCCCCGCTCTGCACCCCGCTCACCTGACAGACACCCCCGCTCTACACCCCTCACCTGACAGCCACCCCCACTCTACACCCCTCCCCTGACAGACACCCCCGCTCTACACCCCTCCCCTGACAGACACCCCCGCTCTACACCCCGCCCCTGACAGACACCCCCGCTCTACACCCCTCCCCTGACAGACACCCCCCGCTCTACACCCTTCCCCTGACAGACACCCCCCGCTCTACACCCCTCCCCTGACAGACACCCCCCGCTCTACACCCCTCCCCTGACAGACACGCCCCGCTCTACACCCCTCCCCTGACAGACACCCCCGCTCTACACCCCTCCCCTGACAGACACCCCCCGCTCTACACCCCTCCCCTGACAGACACCTGCGCTCTACACCCCTCCTCTGACAGACACCCGCGGTCTACACCCCTCCCTTGACAGACACCCCCGCTCTACACCCCTCCCCTGACAGACACGCCCCGCTCTACACCCCTCCCCTGACAGACACGCCCCGCTCTACACCCCGCTCACCTGACAGACACCCCCGCTCTACACCCCTCACCTGACAGACACCCCCGCTCTACACCCCTCCCCTGACAGACACCCCCGCTCTACACCCCTCCCCTGACAGACACCCCCGCTCTACACCCCTCCCCTGACAGACACCCCCGCTCTACACCCCTCCCCTGACAGACACCCCCGCTCTACACCCCTCCCCTGACAGACACCCCCGCTCTACACCCCTCCCCTGACCGACACCCCTGCTCTACACCCCGCCCCTGACAGACACCCCCCGCTCTACACCCCTCCCCTGACAAACACCCCCGCTCTACACCCCTCCCCTGACAAACACCCCCGCTCTACACCCCTCCCCTGACAGACACCCCCGCTCTACACCCCTCCCCTGACAAACACCCCTCCCCTGACAGACACCCCCCGCTCTACACCCCACTCACCTGACAGACACCCCCGCTCTACACCCCGTTCACCTGACAGACACCCCCCGCTCTACACCCCTCCCCTGACAAACACCCCCCGCTGCAAACCCCTCCCCTGACAGACACCTCCCGCTCTACACCCCTCCCCTGTCAGACACCCCCGCTCTACACCCTTCCCCTGACAGACACGTCCCGCTCTACACCCCTCCCCTGTCAGACACCCCCGCTCTACACCCCACTCACCTGACAGACACCCCCGCTCTACACCCTTCCCCTGACAGACACCCCCGCTCTACACCCCGCCCCTGACACACCCCCCGCTCTACACCCCTCCCCTGACAGACACCCCCGCTCTACACCCCACTCACCTGACAGACACCCCCGCTCTACACCCCACTCACCTGACAGACACCCCCGCTCTACACCCCTCACCTGACAGACACCCCCGCTCTACACCCCGCTCACCTGACATACCACCCCCGCTCCCGACAGACCTCAGGTCAGACGAGGGGGCCCCGCTCTACACCCCGCTCACCTACTAAGCACCCTGCTCACCAGACATACTCCCCATTCATTTCCCTTGTGGCAGTTCTGTCGATTGAGAGAGAAATCGATTGGTAGGAACATCCATGAATCCTGATTGTCTGAGGAGTTACTTCTGATTGGTCTGAATATCCAGATGATCAACTGGCGAAATTTTCACATGACGCACAATCCTGGCTGACCGATTTTCTACGAATTCCCATTGGTCAGACTCTTACAGAACGCAGCATTTTCATTGGCCAACTGAATAGAGCACATTGGTGATCCGCGGCTACACTGGCGCTCATGTTCCATCCGCCGTGCTCCGCTCTATGATATGTACATATTATCTGTCCTCATACACCCCCCCTGCCCCCCGGTTCCTGCCCCAGGGACCCCCAGACTTGTGCTGTTCCTGGTCTCCTCTCATGCGGCGGCGGCGGCGGCAGACAGAGGGTTACGGGATTGTGTCTATTATGTCGGCAGCCTGAGGCACAAAAGCCAATCAGCCCGGCTAATAAGAACAGTAATGGCAGAGAATTGGCTTTCTGATTGATTGTGATGGGCTGAGAGGAACGCCGAGCCTGAAATAAACACGTAACCGCGCCGTCCAATCCGCCGACACCGACCTGATCTCACACGGCGGCCTCTAGCTGCTGCCTCCCGCCGTGTCCCCCAATATCCAATCGTTGCCTCCCACCGTGTCCCCCAATATCCAATCGTTGCCTCCCACCGTGTCCCCCAATATCCAATCGCTGCCTCCCGCCCGGGTCCCCCAATATCCAATCGCTGCCTCCCGCCGTGTCCCCCAATATCCAATCGCTGCCTCCTGCCGTGTCCCCCAATATCCAATCGCTGCCTCCCGCCGTGTCCCCCAATATCCAATCGTTGCCTCCCGCCGTGTCCCCCAATATCCAATCGCTGCCTCCCGCCGTGTCCCCCAATATCCAATCGCTGCCTTTCACCGTGTCCCCCAATATCCAATCGCTGCCTCCCGCCGTGTCCCCCAATATCCAATCGCTGCCTCCCGCCGTGTCCCCCAATATCCAATCGCTGCCTTTCACTGTGTCCCCCAATATCCAATCGCTGCCTTTCACCGTGTCCCCCAATATCCAATCGCTGCCTCCCACCGTGTCCCCCAATATCCAATCGTTGCCTCCCACCGTGTCCCCCAATGTCCAATCGTTGCCTCCCGCCGTGTCCCCCAATATCCAATCGCTGCCTCCCTCCGTGTCCCCCAATATCCAATCGCTGCCTCCCTCCGTGTCCCCCAATATCCAATCGCTGCCTTCCACCGTGTACCCCAATATCCAATTGCTGCCTCCCGCCATGTCCCCCAATATCCAAATCCCTGCCTCCCGCCATGTCTGATTGCTGCCCCCCAAAAATATCGCCCCCCCAATATCCCATCTCTGCCCCCCCGCCGTGCCTGATCGCCGCACCCCCCCAATATCCGATCACTGCGCCCCCCAATATCCCATCTCTGCCCCCCGCCATGTCGGATCATCGCACCCTCCCCAATATCCGATCACTGCGCCCCCTAATATCCCATCTCTGCCCCCCCGCCGTCTGATCGCCGCACCCCCAATATATGATCACTGCGCCCCCCCAATATCCCATCTCTGCCCCCGCCATGTCTGATCACTGCACCCCCCCAATATCTAATCGCTGCTTCCCGCCATGTCTGATGATGATCGCTGCCTCCTAAAATCCCCCCACTCTGGCACACCAGTCCCTCCTGTCAGCTCCCCACATCACAAAGTACAAATCCTGGGGGGGAGGGCAGCGTCTTCCTCCTCGCCGTTCCTCTGCAGTCGCCGCCCGCCATCCTGTTTATTTGGGCTGCCGATCCAAGTCTCAGAATAGGTGACACCGTTGGCGACGCTCGGATCGCCCACATCCCCGGTGCCGATTCACATGCAGATTATCGGGCTGAGGGGCGCGGGGGCGATCAAATGAATTGAATTGTCGCAGGCGGGGCCTCTGCCAGCTTTCTCCAATCATTGATCGGATTTATTATAAAGAAAGTCGGTGAATGGGGCGCCGCCAGCTTCCCGCTCGCTCTATACCATGCGATATAATAGGGGCTGCGTGATCTTCCACATCGCAGGAGAGCGCAAAGTCTGACATCCGATCCCATCCCATCCCATTCCATCCCATCCCATCCGATCCCATCCCATCCGATCCCATTCCATCCGATCCCATTCCATCCCATCCAATCCCATCCGCCTCCTGCTGGGGAAGACTCCATTCACAGCTCAGCGTTTCATCAACACTAGGGACACAATGTAGTAACACTAGGGACACAATGTAGTAACACTAGGGACACAATGTAGTAACACTAGGGACACAATGTAGTAACACTAGGGACACAATGTAGTAACACTAGGGATACAATGTAGTAACACTAGGGACACAATTTAGTAAACCTCAGGGATACAATGTAGTAACACTAGGGACACAATGTAGTAACACTAGGGATACAATGTAGTAACACTAGGGATACAATGTAACACTAGGGATACATACAATGTAGTAACACTAGGGATACATACAATGTAGTAACACTAGGGATACAATGTAGTAACACTAGGGATACAATGTAGTAACACTAGGGATACAATGTAGTAACACTAGGGATACAATGTAGTAGTACTAGGGACACAATTTAGTAAACCTCAGGGACACAATGTAGTAACACTAGGGATACAATGTAGTAACACTAGGGATACAATGTAGTAACACTAGGGATACAATGTAACACTAGGGATACAATGTAACACTAGGGATACATACAATGTAGTAACACTAGGGATACAATGTAGTAACACTAGGGATACAATGTAGTAACACTAGGGATACAATGTAGTAACACTAGGGACACAATGTAGTAACACTAGGGATACAATGTAGTAACACTAGGGATACAATGTAGTAGTACTAGGGACACAATTTAGTAAACCTCAGGGACACAATGTAGTAACACTAGGGATACAATGTAGTAACACTAGGGATACAATGTAGTAACACTAGGGATACAATGTAGTAACACTAGGGATACAATGTAGTAACACTAGGGATACAATGTAGTAACACTAGGGATACAATGTAGTAACACTAGGGACACAATGTAGTAACACTAGGGACACAATGTAGTAACACTAGGGACACAATGTAGTAACACTAGGGACACAATGTAGTAACACTAGGGACACAATGTAGTAACACTAGGGATACAATGTAGTAACACTAGGGATACAATGTAGTAACACTAGGGACACAATGTAGTAACACTAGGGACACAATGTAGTAACACTAGGGACACAATGTAGTAACACTAGGGACACAATGTAGTAACACTAGGGACAGGGCTGGACTGGGACAAAAATGAAGCCCTGGACTTCATCCAGACCGGCCCAGGGCACAACACATCAGGGCACATCGTTTACCAGCCAGCATGCAGAGTAGCGCAGGAAGCGTGTGTAATAAGTTCTCTCTCATGTCACGTTGCTCCCCGGCGGCCCCTCCTCTCTTCTCGTCTATCCCAGATGATGTCACAAGCAAATGGGGATGGACGAGAAGAGAGGAGGGGCCGCCGGGGAGCAGCGTGACATGAGAGAACTTATTACACACGCTTCCTGCGCTACTCTGCATGCTGGCTAAATCTCTATCTACCCGTCAGGCGCCAGCTGCCGCCGATTGATGGGTAGATCGCCACGGACCTCCGACCGGCCCACTGAGCCATCGGCCCACCGGGAATCTCCCGGTAGTCCCGATGGCCAGTCCATCCCTGACTACGGATACAATGTAGTAGCACTACGGATACAATGTAGTAGCACTACGGATACAATGTAATAGAACTACGGATACAATGTAGTAGCGCTAGGGATACAATGTAGTAGCGCTAGGGATACAATGTAATAGAACTACGGATACAATGTAGTAGCACTACGGATACAATGTAATAGAACTACGGATACAATGTAGTAGCGCTACGGATACAATGTAATAGAACTACGGATACAATGTAGTAGCACTACGGATACAATGTAGTAGCACTACGGATACAATGTAGTAGCGCTACGGATACAATGTAATAGAACTACGGATACAATGTAATAGAACTACGGATACAATGTAGTAGCACTAGGGATACAATGTAGTAGCACTAGGGATACAATGTAGTAGCGCTAGGGATCCAATGTAGTAGCACTATGGATACAATGTAGTAGCGCTAGGGATACAATGTAGTAGCACTACGGATACAATGTAGTAGCACTACGGATACAATGTAGTAGCACAGAACTCTTCAGATGAAATGAAAGGAAGATAATGTATGGAAAAATGGCGGCCAGCGTTGTACCGGTTCGGTCATTCTACCGGAAAAAGTCAAATAATTAAAAAAATAAAATAAGACATTTAAAAAGGGACACTCTGAAATCCTCCCCCCCCCCCAATGACATGACATGAATGTGAAATCTCATCGCCCCGCCCCCCAGCCCCTCCCACCGCGTCGGTAGAATGAAGATTCGCTCAGCGCGGCACTTGCGGGAGGAATAAAGTCATTTTGCAGAACTGCGTAATAAAAAATAGAAAACTTTATATGGAGCGGATGGCGGCGCAGCAGACGGATTAACCCTTCGCCGCCCCGCGTTCCTCGCTCTCTTCTAGCCGCCTCCCCCTGGCGCGGATCG
Source organism: Rana muscosa (assembly GCA_029206835.1). Taxonomy (NCBI): domain Eukaryota; kingdom Metazoa; phylum Chordata; class Amphibia; order Anura; family Ranidae; genus Rana; species Rana muscosa. The sequence goes on along the minus strand of JARGYO010005625.1, from coordinate 276,837 downwards.
GCGTCACGCTATCATCTCAGCTAACAAGTCACCCGGCGGCCGGATTAGACACGGAGCAATGCGGTAATGCCGCGTGTCTAATTAACATTTTAATTCCATTATAGCGTCTGTCTGAGCGCGGACGGGGGCCGCGTCGCCTAAGCTGCGCTATTTCGGAGTGTTATACTCGCAGCGGCTGCGATTTTTGTCCCCCGAGGATTTCCCTGCTCTCAGGAAAAAAAAAAAAAGAAAAGCGTTAAGCGTTTTATTTTTTTTGTGGCTGGCGATGAATGATTTTTTCTTAATCCCAGGTGAGCGCGTTGCTACGGAAACCAGCTGCACGGCGCTCCGAGGAAGCATCCATTTTAACCCGCCTGACACTTCATACATCTCCCCAAACAAGCCGTCCGGCTCGGATAGCAGGCCGGAGAGGGAAGCGCTGTGCCGCCAATCACCACGTGAGGCCACACCCCCAGCGACAAATGTTTCAGAAATCGCCGGCTTCCTCGGACGCTTGGCTCCATTGCGACTGTACAGGCTCTTGAAGCGTCCCGTTAAAGTTCTGGCGACGAGGGATGCGGTAGACGTACAAAATTCTGCGTCTACCGCACACATTCCGCGGCCAACTGTAGAGAGCTGCCGAGAAGAGGATGAGGCGCCTTTAAGAACTGGAGCGTTAGGTGCCAAGGGTTCCTCAAGAGCCGGTAGAACCGCCCGCAAAGACGACTGAAGGAAGGCGGAGTTACCCTTTGAGGAGTAGGTGACCCACGTGACAGGTCCTCTTTATCAGTGGTTGGCCGGTCACAGGTAGGAATCGCATCAAACTCCTCCTCCTCCTCCTCCTCCTCCTTGGCGAACGCTCCGGGTCGAAGGCGCGATCCTCTGTTTGGTGACGTGGGAAACAAGGAGCCGAGAGGGCCGATTAGAGGGCCGCCAATGATGAAAGGCTGCCGGAAAAGTGGTGTTAAAATGTTTGTTTTTTTTTCTTCCTCCGGCCGGCCGCAGCTGAGCGCTTTGATCTGACGGGCCATTTAAGAGGCGCGTTTTCCTGCTAATGCTGCAAAGTGAGCTGTTTGAAGTGAGGTGATGAGCTGTGAAGATCGTACGTTCTGGAGGAGGAAAAGATTTACTGTTCACATTCACCGGCTGTACCGATCAGCAACCGGAGTCCAAACCTTGTCCCAGAACCTCGACCCTCATCCAAACCGGCCCCCAACTTCTCAGTCAACATCCAAACCGGCCCCCAACTTCTCAGTCAACATCCAAACCGGCCTCCAACTTCTCCTCCAACATCCAAACCGGCCCCCAACTTCTCCTCCAACATCCAAACCGGCCCCCAACTTCTCCTCCAACATCCAAACCGGCCCCCAACTTCTCAGTCAACATCCAAACCGGCCCCCAACTTCTCATCCAACATCCAAACCGGCCCCCAACTTCTCATCCAACATCCAAACCGGCCCCCAACTTCTCATCCAACATCCAAACCGGCTCCCAACTTCTCATCCAACATCCAAACCGACCCCCACCTCTTAGTCAACATCCAAACCGGCCCCCAACTTCTCATCCAACATCCAAACCGGCCCCCAACTTCTCAGTCAACATCCAAACCGGCCCCCAACTTCTCCTCCAACATCCAAACCGGCCCCCAACTTCTCCTCCAACATCCAAACCGGCCCCCAACTTCTCAGTCAACATCCAAACCGGCCCCCAACTTCTCAGTCAACATCCAAACCGGCCTCCAACTTCTCCTCCAACATCCAAACCGGCCCCCAACTTCTCCTCCAACATCCAAACCGGCCCCCAACTTCTCAGTCAACATCCAAACCGGCCCCCAACTTCTCAGTCAACATCCAAACCGGCCCCCAACTTCTCATCCAACATCCAAACCGGCCCCCAACTTCTCATCCAACATCCAAACCGGCCCCCAACTTCTCATCCAACATCCAAACCGGCCCCCAACTTCTCATCCAACATCCAAACCGGCCCCCAACTTCTCATCCAACATCCAAACCGACCCCCACCTCTTAGTCAACATCCAAACCGGCCCCCAACTTCTCAGTCAACATCCAAACCGGCCCCCAACTTCTCATCCAACATCCAAACCGGCCCCCAACTTCTCATCCAACATCCAAACCGGCCCCCAACTTCTCATCCAACATCCAAACCGGCCCCCAACTTCTCATCCAACATCCAAACCGACCCCCACCTCTTAGTCAACATCCAAACCGGCCCCCAACTTCTCAGTCAACATCCAAACCGGCCCCCAACTTCTCATCCAACATCCAAACCGGCCCCCAACTTCTCAGTCAACATCCAAACCGGCCCCCAACTTCTCATCCAACATCCAAACCGGCCCCCAACTTCTCATCCAACATCCAAACCGGCCCCCAACTTCTCCTCCAACATCCAAACCGGCCCCCAACTTCTCCTCCAACATCCAAACCGGCCCCCAACTTCTCAGTCAACATCCAAACCGGCCCCCAACTTCTCAGTCAACATCCAAACTGGCCCCCAACTTCTCATCCAACATCCAAACCGGCCCCCAACTTCTCATCCAACATCCAAACCGGCCCCCAACTTCTCAGTCAACATCCAAACCGGCCCCCAACTTCAGTCAACATCCAAACCGGCCCCCAACTTCTCAGTCAACATCCAAACCGGCCCCAAACTTCTCAGTCAACATCCAAACCGGCCCCAAACTTCTCATCCAACATCCAAACCGGCCCCCAACTTCTCAGTCAACATCCAAACCGGCCCCCAACTTCTCATCCAACATCCAAACCGGCCCCCAACTTCTCATCCAACATTCCAAACCAGCCCCCAACTTCTCAGTCAACACCCAAACCGGCCCCCAACTTCTCAGTCAACACCCAAACCGGCCCCCAACACCGCAACCTTCAGCCAAACCGGCCCCCAACTTCTCATCCAACATCCAAACCGGCCCCCAACTTCTCAGTCAACATCCAAACCGGCCCCCAACTTCTCAGTCAACACCCAAACCGGCCCCCAACTTCTCAGTCAACACCCAAACCGGCCCCCAACACCGCAACCTTCAGCCAAACCGGCCCCCAACTTCTCATCCAACATCCAAACCGGCCCCCAACTTCTCAGTCAACATCCAAACCGGCCCCCAACTTCTCAGTCAACATCCAAACCGGCCCCCAACTTCTCATCCAACATCCAAACCGGCCCCCAACTTCTCATCCAACATCCAAACCGGCCCCCAACTTCTCATCCAACATCCAAACCGGCCCCCAACTTCTCATCCAACATCCAAACCGGCCCCCAACTTCTCATCCAACATCCAAACCGGCCCCCAACTTCTCATCCAACATCCAAACCGGCCCCCAACTTCTCATCCAACATCCAAACCGGCCCCCAACTTCTCATCCAACATCCAAACCGGCCCCCAACTTCTCAGTCAACATCCAAACCGGCCCCCAAATTCTCATCCAACATCCAAACCGGCCCCCAACTTCTCAGTCAACATCCAAACCGGCCCCCAACTTCTCATCCAACATCCAAACCGGCCCCCAACTTCTCAGTCAACATCCAAACCGGCCCCCAACTTCTCATCCAACATTCCAAACCGGCCCCCAACTTCTCACTCAACATTCCAAACCGGCCCCCAACTTCTCAGTCAACATCCAAACCGGCCCCCAACTTCTCATCCAACATCCAAACCGGCCCCCAACTTCTCAGTCAACATCCAAACCGGCCCCCAACTTCTCAGTCAACATCCAAACCGGCCCCCAACTTCTCAGTCAACATCCAAACCGGCCCCCAACTTCTCAGTCAACATCCAAACCGGCCCCCAACTTCTCATCCAACATCCAAACCGGCCCCCAACTTCTCATCCAACATCCAAACCGGCCCCCAACTTCTCATCCAACATCCAAACCGGCCCCCAACTTCTCATCCAACATCCAAACCGGCCCCCAACTTCTCATCCAACATCCAAACCGGCCCCCAACTTCTCATCCAACATCCAAACCGGCCCCCAACTTCTCATCCAACATCCAAACCGGCCCCCAACTTCTCATCCAACATCCAAACCGGCCCCCAACTTCTCATCCAACATCCAAACGGGACCCCAACTTCTCAGTCAACATCCAAACCGGCCCCCAACTTCTCATCCAACATCCAAACCGGCCCCCAACTTCTCAGTCAACATCCAAACCGGCCCCCAACTTCTCATCCAACATCCAAACCAGCCCCCAACTTCTCATCCAACATCCAAACGGGACCCCAACTTCTCATCCAACATCCAAACGGGACCCCAACTTCTCAGTCAACATCCAAACCGGCCCCCAACTTCTCAGTCAACATCCAAACCGGCCCCCAACTTCTCAGTCAACATCCAAACCGGTCCCCAACTTCTCATCCAACATCCAAACCGGCCCCCAACTTCTCATCCAACATCCAAACCGGCCCCCAACTTCTCATCCAACATCCAAACCGGCCCCCAACTTCTCATCCAACATCCAAACCGGCCCCCAACTTCTCATCCAACATCCAAACCGGCCCCCAACTTCTCATCCAACATCCAAACCGGCCCCCAACTTCTCATCCAACATCCAAACCGGCCCCCAACTTCTCATCCAACATCCAAACCGGCCCCCAACTTCTCAGTCAACATCCAAACCGGCCCCCAACTTCTCAGTCAACATCCAAACCGGCCCCCAACTTCTCAGTCAACATCCAAACCGGCCCCCAACTTCTCATCCAACATCCAAACCAGCCCCCAACTTCTCATCCAACATCCAAACGGGACCCCAACTTCTCATCCAACATCCAAACGGGACCCCAACTTCTCAGTCAACATCCAAACCGGCCCCCAACTTCTCATCCAACATTCCAAACCAGCCCCCAACTTCTCAGTCAACACCCAAACCGGCCCCCAACACCGCAACCTTCAGCCAAACCGGTCCCCAAATTCTCAGTCAACATCCAAACCGGCTCCCAACTTCTCAGTCAACATTCCAAACCTGCCCCCAACTTCTCAGTCAACATTCCAAACCGGCCCCCAACTTCTCAGTCAACATCCAAACCGGCCCCCAACTTCTCAGTCAACATCCAAACCGGCCCCCAACTTCTCAGTCAACATCCAAACCGGCCCCCAACTTCTCAGTCAACATCCAAACCGGCCCCCAACTTCTCAGTCAACATCCAAACCGGCCCCCAACTTCTCAGTCAACATCCAAACCGGCCCCCAACTTCTCAGTCAACATCCAAACCGGCCCCCAACTTCTCAGTCAACATCCAAACCGGCCCCCAACTTCTCAGTCAACATCCAAATCTGTCCCCAACACCTCATCCAACATCCAAACCTGTCCCCGACACCTCATCCAACATCCAAACCTGTCCCCGACACCTCATCCAACATCCAAACTTGTCCCCAACACCTCATCCAACATCCAAACCTGTCCCCAACATCGCAACCTTCAGCCAAACCTGTCCCCAACACCTCATCCAACATCCAAACCTGTCCCCACCACCTCATCCAACATCCAAACCTGTCCCCAACACCTCATCCAACATCTAAACCTGTCCCCAACACCTCATCCAACATCTAAACCTGTCCCCAACACCTCATCCAACATCTAAACCTGTCCCCAACATCACATCCAACATCCAAACCTGTCCCCAACCCCTCATCCAACATCCAAACCTGTCCCCAACCCCTCATCCAACATCCAAACCTGTCCCTAACCCCTCATCCAAACCTGTCCCCAACACCTCATCCAACATCCAAACTTGTCCCCAACAACTCATCCAACATCCAAACCTGTCCCCACCACCTCATCCAACATCCAAACTTGTCCCCAACAACTCAACCAACAATTGGTTCCAACAACACAACCCTCATCATACCCATCCTCAACATCTCCACCTTCTCTACACTTTCCTCTGTTCCTTCCACTTGTACAGTAGATCGGACTGTATATCTGTAGAGCACACACTTCTCTCCAGCAGTTCTCTGGACTCCTATTGCTAATATTTCATGTAAATAATGTATGTGCCACATCATAGAACCGGCTTGTCCGTCATTCAGACTCATCAGGCTCGGCACACAGCCACACGAGGCTAGGATCTCATTATTGCCTCCATCCTCCCCGGCTCCGGCGCCTGTCCTGGGGGTCAAGGACAATTCCTAAAGTGACTGTTTAATAAGAAATCTCACTCGCCGGCGGAGGCTCGAGTCTTCCAGATTATTTATTAAAACACAACTTAAACTGTTTGTTTTTCCCTGATGTTGATCAACAGAGTCTGCCCTTTTCTCACCTGATAAGCGAGAAATACCGGGGAACGCGGCGAAGCCGGATTATCACCTACCCAACGGAACACCTCTGCAAACAGCGCAGAGAAAAGAAGAATCAATTTCAATTTTCTACCCTTTTACGACAGAAGACTCGACAACATTGTCAAACATCATGAGGCACACGACTCCATCAAGTCCTATCTGCGTATTTCACCGACCGCTCCGTCTTTTTAATGCCAACTTCAACCTCTTTATCCTTTTGAATAAAGATGGCTTTGATTTTCAAGGCGGTTCGAAAAAAAAAAACTAATTTTGTAGATACTGGCTTTCTTGTGTATAAAGATTATATGGGAGACCCCCATATCCACCTACTTATGGACACCCTGATCCACCTGAACCCTCAGTGGATGATGACATGACCCATGTGTTGTCCTTTCATCCTCCATCCCTCCATCCTTCCCATGTAGAAGCTCCTCCATCCCTCCATCCTTCCCTTCTTCCCATGTAGAAGCTCCTCCATCCCTCCATCCTTCCCATGTAGAAGCTCCTCCATCCCTCCATCCTTCCCATGTAGAAGCTCCTCCATCCCTCCATCCTTCCCTTCTTCCCATGTAGAAGCTCCTCCATCCCTCCATCGTTCCCTCTTTTCCATGTAGAAGCTCCTCCATCCCTCCATCCTTCCCATGTAGAAGCTCCTCTATCCCTCCATCCCTCCATCCTTCCCTTCTTCCCATGTAGAAGCTCCTCTATCCCTCCATCCTTCCCATGTAGAAGCTCCTCTATCCCTCCATCCTTCCCTCCTTTCCATGTAGAAGCTCCTCCATCCCTCCATCCTTCCCTTCTTCCCATGTAGAAGCTCCTCCATCCCTCCCTCCTTTCCATGTAGAAGCTCCTCCATCCTTCTCTCCTTTCCATGTAGAAGCTCCTCCATCCTTCCAATGTAGAAGCTCCTCCATCCTTCCATCCTTCCCTCCTTTCCATGTAGAAGCTCCTCCATCCTTCCCTCCTTTCCATTAGTGATGAGCCGAACACCCCCGGGTTCGGTTCGCACCAGAACCCGCGAACGGACCGAAAGTTCGCGCAAACATTAGAACCCTATTAAATACAATGGATGCGAACGTTCGGATTCTAAAGTGCTAATTATAACGACTATTATCCATGTTATTGTCCGAAACAGAGTTTGGGAACCCGGGTTCTGCACCAGGGGACATGTATCAATGCAAAAAGAAGTTTTAAAAACGGACGTTTTCCGGGAGCAGTCATTTTAATGATGCATAAAGTGAAATAAAAAAAAGTCAAATATTCCTTTAAATATTGTACCTGGGGGGTGTCTAAAGTATGCCTGTGAAGTGCCACGTGTTTCCCGTGTTTAGAACTGTCCCTGCACAAAATAACATTTCTAAAGGAAAAAAAGCCATTTAAAACTGCTTGCGGCTTTAATGCAATGTCTGGTCCCGGTAATATGGATGAAAATCTTTAGGAAAAATGGCATAGCTACCCCATCAACCCCCCCCCCCCCCTACCCCAGCCCATTACCAGCCCCTTTGGGTCTTGTATGGATATTAAGGGGAACCCCGCACACAAAATAAAAAAGGCCCTATATACTCTGAACAGCCGTATACAGGCGGTGCATACAAGACAGGGACTGTAGGTTTGTTCTTATGTAGAATCTGTTTGTAATTTTGAACAGCTGCATTGTTTAATTTTAGCTCCATGACAAATTCCTTTTTTTTTGCTTTTTGGAAAACATAGGGAACGGTTATCACCCCTGTCACATTTTTTTTGCTGTCTGTGCCCCTGTTCAGAACATTTCACCTCACTTTGCGTCCCAATGACAACTGTTTTTGAAATGTGGTGTTTGTATTGAAACAAGGATTGGTGATAAAGCATCAGTAGAGAGGAGACACCTTTCTCCCATATTAATTCTTACAGGAGAGAATTTTCCTTCCAAGGGGTAGATTTCCTCTCACTTCCTGTTTTCTTCCGTTTGCAAGTAGTAGTAGTTTGTAAGTTGGATGTTTGAAAGTAGGGACCTTCCGTATATACTCTGCAGAAATTGGCCCCTTAGGTGTTGGTGTTGGCACAACACTGAAAACACTCACAGTTATTCTTGGTGGGTGCTGGAACGCCCTGCTGTCAAGTATAATATCAGGAATTGTAATAACATATAATTGTTGATCAGTGGTAGTAAAAATTGGGCCTTTGATGGTGGTGCTGGTGCCACAACACTGTAAGGCCTGACAGTTACTCTTGGTGGGCGCAGCAATGGTCCCTGCTGTGAATTATTAGATCAATAATTATAATTGCATGCCCCTGTTGAACAGGGGCTGAAAAACTGGGCCTTTGGTGGTGGTGGTGGTGGTGGTGATGGTGTTGCTGGTGCCACAACACTGTAAGGCCTGACAGTTACTCTTGGTGGGCGCAGCAATGGGCCCTGCTGTGAATTATTAGATCAATAATTATAATTGCATGCCCCTGTTGAACAGGGGCTGAAAAATTGGGCCTTTGGTGGTGGTGGTGGTGGTGGTGATGGTGTTGCTGGTGCCACAACACTGTAAGGCCTGACAGTTACTCTTGGTGGGCGCAGCAATGGGCCCTGCTGTGAATTATTAGATCAATAATTATAATTGCATGCCCCTGTTGAACAGGGGCTGAAAAATTGGGCCTTAGGCACTGGTGGCACAACACTGCAACCCCTCACAGATACTGTACTTGGAGCACAGCAATGAGGCCTGTTGCAAAGTATTGCATCAAAAATTTTAATTACACGCCCCTGTTAAACAGGGGCTGAAAAATTGGGCCTTAGCCACTGGTGGCGTCACCCATAAACCAAAATGATCTTCCAAGCTATCATCGTTAATCGTATCATTGAGGAGGAGGAGGAGGATAGCCAGACAACATAACAGCACAGGCACTCAGCATCAGCATCAGTCTTGAAGGGATGTGACATTTTAAAATCAATTAGTCTGTTATATCAGCATCTGGTGTGTGGTAGCTGGTGGTGATCCAAGACTGGTTCATCTTGATGAAAGTCAGTCGATCAACCGAGTCGGTGGACAGGCGCACCCTGTGATCCGTGACAAATCCTCCAGCAGCACTGAATGTGCGTTCTGAAAGAACGCTGGATGCAGGACAGGCCAGTAGCTCAATTGCATACTGTGCAAGCTCTGGCCAGTGATCCATCCTCAAGACCCAGTAAGCCAGAGGATTTTCGGTGGGGAAGGTGTCCAAGTCTGACCTTGCCCCTAGGTATTCCTGCACCATGTATATCAGACGCTGGCGATGGTTGCTGGAACCGATCATACTTTGGGGCTGCGGACTAAAGAATTGTCTGAACGCATCAGTCAGACGGCCACCTTCCCCACCGCTCCTTCTTTGACTGCCCGAAGCCTCAGCAACTCGTTGTCCAGGACCAGGAGTTTGTAACCTCCCAGTCTCTGGGAACGCGTTGCACAGACCTTTCTGCAAGGCCTCCCGGAGTTGTCTCATCCTCTGCGATGGTACGATAAGGTCCGCAACCTTACCCTTGTACCGTGGATCAAGGAGAGTGGCCGGCTCCTCCTCCTAGCTCCTCCTCCTCGAAGCTCCTCCTCCTCGAAGCTCCTCCTCCTCGAAGCTCCTCCTCCTCCTCGAAGCTCCTCCTCCTCCTCGTAGAAGCTCCTCCATCCTTCCCTTCCTTCCATGTAGAAGATCCTTCATCCCTCCATCCTTTCCATGTAGAAGCTCCTCTATCCCTCCTTCCTTTCCACGGAGAAGCTCCTCCATCCTTCCCTTCCTTCCATGTAGAAGCTCCTCCACCCTTCCCTTCCATGTAGAAGCTCCTCCATCCTTCCCTTCCTTCCATGTAGAAGCTCCTCCATCCTTCCATGTAGAAGCTCCTCCATCCTTCCCTCCCTTCCTTTCCATGTAGAAGCTCCTCCATCCCTCAGGTAGGCCACAGCTCATCCAGTCATCACAGACAGTAGAGGAGCTGGGAGCAGGGATGAGGAATTCTAACATTTTTTTCTTTGGGAACATTGGGTTGTCTTACAGAAATTCTACAATTTTTACAATGGTGGTTCTAAAGGGTGAAATGGGCTTTAAAAAGGTTTGAGGAATATGGATGGTCCATCAACAAGCGGTTCTTGAGCCAACTGGTCCATGATGTTAGTTATTAAGGAACATTAATACCGCCTCAGCTCCTCCTCAAGAAAATAGGAACAAATTTCATTAATGCCTAACTAAAGACATATAAATGGAACCCCAACCAATAAAGAATATACTGGACTCCATCCATAAATATACACAAATGAACACGAATACAATATTGCGTCATTTTATCGAAGACAGTTTCTCAACCTTGAGACCAGAGCCTGGCAAATTCCTCCAAAACCTTCCATGCCCCAGCAGTAAAAAAAAATAATAATAAAAATACTTACCGGTATACAATAAATGTATGGAAATGCAAAACGTATTGAAACACTGGAAGGGTCTGGATTGGACTGGGTGCCATTGTGGGGAGGGGGGGGGGTTAGCAGACTTGGTGGATCCTGTAGGGGATAAGGTTTCTGGAATGGCTGGAGGAAACTGAAGGATGGGGTCTCTGTCGGGGACTGGGTGTCTCTGCAGTAGGCTTGGGACTTTCCGGGGACATTGTGGGAGACTGTAGGGCGCTTTCGTGGCTGGGAGGCATTGCAGGAGTCCGGGGCAGTGTGGGACACTGCTGGAAGTTGTGGGCACTATAGGAGGCTGTGGGCTCTACAGTAGGCTGGGGGGCACTGCGGGGGGCTGGGTGGCACTGTGGGGGATTGGGAGGCACTGTGGGAGGGTAGAAAGCATTGTGGGAAGATTAGGGTGCATTGTGCTCCCCTATAGTAGTTTGGGGGACACTATGGGAGCGAGGAGGCATGGTGGTCCACTACTGTATAGTGGGGGGTCACTAAGGGAGCTAGGAGGCACGGTGGTTAAAGAGGAATTGCAGTCTGCTCACATAATTTGTAATAAAAACATCTTTGCCATTCTAAAGCTTCCCTCCAACCACTTTGCATATTATTTTATATATACTGTGATTCTGTACTTGATAAATATGCTGCAGAAATCTCCCTCCACCGGGTCTGGCTGCAGCCATTTTAACTGTGGGCAACTGAAGTTGCTGCCTGTTCACTTCCTGGATTTACACAGACACACACACCTCTAGCTCTGCAGCTCTCATTGGCCCTCTTATGACTCATCATCCCTCCCTTCCTGGCAAACTCTCAGGAGAGTGAGAGCTGTGCATGATGTCATAAGCCTAGGCTAATGACCAGACAAGAAACAGGAAGTGGGCTGTATAAGGGATTTACTGGCAGAAAAAACATGTTTTACTATCCAAAGTTATAACAACAACAACAACAACAACAACAACAACAACAACGGGAGAAGATTTAATAGATGGAAAGATGAAAAAATGACTGAAGGTCTGCTTTAACTATGGTAGGTTTGGGGGCACTATGGGAGTGAGGAGGCACTGTGGGAAGTGGGGGCAGGGCCGTCGGAACAGGACAGGCAAACCAAGCAACTGCTTGGGGCCCCAAGCTGGCCTGGGGCCCCAACAGTCCCGCGATAGTGTGAAATTTCCCGCACAGCAGGAGGAGGAGCAAGAGGAGGCAGCATGGGAGGAGGAGGCAAGACAAACCCCCCCCCCATATCCAATCTAACGTCGGGCGATCGGTGCCCACCCTCCCGCGATCGGCGCCCCCCTCCCACGATCGCGCCCCCCCCCCCCGCTCAACAACTTTGACAGGTGTAAAAAAAAAAATCAATAGCACCCCCCACCCCCCTTCAAACGGCCCTGAGTGGGGGGGGGCACTGTGGTCCACTATGGTAGCTTTGAGGGCACTATGGGAGATTGGAAGGCACTGTGGGAGGGTAGAAAGGATTGTGGGAGGATTGCGGTGCATTGTGCTCCGCTATAGTAGGTTTGGGGGCACTATAGAAGCTAGGAGGCACTGTAGGAGGTTGGAGGGGGGGGGGCATTGTGCTCCATTATGGTGTGTTTGGAAGCACTGTGGTCTACTATGGTAGGTTGAGGTGCACTATGGGAGTGAGGAGGCACCGTGGGCCACCATGGTAGGCTTGGGGGCACTATGGGAGCTAGGAATCACTGTGGAAGGTTGGGGGGAGGGTGGTGTATTGTGCTCCACTATGGTAGGTTTGGAAGCACTCAGAGGCACTGTGGTAGGTTGGGAGGGTGGTGTATTGTGCTCCACTATGGTAGGTTTGGGGGGCAATATGGGAGCTAGGAGGCACTGTGGCCATTATGGTAGGTCTGGGGGCGCTATAGAAGCTAGGAGGCACTGTATTTTGGGTGGGGTGAGGGGGGGTCATTGTGCTCTACTGTGGTATATTTGGGGGGCAATATGGGAGCTAGGAGGCACTGTGGCCATTATTGTAGGTCTGGGGGCGCTATAGAAGCTAGGAGGCACTGTATTTTGGGTGGGGTGAGGGGGGGGGGGGTCATTGTGCTCTACTGTGGTATATTTGGGGGGCAATATAGGAGCTAGGAGGCACTATGGTCCACTATGGTAGGTTGGGGGCACTATAGGAGCTAGGAGGCACTGTGGTCCACTATGATAGGTTTGGGAGGCACTGTGGTTCACTATGGTAGGTTAAGGGCCACTATGGTAGGTTTGGGTACAAATATGAGAGCGCCGCTAATATAAGTAGGTGGTCCTCTTTGTACACATTTATTCTGTCTATGTGGGAAACCCTACCCTTGAGAGATATACATTTATGTCCACTGTCTATGTATAAAACTGATTATTTCTTTTTCTCACACAGAATCCCTTTATTTGACAAATAAGTCCTGAAGAAGCGAAAAGCGAAACGTCAACATATTATTTGTCCAAACAACAATAAGGAATTGTATATACTGTATGGCTCTCATGGAGAGTCTAACCTTTGTGATTTTAATGTTTATTGTTAAATTTTACAAATCATGTTTATTAAAATGATATAATTTTTTCTAATTACGTTGATTCCTTTTCTGGTACCTCTAAAGTCCAACCTTAGAGTCCCACCTCTTTCAATTACAGTTTATCTGGATGTGGTACCCCCCTTGGCCCTCTTTTTTACATATATCGTGCACTATGGGAGTGAGGAGGCACTGTGGGCCACCATGGTAGGCTTGCGGGCACTGTGGGCCACTGTGGTATGTCTGTGGGAGCTTTAGAAGCTAGAAGGCAGTGTATTTTGGGTGGGTGGGGGGGGGGGGGGGTTGGGCATTGTGCTCCAATGTGGTAGGTTTGGAAGCACTAGGAGGTCATGTGGTCCACTATGGTAGGTTGGGGGCCACTATGGGAGCTAGGAAGCACTGTGGTCAACTATGGTAGGTTGGAGGCCACTATGGGAGCTAGGAAGCACTGTGGTCCACTATGGTAGGTATTGGAGGCACTGTTGTCCACTGTGGTAGGTAGAAGGGCAATGTGGAACATTTGGGGGGAGTGGGCTTTGTGCTCCACTGTGGTAGGTTTGGAAGCACTAGGAGGTCATGTGGTCCACTATGGTAGGTTGGGGGCCACTATGGGAGCTAGGAAGCACTGTGGTCCACTATGGTAGGTATTGGAGGCACTGTTGTCCACTGTGGTAGGTAGAAGGGCAATGTGGAACATTGGGGGGGGGATTGTGCTCCACTATGGTAGGTTTGGGGGGCAATATGGGAGCTTGGAGGCACTGTGGAACATTGGGGGGCATTGTGCTCCACTATGGGCAGTTTGTGGGGCAATATGGGAGCTTGGAGGCACTGTGGGCCACTGTGGTATGTCTGGGGGTGCTCTAGAAGCTAGTAGGCAGTACATTTTGTGTGGGGGGGGCAGTGGGCTTTGTGCTCCACTGTGGTAGGTTTGGAAGCACTAGAAGGTCATTTGGTCCACTATGGTAGGTTGGGGAACACTATGGGAGTTAGGAAGCACTGTGGTCCATTATGGTAGGTATGGGAGGCACTGTGGTCCACTATGGCAGGTTTGGTGGGCACTATGGGAGCAAGGAGGCACTGTGAGAGGTTGGGGGGGATGGTTTCTCCATTATGGTACATTTGGGGGCACTATGGGAGGTTGGAAGGGATGGTTTCTCCATTATGGTACGTTTGGGGCCACTATGGGATTTAGGAGGCACTGTGGGAGGTTGGAGGGGATGGTTTCTCCATTATGGTATGTTTGGAGGCACTGTGGGAGGTTGGGGGGGATGGCTTCTCCATTATGGTACGTTTGGGGGCACTATGGGAGGTTGGGGGGATGGTTTCTCCATTATGGTATGTTCGGGGGCACTATAGGATTTAGGAGGCACTGTGGGAGGTTGGGGGGATGGTTTCTCTATTATGGTACGTTTGGGGGCACTATGGGATTTAGGAGGCACTGTGGGAGGTTGAAAGGGATGGTTTCTCCATTATGGTATGTTTGGGGGCACTATGGGATTTAGGAGGCACTGTGGGAGGTTGGGGGGATGGTTTCTCCATTATGGTACGTTTGGGGGCACTATGGGATTTAGGAGACACTGTGAGAGGTTGGGGGGATGGTTTCTCCATTATGGTATGTTCGGGGGCACTATGGGATTTAGGAGGCACTGTGGGAGGTTGAAAGGGATGGTTTCTCCATTATGGTACGTTTGGGGGCACTATGGGATTTAGGAGGCACTGTGGGAGGTTGAAAGGGATGGTTTCTCCATTATGGTACGTTTGGGGGCACTATGGGATTTAGGAGGCACTGTGGGAGGTTGGGGGGATGGTTTCTCCATTATGGTACGTTTGGGGGCACTATGGGATTTAGGAGACACTGTGAGAGGTTGGGGGGATGGTTTCTCCATTATGGTACGTTTGGGGGCACTATGGGATTTAGGAGGCACTGTGGGAGGTTGGGGAGGATGGTTTCTCCATTATGGTACGTTTGGGGGCACTATGGGATTTAGGAGGCACTGTGGGAGGTTGGGGGGATGGTTTCTCCATTATGGTACGTTTGGGGGCACTATGGGATTTAGGAGGCGCTGTGGGAGGTTGGGGAGGATGGTTTCTCCATTATGGTACGTTTGGGGGCACTATGGGATTTAGGAGGCGCTGTGGGAGGTTGGGGGGGATGGTTTCTCCATTATGGTACGTTTGGGGGCACTATGGGATTTAGGAGGCGCTGTGGGAGGTTGGGGGGGATGGTTTCTCCATTATGGTACGTTTGGGGGCACTATAGGATTTAGGAGGCACTGTGGGAGGTTGGGGGGGATGGTTTCTCCACTATGGTACGTTTGGGGGCACTATGGGATTTAGGAGGCACTGTGGGAGGTTGGGGGGGATGGTTTCTCCATTATGGTACGTTTGGGGGCACTATGGGATTTAGGAGGCACTGTGGGAGGTTGGAGGGGATGGTTTCTCCATTATGGTATGTTCGGGGGCACTATAGGATTTAGGAGGCACTGTGGGAGGTTGGGGGGGATGGTTTCTCCATTATGGTACGTTTGAGGGCACTATGGGATTTAGGAGGCACTGTGGGAGGTTGGAGGGGATGGTTTCTCCATTATGGTATGTTCGGGGGCACTATAGGATTTAGGAGGCACTGTGGGAGGTTGGGGGGGATGGTTTCTCCACTATGGTACGTTTGGGGGCACTATAGGATTTAGGAGGCACTGTGGGAGGTTGGGGGGGATGGTTTCTCCATTATGGTATGTTCGGGGGCACTATAGGATTTAGGAGGCACTGTGGGAGGTTGGGGGGGGATGTTTTCTCCACTATGGTACGTTTGGGGGCACTATAGGATTTAGGAGGCACTGTGGGAGGTTGGGGGGGATGGTTTCTCCATTATGGTACGTTTGGGGGCACTATGGGATTTAGGAGGCGCTGTGGGAGGTTGGGGGGGATGGTTTCTCCACTATGGTACGTTTGGGGGCACTATGGGATTTAGGAGACACTGTGGGAGGTTGGAGGGGAGCGTCATTGTGCTCCACTGTGGTAGATTTGGAGGTGCACTATGGGAGTGAGGAGGCATCATGGGCCACTATGGTAGGTTTGGGGGGCACTATGGAAGCCATGAGACAATGTGAAAGGTTGGGGGATCTGCAGTTGGTTAGAGGCCCAGTAGGAGGGACGCCTCGGCCCAGCAGTTGGCCAGTGATTGAGAATCTCACACAGTGAAAGTTCAACTAAAAAAGAAAAAAAATATTTGGTCATCTTGTGGGGAAGTGACTCCACTTGGGAGCCGTATCTTGGGCCTCCAAAGCTGGCTCTGATCCCACCTCCCCCACCATGGTGAGAGGGACCCTCTTGTAATGGCCTGGACGTTGGGATGGAACTGAGGACCCAAGTGTGGACATCTGGTTGGTATTTGAGGTTATTGAGGTTCATCAGATGCCAAATAATTTTTGGGTGTCCGTACCCGTTATCCAGCCCCGTACCCAACAATGGGTGGGGATGCTGAGCCTACAGGGTTCAGCGATTGTACGCGGCAGCCAGTTAGTGCCGAGCCGGAAGTATGAATCCCCCCCCAGTGGCGCCGGTATTATCCTGCAGAAGGTTTTACGGCTCAGAAGTTATCGGTTGCTGCAGCCCGGCGGGGAGGCGTTCACGTCCCCGGCTGTATGATGTACCGCGGCGTGCCGCTTCCCTGCCATCTCTCTATATAAAGTCCATAAAATATCGCCGGCGTCATCTTCCTCTTTATTGTCTGGCTGCGCCCAGAGGAGGAAGCAGCGCGGCGGTGCCCCGGGGCCGGTGAACGATGCCCGGCTGGCGAATGATGAATAGGATTGTTTTTTGTAGGTGAGCGTTTGGAAGAGCGGAGATAACAGAGTGACGCGGCGTCTCTCCGAGGCCCCGAGTACAAAATAATACATCACTATTACTGTTCACTGTGACATTTAGACTCCGCGCAGTTTCTACAAACCCGCTCGCCAAACACGCCAGCTGCCCTGGATACGTCGCGCTGTTGACATTTTCTGAGGTCGCTCGTCCCTCCGCGCCCCCCCCATCCCCCGGCCTAATTTAGGTAAGTACACACAATCAACCCCCGGCCACGCTGGATATGTTAATGTCCCCGAGAAGTGGAATCCGCCGGAGAGCCGAGATAAGAGGTCATGGGGCTGCCAGCTGTTCACGCCGCGCCTCTCCAAAACACACAGCGCCGTGAAAAAATAAAAATAAAACGCACAATGACCGAGGAACTCATATACCTATAACATCACCACACATTCTTCCACCGAAGAACCCCCAAATATCTCTGGAGACCCCAAAACCTGCAGATATATCGACGATATACATTTCTTTAGCTCTGACATATACCGCAGCGCTGTACAGAGATCACATTATATGTACCAGAGGAGCTTACACTCTAAATGTCCCCTCCCCCCACATCACATCAGTCTCTATACAGAGGAGCTTACACTCTAATGTCCCCTCCCCCACACATCACATCAGTCTCTATACAGAGGAGCTTACACTCTAATGTTCCCTCCCCCCCACATCACATCAGTCTCTATACAGAGGAGCTTACACTCTAATGTCCCCTCCCCCCCCCACATCACATCAGTCTCTATACAGAGGAGCTTACACTCTAATGTCCCCTCCCCCACATCACATCAGTCTCTGTACCAGAGGAGCTTACACTCTGTCCCCTCCCCCACATCACATCAGTCTCTATACAGGAGAAGCTTACACTCTAAGGTCCCCTCCCCCACATCACATCAGTCTCTATACAGAGGAGCTTACACTCTAATGTCCCCTCCCTCCAGATCACATCACATCAGTCTCTATACAGAGGAGCTTACACTCTAATGTCCCCTCCCCCACATCACATCACATCAGTCTCTGTACAGAGGAGCTTACACTCTAATGTCCCCTCCCCCCCACATCACATCAGTCTCTATACAGAGGAGCTTACACTCTAATGTCCCCTCCCCCCCACAGTCATACACTATTATTATTATACAATTATATAGCTCTGACCTGTACCACAGCGTTGTACGGACAAATGTTTTTTTTTACGCTTTGTGCCGCTTTCGCCATCCTATAAATTGAGGGGGGCGGGGGCGGTAGAGGCGCAGAATAAAAAAGGTCGATCGCTCCGATGACCTTTAGAAAATGAATGGTGAAGATTATTGTACGGGACGGGAAAAAAAAAATTAAAATAAATTTGCCGTGACCAGGCGGACGCAATTGTGACGGGTCTGCGTACGAGGGGACGCGGCAGAAGAGAGCGTTGCAG
This sequence comes from Rana muscosa, assembly GCA_029206835.1. Taxonomy (NCBI): domain Eukaryota; kingdom Metazoa; phylum Chordata; class Amphibia; order Anura; family Ranidae; genus Rana; species Rana muscosa. Next base: position 258,402 of record JARGYO010005625.1, on the reverse strand, counting down.
GTGTGATGGCACAGATGTATATTTCGCCATTCGAAAGGATGGCGGCGCCTGCCGACAGATGTGCTTACGGCGGCGAAGTGCGGCGGTTGGGGGGGGGGGGGCGGGGGAGGGGAGCTGACACTGATAAAGTTCCCGTATTGTTGTGTTTAGAGAGAGTCAGACACAGGAGACTTCCTGACCTGGATTTTAATGCAATAAACTTCCTTTTGTGCGTCGTGCGGCCAGCGCCAAACCGCGAGCGGCTTTTTATAGGCACAACCTAGAAATTATGCAGACGCAGAGCGCGCCAGCGGAAGGAGCGGATCATAAATCACCGGCCCCGCGCCGCACAGATCATGGCAGGAATTTTATGGGCGCTCAATAAAAAAAAAAAAAAAGGGATGGCGGCGTGTAATGAAGGCGGGCAGACTGGGAGCCATCCGCATATTCCTGGGTACCCCCCGCGCTCGCCGCTGCGTGATTGGCATGGGGCGTCCCAGGACGGGCATCAACCTCGCAAAACACAAATAAAAACCCGCCGAGAAAGTTAATTAGTGCCATAAGATGCTGAACAACGAAAGCAGCGGCCGCTCGTCCCCCGGTGCTGCGGCAATAAAAGGCGAAGAGTATTAGGAACAAGATGGCGGACGCGGGGCGGTATCCTGGGCTGGAGCAATAAAAGGCGAAGAGTATTAGGAACAAGGATGCCGGACGTGGGACGGTTTCCTGGGCTGGAGCTAGTACTGCGGCAATAAAAGGCGAAGAGTATTAGGAACAAGATGGCGGACGCGGGACGATTTCCTGGGCTGGCGCTGCGGCAATAAAAGGCAAAGAGTATTAGGAACAAGGATGGCGGACGCGGGACGGTTTCCTGGGCTGGAGCTAGTATTGCGGCAATAAAAGGCGAAGAGTATTAGGAACAAGATGGCGGACACGGGACGATTTCCTGGGCTGGCGCTGCGGCAATAAAAGGCGAAGAGTATTAGGAACAAGATGGCGGACGCGGGACGGTTTCCTGGGCTGGAGCTGGCGCTGCGGCAATTAAAGGCGAAGAGTATTAGGAACAAGATGGCGGACACGGGACGGTTTCCTGGGCTGGAGCAATAAAAGGCAAAGAGTATTAGGAACAAGATGGCGGACACAGGACGGTTTCCTGGGCTGGAGCTGCGACAATAAAAGGCGAGTAGAATTAGGAACAAGATGGCGGATGCGGGACGGTTTCCTGGGCTGGAGCTGCGGCAATAAAAGGCGAAGAGTATTAGGAACAAGATGCGGACGCGGGACGGTTTCCTGGGCTGGAGCAATAAAAGGCGAGTAGAATTAGGAACAAGATGGCGGACGCGGGACGGTTTCCTGGTTTGGAGCTGCGGCAATAAAAGGCAAAGAGTATTAGGAACAAGATGGCGGACGCAGGACGGTTTCTTGGGCTGGAGCAATAAAAGGCGAAGAGTATTAGGAACAAGATGGCGGACGCGGGACGGTTTCCTGGGCTGGAGCTGCGGCAATAAAAGGCGAAGAGTATTAGGAACAAGATGGCGGACGCGGGACGGTTTCCTGGGCTGGAGCAATAAAAGGCGAAGAGTATTAGGAACAAGATGGCGGACGGGGGATGGTTTCCTGGGCTGGAGCAATAAAAGGCGAAGAGTATTAGGAACAAGATGGCGGACGGGGGACGGTTTCCTGGGCTGGCGCTGCGGCAATAAAAGGCGAAGAGTATTAGGAACAAGATGGCGGACGCGGGGCGATTTCTTGGGCTGGCGCTGCGTCAATGAAAGGCGAAGAGTATCAGGAACAAGTTGGCGGACGGGGGATGGTTTCCTGGGCTGGAGCTGCGTCAATAAAAGGCGAAGAGTATTAGAAACAAGATGGCGGACGTGGGACGGTTTCCTGGGCTGGAGCTGCGTCAATAAAAGGCGAAGAGTATTAGGAACAAGATGGCGGACGCGGGACGGTTTCCTGGGCTGGAGCAATAAAAGGCGAAGAGTATTAGGAACAAGATGGCGGACGCGGGACGATTTCCTGGGCTGGCGCTGCGGCAATAAAAGGCGAAGAGTATTAGGAACAAGATGGCGGACGCAGGACGGACGGTTTCCGAGGCTGGAGCTGCGGCAATAAAAGGCGAGTAGCATTAGGAACAAGATGGCGGACACGGGACGGTTTCCTGGGCTGGAGCTGCGACAATAAAAGGCGAGTAGAATTAGGAACAAGATGGCAGACGCGGGACGGTTTCCTGGGCTGGAGCTGCGGCAATAAAAGGCGAAGAGTATTAGGAACAAGATGGCGGACGTGGGACGGTTTCCTGGGCTGGAGCAATAAAAGGCGAAGAGTATTAGGAACAAGATGGCGGACGCGGGACGGTTTCCTGGGCTGGAGCTGCGACAATAAAAGGCGAGTAGAATTAGGAACAAGATGGCGGACGCGGGACGGTTTCCTGGGCTGGAGCAATAAAAGGCGAAGAGTATTAGGAACAAGATGGCGGACGCGGGACGGTTTCCTGGGCTGGAGCTGCGGCAATAAAAGGCGAAGAATTTTAGGAACAAGATGGCGGACGCGGGGCGATTTCCTGGGCTGGCGCTGCGGCAATAAAAGGCGAAGAGTATTAGGAACAAGATTGGCGGACGCGGGGCGGTTTCCTGGGCTGGCGCTGCGGCAATAAAAGGCGAAGAGTATTAGGAACAAGATGGCGGACGCGGGACGGTTTCCTGGGCTGGAGCTGCGGCAATAAAGGGCAAAGAGTATTAGGAACAAGATGGCGGACGCAGGACGATTTCCTGGGCTGGCGCTGCGGCAATAAAAGGCGAAGAGTATTAGGAACAAGATGGCGGACGCGGGATGGTTTCCTGGGCTGGAGCAATAAAAAGGCGAAGAGTATTAGGAACAAGATGGCGGACGCGGGATGGTTTCCTGGGCTGGAGCAATAAAAAGGTGAAGAGTATTAGGAACAAGATGGCGGACGCGGGACGGTTTCCTGGGCTGGAGCTGCAGCAATAAAAGGCGAAGAGTATTAGGAACAAGATGGAGGACGCGGGACGGTTTCCTGGGCTGGAGCTGGCGCTGCGGCAATAAAAAGGCGAAGAGTATTAGGAACAAGATGGCGGACGGGGGACGGTTTCCTGGGCTGGCGCTGCGGCAATAAAAGGCGAAGAGAATTAGGAACAAGATGGCGGACGCGGGACGGCTTCCTGGGCTGGAGCAATAAAAGGCGAAGAGTATTAGGAACAAGATGGCGGACGGGGGATGGTTTCCTGGGCTGGAGCAATAAAAGGCGAAGAGTATTAGGAACAAGATGGCGGACGGGGGATGGTTTCCTGGGCTGGAGCAATAAAAGGCGAAGAGTATTAGGAACAAGATGGCGGACGGGGGACGGTTTCCTGGGCTGGCGCTGCGGCAATAAAAGGCGAAGAGTATTAGGAACAAGATGGCGGACGCGGGGCGATTTCCTGGGCTGGCGCTGCGTCAATGAAAGGCGAAGAGTATCAGGAACAAGTTGGCGGACGGGGGATGGTTTCCTGGGCTGGAGCTGCGTCAATAAAAGGCGAAGAGTATTAGGAACAAGATGGCGGACGTGGGACGGTTTCCTGGGCTGGAGCTGCGGCAATAAAAGGCGAAGAGTATTAGGAACAAGATGGCGGACGCGGAACGGTTTCCTGGGCTGGAGCAATAAAAGGCGAGTAGAATTAGGAACAAGATGGCGGACGCGGGACGGTTTCCTGGGCTGGAGCAATAAAAAGGTGAAGAGTATTAGGAACAAGATGGCGGACGCGGGACGGTTTCCTGGGCTGGAGCTGCAGCAATAAAAGGCGAAGAGTATTAGGAACAAGATGGAGGACGCGGGACGGTTTCCTGGGCTGGAGCTGGCGCTGCGGCAATAAAAAGGCGAAGAGTATTAGGAACAAGATGGCGGACGGGGGACGGTTTCCTGGGCTGGCGCTGCGGCAATAAAAGGCGAAGAGAATTAGGAACAAGATGGCGGACGCGGGACGGCTTCCTGGGCTGGAGCAATAAAAGGCGAAGAGTATTAGGAACAAGATGGCGGACGGGGGATGGTTTCCTGGGCTGGAGCAATAAAAGGCGAAGAGTATTAGGAACAAGATGGCGGACGGGGGATGGTTTCCTGGGCTGGAGCAATAAAAGGCGAAGAGTATTAGGAACAAGATGGCGGACGGGGGACGGTTTCCTGGGCTGGCGCTGCGGCAATAAAAGGCGAAGAGTATTAGGAACAAGATGGCGGACGCGGGGCGATTTCCTGGGCTGGCGCTGCGTCAATGAAAGGCGAAGAGTATCAGGAACAAGTTGGCGGACGGGGGATGGTTTCCTGGGCTGGAGCTGCGTCAATAAAAGGCGAAGAGTATTAGGAACAAGATGGCGGACGTGGGACGGTTTCCTGGGCTGGAGCTGCGGCAATAAAAGGCGAAGAGTATTAGGAACAAGATGGCGGACGCGGAACGGTTTCCTGGGCTGGAGCAATAAAAGGCGAGTAGAATTAGGAACAAGATGGCGGACGCGGGACGGTTTCCTGGGCTGGAGCAATAAAAGGCGAAGGAGTATTAGGAACAAGATGGCGGACGCGGGACGGTTTCCTGGGATGGAGCAATAAAAGGCGAGTAGAATTAGGAACAAGATGGCGGACGCAGGACGGTTTCCTGGGCTGGAGCAATAAAAGGCGAGTAGAATTAGGAACAAGATGGCGGACGTGGGACGGTTTCCTGGGCTGGAGCTGCGGCAATAAAAGGCAAGTAGAATTAGGAACAAGATGGCAGACGTAGGACGGTTTCCTGGGCTGGAGCAATAAAAGGCGAGCAGAATTAGGAACAAGATGGCGGACACGGGACGATTTCCTGGGCTGGAGCTGGAGCAATAAAAGGCAAGTAGAATTAGGAACAAGATGGCGGACACGGGACGGTTTCCTGGGCTGGAGCTGCGACAATAAAAGGCGAGTAGAATTAGGAACAAGATGGCGGACGCGGGACGGTTTCCTGGGCTGGAGCTGCGACAATAAAAGGCGAAGAGTATTAGGAACAAGATGGCGGACGCGGGACGGTTTCCTGGGCTGGAGCAATAAAAAGGCGAAGAGTATTAGGAACAAGATGGCGGACACGGGACGGTTTCCTGGGCTGGAGCAATAAAAGGCGAAGAGTATTAGGAACAAGATGGCGGACACGGGACGGTTTCCTGGGCTGGAGCAATAAAAGGCGAAGAGTATTAGGAACAAGATGGCGGACGCGGGACGGTTTCCTGGGCTGGAGCAATAAAAGGCGAAGAGTATTAGGAACAAGATGGCGGACGCGGGATGGTTTCCTGGGCTGGAGCTGCGACAATAAAAGGCGAGTAGAATTAGGAACAAGATGGCGGACGCGGGACGGTTTCCTGGGCTGGCACTGCGGCAATAAAAGGCAAAGAGTATTAGGAACAAGATGGCGGACACGGGACGGTTTCCTGGGCTGGAGCAATAAAAGGCGAGTAGAATTAGGAACAAGATGGCGGACGCGGGACGGTTTCCTGGGCTGGAGCTGCGACAATAAAAGGCGAGTAGAATTAGGAACAAGATGGCGGACGCGGGACGGTTTCCTGGGCTGGCTCTGCGGCAATAAAAGGCAAAGAGTATTAGGAACAAGATGGCGGACGCGGGACGGTTTCCTGGGCTGGAGCAATAAAAGGCGAGTAGAATTAGGAACAAGATGGCGGACGTGGGACGGTTTCCTGGGCTGGCGCTGCGGCAATAAAAAGCAGAGTATTAGGAACAAGATGGCGGACACGGGACGGTTTCCTGGGCTGGAGCAATAAAAGGCAAAGAGTATTAGGAACAAGATGGCGGACACGGGACGGTTTCCTGGGCTGGAGCAATAAAAGGCGAGTAGAATTAGGAACAAGATGGCGGACGCGGGACGGTTTCCTGGGCTGGAGCTGCGACAATAAAAGGCGAGTAGAATTAGGAACAAGATGGCGGACGCGGGACGGTTTCCTGGGCTGGCGCTGCGGCAAAAAAAGGCAAAGAGTATTAGGAACAAGATGGCGGACACGGGACGGTTTCCTGGGCTGGAGCAATAAAAGGCGAAGAGTATTAGGAACAAGATGGCGGACGCGGGACGGTTTCCTGGGCTGGAGCTGCGGCAATAAAAGGCGAAGAGTATTAGGAACAAGATGGCGGACGCGGGACGGTTTCCTGGGCTGGAGCAATAAAAGGCGAAGAGTATTAGGAACAAGATGGCGGACGCGGGATGGTTTCCTGGGCTGGAGCTGCGACAATAAAAGGCGAGTAGAATTAGGAACAAGATGGCGGACGCGGGACGGTTTCCTGGGCTGGCACTGCGGCAATAAAAGGCAAAGAGTATTAGGAACAAGACGGCGGACACGGGACGGTTTCCTGGGCTGGAGCTGCGACAATAAAAGGCGAGTAGAATTAGGAACAAGATGGCGGACGCGGGACGGTTTCCTGGGCTGGCGCTGTGGCAATAAAAGGCAAAGAGTATTAGGAACAAGATGGCGGACGCGGGACGGTTTCCTGGGCTGGAGCAATAAAAGGCGAGTAGAATTAGGAGCAAGATGGCGGACGTGGGACGGTTTCCTGGGCTGGCGCTGCGGCAATAAAAGGCAAAGAGTATTAGGAACAAGATGGCGGACACGGGACGGTTTCCTGGGCTGGAGCAATAAAAGGCGAGTAGAATTAGGAACAAGATGGCGGACGTGGGACGGTTTCCTGGGCTGGCGCTGCGGCAATAAAAGGCGAAGAGTATTAGGAACAAGATGGCGGACGCGGGACGGTTTCCTGGGCTGGAGCTGCGGCAATAAAAGGCGAAGAGTATTAGGAACAAGATGGCGGACGCGGGACGGTTTCCTGGGCTGGAGCAATAAAAGGTGAAGAGTATTAGGAACAAGATGGCGGACGCGGGACGGTTTCCTGGGCTGGAGCTGTGACAATAAAAGGCGAGTAGAATTAGGAACAAGATGGCGGACGCGGGACGGTTTCCTGGGCTGGCACTGCGGCAATAAAAGGCAAAGAGTATTAGGAACAAGATGGCGGACACGGGACGGTTTCCTGGGCTGGAGCAATAAAAGGCGAAGAGTATTAGGAACAAGATGGCGGACGGGGGATGGTTTCCTGGGCTGGAGCAATGAAAGGCGAAGAGTATCAGGAACAAGTTGGCGGACGGGGGATGGTTTCCTGGGCTGGAGCTGCGTCAATAAAAGGCGAAGAGTATTAGGAACAAGATGGCGGACGCGGGACGGTTTCCTGGGCTGGAACAATAAAAGGCGAGTAGAATTAGGAACAAGATGGCGGACGCGGGACGGTTTCCTGGGCTGGAGCAATAAAAGGCGAGTAGAATTAGGAACAAGATGGCGGACGCGAGACGGTTTCCTGGGCTGGAGCAATAAAAGGCGAGTAGAATTAGGAACAAGATGGCGGACGCGGGACGGTTTCCTGGTTTGGAGCTGCGGCAATAAAAGGCAAAGAGTATTAAGAACAAGATGGCGGACACGGGACGGTTTCCTGGGCTGGAGCAATAAAAGGCGAGTAGAACTAGGAACAAGATGGCGGACGCGGGACGGTTTCCTGGGCTGGAGCAATAAAAGGCGAAGAGTATTAGGAACAAGATGGCGGACGCGGGACGGTTTCCTGGGCTGGAGCAATAAAAGGCGAGTAGAATTATGAACAAGATGGCGGACACGGGACGGTTTCCTGGGCTGGAGCTGTGGCAATAAAAGGCGAGTAGAATTAGGAACAAGATGGCGGACACGGGACGGTTTCCTGGGCTGGAGCTGTGGCAATAAAAGGCGAGTAGAATTAGGAACAAGATGGCGGACGCGGGACGGTTTCCTGGGCTGGCGCTGTGTCAATAAAAGGCGAGTAGAATTAGGAACAAGATGGCGGACACGGGACGGTTTCCTGGGCTGGAGCAATAAAAGGCGAGTAGAATTAGGAACAAGATGGCGGACACGGGACGGTTTCCTGGGCTGGCGCTGCAGCAATAAAAGGCAAAGAGTATTAAGAACAAGATGGCGGACACGGGACGGTTTCCTGGGCTGGAGCAATAAAAGGCGAGTAGAATTAGGAACAAGATGGCGGACACGGGACGGTTTCCTGGGCTGGCGCTGCGTCAATAAAAGGCGAGTAGAATTAGGAACAAGATGGCGGACGCGGGACGGTTTCCTGGGCTGGAGCAATAAAAGGCGAGTAGAATTAGGAACAAGATGGCGGACACGGGACGGTTTCCTGGGCTGGCGCTGCATCAATAAAAGGCGAGTAGAATTAGGAACAAGATGGCGGACGCGGGACGGTTTCCTGGGCTGGAGCAATAAAAGGCGAGTAGAATTAGGAACAAGATGGCGGACACGGGACGGTTTCCTGGGCTGGAGCTGTGGCAATAAAAGGCGAGTAGAATTAGGAACAAGATGGCGGACACGGGACGGTTTCCTGGGCTGAAGCAATAAAAGGCGAGTAGAATTAGGAACAAGATGGCGGACACGGGACGGTTTCCTGGGCTGGAGCAATAAAAGGCGAGTAGAATTAGGAACAAGATGGCGGACACGGGACGGTTTCCTGGGCTGGCGCTGCGTCAATAAAAGGCGAATAAAATTAGGAACAAGATGGCGGACGCGGGACGGTTTCCTGGGCTGGAGCAATAAAAGGCGAAGGGTATTAGGAACAAGATGGCGGACGCGGGACGGTTTCCTGGGCTGGAGCAATAAAAGGCGAGTAGAATTAGGAACAAGATGGCGGACACGGGACGGTTTCCTGGGCTGGAGCTGTGGCAATAAAAGGCGAGTAGAATTAGGAACAAGATGGCGGACACGGGACGGTTTCCTGGGCTGAAGCTGTGGCAATAAAAGGCGAGTAGAATTAGGAACAAGATGGCGGACACGGGACGGTTTCCTGGGCTGGAGCAATAAAAGGCGAGTAGAATTAGGAACAAGATGGCGGACACGGGACGGTTTCCTGGGCTGGCGCTGCGTCAATAAAAGGCGAATAAAATTAGGAACAAGATGGCGGACGCGGGACGGTTTCCTGGGCTGGAGCAATAAAAGGCGAAGGGTATTAGGAACAAGATGGCGGACGCGGGACGGTTTCCTGGGCTGGAGCAATAAAAGGCGAGTAGAATTAGGAACAAGATGGCGGACGGGGGACGGTTTTCTCAGGAACCTCCTGGGGACCATGTGATCTGTGCCTAGGCTTGTGGTCACATGATCTGGCTCGACAGCCTACTAAAGACCATGTGACCTGACGTGCTCAAGGTTGTTGGATGGAGATTTACGCGCCGCCGGCGTCCGGGAGAATAACGTCGGGACGGGTCAGCGCTGACCTTCGGGAGAATCTCCAGCCACCGCCATCCCCTCCCCCATCCTCCCTGGGGAAATCTGGAGGCCTGAACTGGCGATCGATGTGCGAAGTAGGTGATCAGCATGGAGCGGTAATGCGATCCGGGGGAGGGGAGGGGGGGCAGTAATTATGAAAAACACAATTAGACGAAGTGTCGGCTTGCCGGGAACGATTTGTAACCGGAGAAAGCGGGCGAGGAGAGTTGGCGAGGCGGAAGGCGCACTCAGCGATTTCCCGGAGAACGCTCGCCTGTAAGTGAGGAAGACAAATGGCGGGCCTTCGCCGCGCGTTACCGATCCCACCAATCACACCGCCGAGATATATATATATATATATATATATATATATATAGAGCTCATTATAAATATCTTCCACGCAACTTTCCAATCAGAGAGGAGACTTCACCCCTCCCCCTCCTCCAACGGGAGAGGATGCAGTGCCCGACACCCCCATAAACTTCGCTCCTCCAAGAGTGGCAAATTCTGGCACAATTCTCCTTCACACCGACAATGCCTTCATCCGTTTTTCTCTCCAGAAGAACTGCACCATCTTTGTTCAGGCATCATCCAGGATGATGCCTCAGAGATGACACAATTATGTAAATTCTGGTGCCTGTGCAGTTCCTGGCTGGGTTTACAAATGTTTGACACAGATCAGCCCCCTGCGGCAGCTTCTCACCTTGTGACTGGATACAAAGTTACAATGTACAGTCTGATCAATAAGGGGGGGGAAGACTGAGGAAGTGCCGCCTCCTCCCTCTACAAAGTTACAATGTACAGTCTGATCACTGGGGGAGGGGAGACTGTAGAAGGAGGAGGAAGCATTTCCTCAAAGTTACAATGTACAGTCTGATCACTGGAGAGAGGGGAGACTGAGGAAATGCCTCCTCCTGCCTGCAGCACACTGATGACATCTCAGCCTAGGCAGAGCCACTGACTGGAGCTCAAGGATGGATTTTTAATGATAGTTGGCGGTTTTCTGTATTTGGGGGGCTGGTCCGGGATTTATTAAGGTGACTGATGGGTCCCCCTTAAGGATGGAGGCTTCCTGAACAATGTTGCTCTAGTTGGGGGGCTGGTCCGGGATTTGAGGCGACTGATGGGTCCCCCTTAAGGATGGAGGCTTCCTGAACAATGTTACTGTATTTGGGGGGCTGGTCCGGGATTTATTGAGGTGACTGATGGGTCCCCTTAAGGATGGAGGCTTCCTGAACAATGTTGCTGTATTTGGGGGGCTGGTCCGGGATTTATTGAGGCGACTGATGGGTCCCCCTTAAGGATGGGGGTTCCTGAACAATGTTGCTGTATTTGGGGGGCTGGTCCGGGATTTGAGGTGACTGATGGGTCCCCCTTAAGGATGGTGGGTTCCTGAACAATGTTGCTGTATTTGGGGGGCTGGTCCGGGATTTGAGGTGACTGATGGGTCCCCCTTAAGGATGGTGGGTTCCTGAACAATGTTGCTGTATTTGGGGGGCTGGTCCGGGATTGATTGAGGTGACTGATGGATCCCCCTTAAGGATGGGGGTTCCTGAACAATGTTGCTGTAGTTGGGGGGCTGGTCCGGGATTTATTGAAGTGACTGACGGGTCCCTATTAAGGATAGGGGGTTCCTGAACAATGTTGCTGTATTTGGGGGGCTGGTCCGGGATTTATTGAAGTGACTGACGGGTCCCTATTAAGGATGGGGGTTCCTGAACAATGTTGCTGTATTTGGGGGGCTGGTCCGGGATTTATTGAAGTGACTGATGGGTCCCCCTTAAGGATGGAGGCTTCCTGAGCAATGTTGCTGTATTTGGGGGGCTGGTCCGGGATTTATTGAAGTGACTGACGGGTCCCTATTAAGGATGGGGGTTCCTGAACAATGTTGCTGTATTTGGGGGGCTGGTCCGGGATTGATTGCGGTGACTGATGGATCCCCCTTAAGGATGGGGGTTCCTGAACAATGTTGCTGTATTTGGGGGCTGGTCCGGGATTTATTGAGGTGACTGATGGGTCCCCTTAAGGATGGGGGCTTCCTGAACAATGTTGCTGTAGTTGGGGGCTGGTCCGGGATTTATTGAGGTGACTGATGGGTCCCCTTAAGGATGGGGGTTCCTGAACAATGTTGCTGTATTTGGGGGGCTGGTCCGGGATTTATTGCGGTGACTGATGGGTCCCCTTAAGGATGGGGGTTCCTGAACAATGTTGCTGTAGTTGGGGGCTGGTCCGGGATTGAATGCGGTGACTGACGGATCCTCTTTATGGATGGAGCGCGTTTTGGATCCATATTGGAACGATTGTACGGAATCGCGTTCTTTGCTCGCTGTACGCCGCTGCAGCACTGTTGGAGCCATTTTTATTTTGGAGGCAGTTAAAGTTTGCCGTCGGCCGGTGTGAATAGCAGAATGCGGTAAGCACACATCTATATGCGGCGGGATGGAAGCGGCGGCGTTGGTGGCGGCGGCGGCGGCTCTCCATCCGCAATATACGTCTCTTCCAGAGATTAAATCACAGCAATTATGGAGGTGAATGGCGGCTCCTCTCCGGAGACGGATATTATTATTATTAATACTCTTATTAGCGGCTGTGATGGGGGGAGGGGGAGCGGAGCACGCAGATAATAAACCGCCGCGCGATTTCCTCTGAAAGTCGGGAAAAGCCGCTGCCAGACTTTTATAGGGCGGCATGAGATTGGATTTCAGAAAAATATGGAAAGAGCCAAGTGGCCGGACGCGCCTGACAGCGGAATAAAGGCGAGTTATTGGCCGCCGCTCGCCGCTTTTCTTCCCCAGGATTCATGGAAGGCCGGCGAGCAGAGCGCTCGCTCCTGGCGCTTCATCTAAAAAAGGTGCAATTTTCTCCTTTCGTCTCCTAAAAATAACAGGCCGCTAATCCCTCGGTGTATGGAGCGAGTGGCAGGTCCATTCGTCAAGCGCACGCCGGGCTGTCACAGCGATTAACCCCTCACGCCGTGGCGAAGGCGGACCAATCGTTAAAGACTCCCTTGTGATCACCGGATGTGCCTGAAACAAAAACGTCATCCAAGACAAAGAGCGTCAGAATCGTTATTCGATATGTTCTGCCACACGCTGGAAAATAAATCCAACCCGCGCCACCAGGGGCGCTCTGATTGGCCGCGCCACTAGCGAAAGAACGCGCAAACCACAAAATGATAGAAATAATAAAATGATTTCCGTGTTGGAAAGATTCCGTCATTCACCAACCCCCGAGGAGCAGAAGGTGGTCGATCTGATGAGCGCTTAACGCGTTTTCAAAATGTCGGCGGAAAATTCGCAGCTTTAACAAAACGCATTTGCCTTTTCCATCCCGCTCATCACATTCTCCATCTTTAAGGATCGTTATTGATTTCCAAGAAGATTAGCCACTTGATCACCGCACACATTCGCTACCTTTATCTGAGGCTCATCGTTGAATCCCAGGGAGAGTTGCCGCTCACTCATCACCGCGCACATTCGCCACCTTTATCTGAGGCTCATCATTGAATCCCAAGGAGGGTTGCCGCTCGCTCATCACCGCACACATTCGCCATCTTTATCTGGAGATTCGCCTTCGATACCCTGGGGGAGCCACGGCATTACAACCTTCCCCACTCATCACCGCGCACATTCGCCACCTTTATCTGGAGATTCGCCTTCGATTCCCTGGGGGAGCCACGGCATTACAACCTTCCCCACTCATCACCGCGCACATTCGCCACCTTTATCTGGAGATTCGCCTTCGATTCCCTGGGGGAGCCATGGCATTACAACCTTCCCCACTCATCACCGCACACATTCGCCACCTTTATCTGAGATTCGCCTTCGATTCCCTGGGGGAGCCACGGCATTACAACCTTCCCCACTCATCACCGCGCACATTATCTGAGATTCGCCTTCGATTCCCTGGGGGAGCCACGGCATTACAACCTTCCCCACTCATCACCGCGCACATTATCTGAGATTCGCCTTCGATTCCCTGGGGGAGCCACGGCATTACAACCTTCCCCACTCATTACTTTGCACGTTCGCCACCTTTATCCGAGATTCATCATCGATTCCCTGGGGGAGCCACGGCATTACAACCTTCCCCACTCATCACCGCGCACATTCGCCACCTTTATCTGGAGATTCGCCTTCGATTCCCTGGGGGAGCCACGGCATTACAACCTTCCCCACTCATTACTTTGCACGTTCGCCACCTTTATCCGAGATTCATCATCGATTCCCTGGGGGAGCCACGGCATTACAACCTTCCCCACTCATCACCGCGCACATTATCTGAGATTCATCATCAGTTCCCAGGGGGAGTCGTCACTCACCCATCACTTTGCACATTCGCCACCTTTATCCAAGATTCATCATCGATTCACAGGGCGGAGTCGCTGCATTTTGTCCTGCTTACTCATCACTGCGCACATTCGCCAGGTTTATCTTTTCATTGCCAATTTGAAAGGAGAATCACTATATTCCATCTTGCTTGCTCATCACACATTCGTCACCTTTATCTGAGATTCATCATCGATTTCCTGGGAAAGTTGTCACTCACTCATTACTGCCCCAAATTCGCCACCTTTACCTTAGATTCGACACCGATTTTTCCAGGAATAGTCACCACATTCCATCCTGCTTACTCATCACAGTGCACATTCGCCATCTTTAGCTGAGATTCAGCATGGATTCCCTGGGCGAGTGGCTGCGTTTCATCCTGCTTGCTCATCACTGCACATATTTGCTGCCCACTAAAGGGCTGTGCTGAGAAGGGCCAGAGCTGTACTTTGGAGATGCTGGGGCTGTGCTGGGGTGTGGCCAAGGCTGTTCAGGGGAGTGTCTGATATTGTGCAATGGAGTGGTTGGAGCAGCACTGGGGAGGGGCTGTGCTGGGAAAGGGCTAGATCTCTGCTGGGGCTGTGCTGGGGAGAGGCCAGAACAATGCTGGGATGGGGCGGGTGTAGAAAAACGGTGCAGAGGAGGAGTGGTTGGGGCAGCACTGGGGAGGGGCTGTGCTTGGAAAGGGCTGGATCTGAGCTGAGAAGAGGCCAGGGCAATGCTGGGGAAAGGCAGGGGTAGAGAAGGGACAGGCTGTGCTGGCTAGCAGTTAGGGCAGCACCGGAGAGGGGCTGTGCCGGAGAGGGACCAGGGGAAGGGCTGGATCTGTGCTGGGGTAGAGAAGGGACAGGCTGAGGCTGTGCCGGGGAGGGACCAGGGGTGTAATGGAGGAAGGGCTGGATCTGTGCTGGGGTAGAGAAGGGACAGGCTGAGGCTGTGCTGGGGAAGGGCTTAGCCTGTGCTGGGGTCTAATATTGTGCAGGGGAGTGGTTGGAGCAGCACTGGGGAGGAGCTGTGCAAGGGCTGGATCTGTGCTGGGGCAGTGTTCAAGAGAAGGGCAGTGCTGGAGCAGAAAAGTAGAGGGGCTAGGGTTGTGCTGGGGAAGGGCTTAGTCTGTGCAGGGGAGTGTCTGAGGCTGTGCTGGGGAGTAGTTAGAGCAGCACTGGATAGGATGTGCTGGGAAGGGACCAGGGGAGAGCTTGGGAAGGGCAGGATCTGTGCTGGGGCAGTGTTGGGGAGAGGCCAGGGCAAGGCTGGGGAGGGGCTGGAGCAGAGAAGGTGAGGGGCTGGGGCTGTGCAGGGGAAGGGCTTAGCCTGTGCAGGGGAGTGTCTGAGGCTGTGCTGGGGAGTAGTTAGGGCAGCGCTGGAGAGGAGATGTGCTGGGGTGGGACCAGGGGAGAGCTTGGGAAGGGCAGGATCTGTGCTGGGGCAGTGTGGGGAAGACACCAGGGCAATGCTGGGGCTAAAGCAGAGAAGGGGAGGGGCTGTGCAGGGGAGTGGCCAAGGCTGTGCTTGGAAGGGTACAGGGCAGCACTATGGAGACACCAAGCTAGCGCTGGGGAGGGGCTGGATTAGAGTAGGAGAGTGGCCAAGGCTGTGCTGGTGAGGGACCAGGGGAGTTTTTGGGAAGGGCTGGATCTGTGCTAGGGTAGTGTTGGGGAGAGGCCAAGGCAATGCTGGGGAGGGGCTGGGGTAGAGAAGAGACAGGCTTGGGCTGTGCTGGGGAAGGGCTTAGCCTGTGCAGGGGGAGTGTCTGAGGTTGTGCTGGGGAGTGGTTGGGAAGCACTGGAGAGGGGCTGTGCTGGGGAAGGGCTGGATCTGTGCTGGGGTGAGGCCAGAGCAATGTTGAGGAGGGACTGGGACTGTGCTGGGGAGTGGAGAAGGCTGTGCTAAGGAGGGTCCGGGGCAGCACTATGGAGACACTGAGCTAGGGCTGGGGAGGGGCTCTAGTAGAGAAGGGGAAAGGGGAGTGGCCAGGGCTGTGCTGGGGCAGTGTTGGGGAGAGGCCAGGGCAATGCTAGGGAGGGGCCAAGGCTGTGCTGGGGAGGGGTTTGGGAATTTCTGGACTCTTCTCATACAACTTCAATCAGATCAAATTTTTTATTATTTTCATTCTATTTAGAAAGTTCATGGAATGAACAGGAAGTCTGGAAGATTCCATTGAAATACACGGAAACGCATGTAGCCAAACATCAAGAATCGCAGACCATCATCAAGATTGAAATAAAACTGAAGAAATAAAACCATTGGCGCGGGGTCGGTGACCTGCCGCTGGGCGAACGCGGTCGGACCGACCTCGCCGCGCTCTTCCCAAATCGGAGAGCGATGGTGGAAATCACGGGCGGGAGAGGAGGAAGGCCGCCATTTCCAGAGCTCGCTAATCGACAGAAAATACGGCCGGCCGCCCCCGCCCCCCTCTCCCCCCCGCTAACATGGCGGATGCTTTAATGCGCGGCTTTATTTGGAAAATGTTCTAGAGGAACATAAAAATATACAAGCGTCCTGAGAGCGGGGGATGAAATATTTAAGAGGTTTGATCGCGCCTCTCCGCCATGTTCAGGAAGGGATGAGGGATGGCGTGGTGGAGTTTTAATAATGCATTGCGTATAAAATGCTTTGTAGACGGGCGCGCTGGAGGCGGGAGTATTACCGCCATATATCAGGATGAGCCTCATAAACGCGTCACTCAGCCTGCGCCGCAAACTCAGATTAATGATCCGCCGGGACCACCGGGGGGGGGACCAATCCACCGCCAGCCGAAATATATGGGGGGGGGGGAATTATAAAATAATTTATTGGGGGAATTATTAGAGGGGGGGGGGTCTGTCTTTCTGTCTTATAAAGATATAATATATGGGGGGGAAGGGGGTCTGTCTTATAAAGAGAATTTATGGGGAGGGGGGAGGGTTTGTGTTATATAGAGATATAAGTTATTGGGGGGGGGGTTTATGGGGAGGTCTGTCTTCTACAGAGATCATTTATAGGGGAGGGGTTTTTTCTTATCTCTTTATAAGTTACGGGGGGGGGGGAGGGGGAGTCGGTCTTATATAGAGATAAATTACGGGAGGAGGGGGGGGAGGGTCAGGGTCAGGTATAAGAAAGGATCTTATATGAGGAAGAGAATCTGTTTTATAAAATTATTTATTGGGTCATATAAAAAAAAATTTTGGAAGGAGGGGGAGGGGGGTCTGTCTTGTATAAAGATAAGTTATGGGGGAGGGGCTTAAACAATTGGGGGTATAAGAAGTTATGGGGGACTGGGGTCTGACTTATAAAGAGACAAGTGATGAGGGGGGGGGGGTGTCGTATACAATTTTTTTTTGAAGGAGAGGAAGGGGGGGGGTCTGTTTTATAAAGAGATAAGTTATGGGGGGCAGGGGGGGATGTGGCTTGTATAAAACTAAGTTATGGGGGGGGTCTGTCTTATAAGCACATAAGTAATGGGGAATTGTCTTCTAAAGAGCATGTATTGGGGGCCCTAAAAAAAAAAATCCATTATGGGGGGGTCTTATAAGAGATCATTTGGGGGGTCTCTTATAAAAAGATATAAGTTATGGGGGGGGAAGAGGGGGGTCTGTCTTGTATAAAGATAAATTATGGGGGAGGGGCTTAAAAAAACAATTGGGGGATCTTATAAAGAGATATAAGTTATGGGGGAGGGGGTTCTGTCTTATAAAGAGCATTTATTGGGGGTGGGGGGTTCTGTCTTATATAGGCGATAAGTTATGGGGGGGTGGGCTAAAAAAAAAATATTGAGGGGGGTCTTACAAGAAATAATTTATGGTGGAGGGGTCTCTTATGAGAGTTTATTGGGGGGTTCTGTCTTATATAGAGATATGTAATGGGGAGGGGCTTAAAAACAATTGGGGATCTTATAAAGAGATATAAGTTATGGCGGATGGGGGGGTCTTATTAAAGAGAATTTATTGGGGGAGGGGGTCTGTCTTATAAGCAGATAAGTAATGGGGAGTCTTCTAAAGAGCATTAATTGGGGGTGGGTGGCCCTAAAAAAAAAGAATCTATTGAGGGGGGTCTTATAAGAGAGAATTTATGGGGAGAGGTCTTTTGGAAAGAGATTTAGGTTATGGGGGGGGGGGAGGGAGGGTCCGTCTTAAAAGAGAAATTATGGGGGAGGGGGCATTGGTCTTATATAGAGATATGTTTTTTGGGGGGGGAGGAGGGGGGCTGCCTTAATAAAAGGAATCTTGTATGGGGAGGGGACTCTGTCTTATAAAGACAAATTATGCATGTGGGGCGGGGGGGGGGATGTTGGGGGAGAATCTTTGTTATAAAAGAGGATTGAAATAACGGGGGGCTGCCTTATAAAGAAGGATTTTTATGGGGACTATCCTATAAAATGGGAGTCATTTAAGGGTCACTTATGACCTTTATTGGGGGAGGGCGTCATAAAGAATTATATATAGGGGGGCTACTCTATAAAAAAAAGGGTGGGTATGACTTAAACAGATATAATTTATGGGGGGGGGATCTGCTGCTCTATAAAGAGGAAGGCTATATGGGGTGGATCGGCCTTATAGAGAGATATTTGGGGTAAGGGGGGGTCTGCCTTATAAAAGGGGACACATATGGATTGGGGGGGGGGGGGGAAGGATGGATCTGGCTTACGGGAGTTTTTTTTTGTCTTGTCTGTTTATTGGGGTGGGGGGTCTTATAAAGAGGAATGGTTTATGGGGGGGGGGTTGCCTTATAAAAGATGATTATATGGGGGGGGGGAGAATCTGTCTTATAGAGAGGAATATTATATGGGGGGGGGGGTGTTTGCCTCATATAGAGGAATCGTATGAATAGGGGGGGGGGGGGGAATGGATCCGCCTTATAAAAAAAGATATAAATTTATGGGGGGGGGGACGGCCTTATAAAGGAAATATAATTTATGGTTGGGGAGGGGGGGGGGCTCTACTTCTCGAATAGGAATAATTTTATTGGGGGGGTTGTTGCCGTATAGAGGGGTAGAACCAGGCAGTTGGGGGGGGGGCGCACACACATCGTCATCTTCTCTGGATGTTCCGTGACTCGGGCGCGGTGGCGTGAGAGAGCGCGCGGTCGCCCGCTGGGCGCTGGTGATGGACAGCGCGGGTGAATCCCGGGAGGGGGGGGCGAGGGGCTTGCGTGAGGAGTCTGCGGAGCAGAACCAGCGATCAGCCGCTGTACCGCCATCGATTTTCCTGCTCCTCTCCGGCACGCCAGTAAATAAGAAAGATGAGAGGATGACACGGCTGAGCGGCGCTGAGCGCGGACCTCCGACGTGGCGGCAAAATGCTCGCTGACTGAAAGGCCCATTACATCCGTTCCCTGGGGGGGCCCCGGGGGCCCTCCAGAACATTTATTGCAGGTGATTCTCGGAGATTGGGGGGGAGGGGGTGTCACACCTACACAGCGACCACGCACACACCGGGCAGCAGAGCGCGATGTGGCGAGCCGGCGTCCCCCGGGGGCCGCTGGGAATCAGAAGATTCATTTGTCCGGATACAATCTGTGAAATTCCATCCGCCGACGCCACTGGGAACCGTGGCGAGGGGCCGGAATTATTGCATTCGCGTTTTTTTCCCCTTCAATATATTAAAGTGCGACACGGAAAGCTGCAAAAACAAAACAACATTTTTGTCTTCTGTGAATACGTCCCGAAGTGTCGGTTGTGTCTAATTTACACCCCAATGGGAACAAAACAGCCTGACCCAAAGAGCTTGCACTCAAATTTTCAAATCTAGGTATCGAGGAGCCCCTGCTAAAGCCAATTCTTTTGGAGTCAATGAGAACAATTTACCCCTTACAGGGGTGGTCAGAATGCCCCTCTTACAGACCTCTAAAACGATCATTGGTGTTCTCCAGCTTGCTCTACCAAGGGGTTCCTCCAGCTTGGTCTACCTAGCCTTCAGCTTGCTCCACCAAGCACTTCCTCCAGCTTGGTCTACCTAGCCTTCAGCTTGCTCCACCAAGCACTTCCTCCAGCTTGGTCTACCTAGCCTTCAGCTTGCTCCACCAAGCACTTCCTCCAGCTTGGTCTACCTAGCCTTCAGCTTGCTCCACCAAGGTGTTCCTCCAGCTTGGTCTACCTAGCCTTCAGCTTGCTCCACCAAGGTGTTCCTCCAGCTTTCTCTACCTAGCCTTCAGCTTGCTCTACCAAGCGCTTCCTCCAGCTTGGTCTACCTAGCCTTCAGCTTGCTCCACCAAGCGCTTCCTCCAGCTTTCTCTACCTAGCCTTCAGCTTGCTCCACCAAGGGGTTCCTCCAGCTTGGTCTACCTAGCCTTCAGCTTGCTCTACCAAGCGCTTCCTCCAGCTTTCTCTACCTAGCCTTCAGCTTGCTCCACCAAGGGGTTCCTCCAGCTTGGTCTACCTAGTCTTCAGCTTGCTCCACCAAGGGGTTCCTCCAGCTTGGTCTACCTAGCCTTCAGCTTGCTCCACCAAGGGGTTCCTCCAGCTTGGTCTACCTAGCCTTCAGCTTGCTCTACCTAGCCTTCAGCTTGCTCTACCTAGCGCTTCCTCCAGCTTGGTCTACCTAGCCTTCAGCTTGCTCTACCAAGCGCTTCCTCCAGCTTGGTCTACCTAGCCTTCAGCTTGCTCTACCAAGCGCTTCCTCCAGCTTGGTCTACCTAGACTTCAGCTTGCTCTACCAAGCGCTTCCTCCAGCTTGGTCTACCTAGCCTTCAGCTTGCTCTACCTCCTGATGTAGGAACTATAGGGTTCCACAGAACTCTGGGTGAGAATGGATGGTCTACTGGTTTCGGAGAACATCTCAGAACTTACATTTTCCCCAGGCCCAGCTGCGGAAGGGCATTTACAAGGCGCGGGATTGAAAAAGTGTTGATAAAACAGGCGCCTCGTAGCATCAGTTGCGTCCAATTTGCAACCCAATTGAAGAAAAGCCTGTCCCCAAGAGCTTCCACTTTATTGCGTTCTCCCAGGCCTGGAAGACAAAAAGAGCATTTCGGGGGACAAGCCAATGAAAATCATTGCCCTCAAGATGCCTTTCATCTCCTGAGACTGAGAGAACGCAGTAGAGCGCAAGCTCTTTGGGACAGGCTCTAAAGTTCGGATATAAATTGGACGCAACAGATGCTGCGGGCGGAAGGATATCTATTCTATCTTTGCGCATGTCAAGGGTGCGCAAAGATAGACATTTTTTTCTTTCGTAAATAAACCCTGCAGCATCAGTTGTGTCTAATCTATATCCCAATTTTGAAAAAAGAAGAAGAAGAAAAAAAAAAGAGCCTGTCCCCAAGAGCTTGCACTCTTTTGCGTTCTTCCAGGGCCAGCGAATAGTGCATGTGGAGAATGGAAGAAGAAAAAGAAGAAAAAGAAGAAGAAAAAGAAGAAGAAGAAATTTTCCTTTAATAAATACGTCCCGCAGCATCAGTTATGTGCAATTTTTATCCCAAATTTTAGCAAGAGCCTGTCCTGAAGAGCTTGCACTCTTCTTTGCGTTCTCCAAGGCCCGGTGGATACGGCATGTGCAGGGTGCGCAAAAATAACATAGAATTTATTTTCGTAAAAACGCACCCCCCCCCCAGCGTCAGTTTCATCAAATGCACAAACCCCCGATTTCAGGAAGAGCCTGCCCCGAAGAGCTTGCGCTCTATTGCGTTCTTCGAAGGCGCAGCAGATGAAGGGCGTTTCGGGGGCGTACCACGCTTGCAAAGGGCATCTAAAAAGGCATGGGATTAATCATTAAAAAAAGTGTTGATCAAACAGGCGCCCCCGTAGCGTCAGTTGCGTCTAATTTACATCCCAATTAAAGAAAAGCCTGTCCAAGAGCTTGCACTTCATTGCGTTCCCCCCCCCCCCGATTTTTGCACAGGTCCAGGGTGCGCAAAAATAGAAATTTCTTCTTTCATAAATACGCCCCGCATTACCAGTTGTGTGTAATTTACATCCCAAATTAAAAGAAAAGCCTGCACCCAAGAGCTTGCACTCTTATTTGCGTTCTCCCAGGCACGACGTGTCCAGGGTGCGCAAAAATAAAATATTTTTTTTTTTCTTTCCCAGATATGGCCCCCGCAGCACCAGTTAATTTATAATCCACTTTTAGAAAGAGCCTGTCCCGAAGAGCTTGCGCTATATTGCGCTCTCCCAGGCCCAGAAGATAGGGCATCTTGCGGGCACGCAGAAATAAATAAAAAATTACTTTTTTTCCCATAAAAATATGCCCCAGAGCGTCAGTTGCGTCTTTTGTATCCCAATTTTAGAAAGAGCCTGTCCTGAAGAGCTTGCGCTCTTTTGCGTTCTTCCAGGGCCAGCGAATAGTGCATGTGGAGAATGCGGGGAGCAAATTTTCCCTTTAATACGTCCCGCAGTTGTGTGCAATTTATATCCCAAATTTTAGCAAGAGCCTGTCCTGAAGAGCTTGCACTCTTATTTGCGTTCTCGGGCCGGTGGATACGGCATGTGCAGGGTGCGCAAAAAAATAAAATACTTTCTTTTCGTAAAAAACGTCCCACCAGCGTCAGTTTCAGCGAATGCACAAACCCCCGATTTCAGGAAGAGCCTGTCCCGAAGAGCTTGCGCTCTATTGCGTTCTTCGAAGGCGCAGCAGACGAAGGGCGTTTGGGGGGGGGCGGGCGCGCGTGCGCTTGCCGTGGGAACATCGTTGTGTATGACGGATATAGGGAAGCGGGACAGTGAGGCGGAGGGGGGCGGTGTGCGGTAGTCGTCGCCATGGTGATATATTAGGATATGGCGGCTCATCTGAAATGCTTAGAAAATGCACAATAATGGGGAAAATATGCACCAGGGAGACATTAGCGCGACACTTCTGTGCGCTTGATAGTTTTAGATGTGCGTACAAGGAATTAGGCGACATTTCCTGCAGCGCCAGGCGTCCTCCCCAGCAGGGGGAGGGGGAAGAGAAAGGGGGGGGGGTTCTCGATCGTTGCGGCCAAGTCAGCAACCCCCACCCCCCCCTGATTGCGCCATTTGGAGTAATTACACGTTTTCTCCCTCGCCTCGCGATTATTCCCGTCTGGAATTATTTTTGTCGTAATTGGAATATTTTAGGTTAATTCCGAGCATGAAAGAGTTTCTCCGCGACGCTTTAACAAAATGTTCTCCTTTCACGCCGATTTGTTTAAAGAGCAAAAAAAAAAAAAGCCTGCTGTGCGTTGGGAAAACGAAGAACGCGGAAAAACACTGACATGTTTGCCGCAATTACATCCCCTTCATTAAAAGGCGCCTTTTTTCTTGCCCGGGACTCCTTTTTTTAAAAAAAGCGACTTTCCTGAGGGGTCGGAAAAGCCGCTGTCACCGCGGTCGCCGCCGCTAATGACTTGTTTGATTGCAATTAAACCGCCAGCGTGTCAGATAGACCCTTTCACAACGGTCCCCCCCCGCCTCGCCGTTCTGCGCACGTGAGTGACACTTCCAGCGAGAACCTGACTATTATTGGAGGAACAAGAATACGGCTTGCTGTCACGTTGGAATTGATTTTGGTTATACCGAGGAAAGGCCTGATTAGGGGGGACGTCCACCCTGTGATTATCAGGGGGGGGGGGCCAGCGTTGGAGCCACCATCTTCTCCTCAATTCCTGGCAGTGCGAACTTTGACGGATATGGCGATACACAGGGCCGCCGCCATCAGGAGTTTTGGGGCCCCTTACACAGCTTCAGGCATGGCTCCCCTGAGAGAGAACTGGGGGGGGGGTGCTGCTGCAGCAAATTGAAAAGCGGGGGGGGTCCTGCCACAATTTTTTGAGGTCGGGGGGGGGGGCTTTGGGTGCTGACGAACAAGAAAAAAGAAAAGAAAGGGCGGGTTGCCATCCGGGGCCCTGGGGACCTCTGGGCCCCTTACAGGTGTATTGCCTGTACCCCCTGATGGCGGCCCTGGTAATACACAACGCAGCCGTGACCTAGAGATATTTTCTTCTTCCAGGCCTCGGAGTGCTCCACAAAAGTAGACCATACAAGTTCCTGATCCTTTATCAGATGTGGCAACGAAACATTAACCACAAGTCATGTCATAGATCCGAGTTTCCTAATCTGTGACCAAATCGACCGTCATCCCTTTGTGATGGAAGGCGGGGGGGTCTACATTTTCGGATGAGGTCCCCTGACACCAACTAGAAGAGTGTGCCGAAGAATGAGAGCCCATCTCCACATTCTGGTAGTCTACTGCAGCCCTTCTCAACCTTTATACCCCAGGGGGGGGGGGGAATCTACTTTTCTACCCCCCCCCCCATGGAACCCTAGAAAGTCTAGGTCTCAAGGAGCTGCTGCTAAAGACACTTCTTTGGGGGTCAGTGAGAACAATGCCCCTTTACAGGGGTGGTCATTGGTAGATCAAGCTGCAAAACACCAAGTGGTGTTGGCCCCAAAATTCTGCAGGCCCCATGTTATGGGAGAGGAGTCAGCCACAACCCAAGGAGCCCCTAGTAACCTCTAGAGCAGGGGGTGTCAAACTCAAATTCATCGGGGGCCACATCAGTAGTATGGTTGCCCTCAAAGGGCCGGTTGTATCTGTAGGACTATGTGTCCACTATTTATTATCATAACTAATTGTCACTGCATTTATTTATTACTGGTTTTACGGGGTTCAGGAGTGCAGCGTACAGGAGTGCAGGTCTCCGGAGTTTGCTGCGTACAGGAGTGCAGGTCTCCGGAGTTTGCTGCGTACAGGAGTGCAGGTCTCCGGAGTTTGCTGCGTACAGGAGTGCAGGTCTCCGGAGTTTGCTGCGTACAGGAGTGCAGGTCTCCGGAGTTTGCTGCGTACAGGAGTGCAGGTCTCCGGAGTTTGCTGCGTACAGGAGTGCAGGTCTCCGGAGTTTGCTGCGTACAGGAGTGCAGGTCTCCGGAGTTTGCTGCGTACAGGAGTGCAGGTCTCCGGAGTTTGCTGCGTACAGGAGTGCAGGTCTCCGGAGTTTGCTGCGTACAGGAGTGCAGGTCTCCGGAGTTTGCTGCGTACAGGAGTGCAGGTCTCCGGAGTTTGCTGCGTACAGGAGTGCAGGTCTCCGGAGTTTGCTGCGTACAGGAGTGCAGGTCTCCGGAGTTTGCTGCGTACAGGAGTGCAGGTCTCCGGAGTTTGCTGCGTACAGGAGTGCAGGGTACAGGAGTGCAGGGTTCTGGAGTGCAGGGTTCTGGAACCTCTGACACTGACGGGCGGGCCAACCGTGCATGCGCTCAGCTCAGAAACAGCTGCGCTGCTAGGAGGTACAGAGGAGGAGAATGAGCGGGTAGATGTTCCCTTGGAGATTGTTTGAGCGCATGCGCAGCCAGCCAAAGCCGGCGCCGCTCACGTGACGGAGGATGTTTACTTGCCTGGGAGACAAACGAGGAGGTGGCGGCTGCCGGCCGTTGCGCGGGCCACATGGCAAGGCCTGGCGGGCCAGATTCGGCCCGCGGGCCTTGTGTTTGCCACCTGTGCTCTAGAGGAATCTTAAGGTTCCATGGAACTCTGGTTGATAATAGCTGGTCTACTTGTTCTTCAGCCAGGGGAACATCTCGGAAATGGGTTAGAGCACACCATGGTTCTTGTAGAAAGTACAGCCCAAAGTAAAAAAAAAAAAAAAAAAATGGCGCAGGGCTATCATGAACTGGGGCACAGGGGAGCCGGGCAAGTGGGGGTTAATCCATGTTATCAGGAAACATGGGGCTTCAGGGGATTGGACAGCCAGCGTGGGGGGGGAGGGATTGCAGAAGCCGTGAGGGAGGTCCGGGGGGAACCGGACATCCGGGTTACACACGAGGAGGAGAAACGTTCCCGCCCCCCGCCCGCTCTACATCGTTTGGTTCTATTAAGGTTTTTCTTTTTACAAGGTGTTTGCGGTTGGATCTTTGGAGGCATTTTTAAATAACCTGCTGTGATTAGATGATTGGGACCCATACCTTAGATGTGTCCCAGGTGGAATGCCAGTTATGGTGGTTTAACTGGGAGTTACAATGGTGTATCTGCAGAATGCGTTTCGTCCTGAGTCAGTGCAGTGCGGCAGGGACCGTGGACGTAGTTTCGGCAGATACAAGGGAAAATTTGAATACTTAATGCCTCCAAGGTTCGGTATATTTTTGGTAATTATAGTGAGGAAATACGATGGGGGGGGGGGGGACAGTAATTCAGGAGACAAAAAGAGTCAGGATACACCTGGAGTTCCTTTTCCCATGAACACAGCTGCAAGCCAGGTCATGGATCTGAGCCTCCTAATCTGTGACAAATGGCCCATCATTTGCTCTTCCCTTTGTTATGGAAGGGGGTCTCCAGTTCCAGATGAGACATGGGAGAGGAGTCAGCCCCTAGTAACCTCTGGAGGAACCTTCGGGTTTAATGGCACTCTGCTTGGGAATGGCCGATTTACTGGTCCTTCAGCCAGGAGAACTTCTCCGAACTGTGTAGAGCATGTTGTGGTGCAGGCATTCTTGTAGTACCGGAATGAGCACAACCACAAGCCATGTCATAGATCTGAGCTTCCCAATCTGTGACCAATTGCTCGTCATTTCCTCTTCCCCTTGTGATGGAAGGGGGGTCTCCATTTCTGGATGAGCTCCTCTGAAACCAACCAGAAGAGTGTGCCGAAGAATGAGAGCCCATCTCCACATTCTTATCACCTTCTAGTAGTCTACTGCAGCCATTCTCAGCCTTTCTACACCAGAGGAGCCCTCGAAGTTCGATTTTTTAGATCTTGGGGAACCCCCGCTAAATCTGCAACTTGCTCTACCAAGTGGCCTTGGTCTCAAAATTCTGCAGGCGTCATGAAAAAGGAGAGGAGTCCGCCACAACTCAGGGAGCCCCCCAGCAACCTTTGGAGTTCCATGAACTCTAGGTGAGAATGGCTGGTCTACTGGTCCTTCAGCCAGTGAAACATCTCGGAACAGTTTAGAAAACGCCGTGGTGGAGACGTTCTTGTAGCACCGGAACACACACACAACTGCTAGCCATGTCATAGCTCTGAGCTTCCTAATCGCCTGTCATTTCCTCTTCCATTTGTGATGAAAGGGTGTCTTCCATTTCTGGAAGAGCTCCTCTGACACCAACCATAAGAGTGCGCTGAGGAATGAGTGCACTACTCCATATTATTCTCACCTTCTTGCAGTCTACAGCAGCCTTTGTACCCAAGAAGAACCATAGAAAGTCTAGGGGAGCCCCTGCTGAAGACAATTTTTTGGGGGTCAGTGAGAACAACGCCCCCTTACAGGGGTGGTCATTGGTGCTCTGCAGCTTGCTCTACCAAGTGGTGTTGCCCCCAATATCCTGCAGGAACCATGATATGAGAGAGGAGTCAGCCACAACTCAAGGAGCCCCTAGCAACCTCTAGCAGAACCTTAAGGTTCCATGGAACTCTGGTTGATAAATAGCTGGTCTACTTGTCCTTCAGCCAGGAGAACATCTCGGAACTGGGTAGAGCACTTTGTGGTAGAGGCATTCTTGTAGCACCCGAATACATATGCAAGCCATGTCCTAGAGCAAAGCTTCCTAATCTGTGACCAATTGCCCATCATTTCCTCTTCCCCAGTTGGGATAGAAGGGGGTCTCTATTTCTGGATCTGCTCCCTAGAAACTAACCATAAGTGCCCATCCCCACATTCTTCTTACTTTCTGTTGGTCTACTGTAGCCTTACTCAACCTTTCTACTCCAGGAGGAACTCTAGAAAATCTAAGTCTCGAGCAGCCCTTGCTAAAGCCAATTCTTTTGGAGTCAGAGAGAACAATGACCCTTTACAGGGGTGGTCAGAAAGCCCCTCTTACAGATCTCTAAAAAGATCATTGGTGTTCTCCAGCTTGCTCTACCAAGCGGGTCCTCCAGCTTGGTCTACCTAGCCTTCAGCTTGCTCTACCAAGCGGGTCCTCCAGCTTGGTCTACCTAGCCTTCAGCTTGCTCTACCAAGCGGGTCCTCCAGCTTGGTCTACCTAGCCTTCAGCTTGCTCTACCAAGCGGGTCCTCCAGCTTGGTCTACCTAGCCTTCAGCTTGCTCTACCAAGCGGGTCCTCCAGCTTGGTCTACCTAGCCTTCAGCTTGCTCTACCAAGCGGGTCCTCCAGCTTGGTCTACTTGGCCTTCAGCTTGCTCTACCAAGCGGTTCCTCCAGCTTGGTCTACCTAGCCTTCAGCTTGCTCTACCAAGCGGTTCCTCCAGCTTGGTCTACCTAGCCTTCAGCTTGCTCTACCAAGCGGTTCCTCCAGCTTGGTCTACCTAGCCTTCAGCTTGCTCTACCAAGCGGTTCCTCCAGCTTGGTCTACCTAGCCTTCAGCTTGCTCTACCAAGCGGTTCCTCCAGCTTGGTCTACCTAGCCTTCAGCTTGCTCTACCAAGTGGTTCCTTCTGTAGAGGAACTATAGGGTTCCACAGAAGGAAGTCATTGCCAAATCATCTCTGAAATAATTATCCCCAAATCTACCCAAACATGGTTTTACTCTTAGGACAACCATGAAGTTCTAAAAAGGCGGTCATGTCCAATTGTTCTTTGAAACAATGGCTCCCCACTCCACCCAAACATGGTTTTACCGTTAGGACAACCCCATGGTGGTGCTGCAGGAGAAAAATATATGACAATAAGGAATCGTCAATACACGAGACGGTGATCCAAGTCGAGGAGGACAACGCGACTCAATCACACGCTCCACGGTCCCTTCGAGGACTAACAGCAGATTTACATGAGGTATTGCCCGCTTGGTGACCGCAGGTGTCATGGTCGGGAGAGGCGATGCGTGCAGGAGATGGAGACCCTCCATCTATAACCCACGATACAGAGCCAGCTGGAACCCGGACACCCTGTCTTCTCCATCTCAAAATTTAATAGTGATGACAACAAAGTTTTTGTGGCGCTGGCAGGGAAAGGCTCTCAATCAGGACACAGTCTCCAGTTTAATGCAGGCGCGGTGTCATCCATCCACAGCGTTAATGGATAAGTTAATGGTGTCTATAATAGGGTTAGCAATTCGCATGGAAAAATTGTGATTTATCCGAGTGGGAGTAGGGGGGGGGGCCCCCAAGTCGAGGCTTCGCACCCCTTCACTGCCAGAGGGAAACCCGAGACACAGTTGGCAGCGCACTGGGGAACCTGGCAGGCTGGCGGAGCAGAAAGGGTGAATCCCGCGTGATACTTAACGGCAACAAAACGAGTGTCTATAGAAACTGTGGCATAATTATTGCGCCTGTTGGCAGAGAAGTGGCTTTGTGCTCGCAAATAAAGGGCGATTTAATGAGACGGTGACACAATGACTTTAAAAGAACGGAAGGGAACAAAGATATCTGGTAGGCTTGACTGGCTGGTGGGGAACAATGGCGGATTATGCCGCACGGATCTGCTGAACGAGCGCATTGAGCTAGCGATGCGGCAGAACCTTCGAGGAGCCATAAAAACCGAAACAGAATTAGCCGGGAGACTCCCAGCATGCCCCACGCCCAGAGAGCCCAGCTCAGGCTCCCAAATCCAAGGTTGGGGAGGGAGGGGTGAGGGGGGCAATCGATGGGACAGGCTAAAGAGTTGGCTCTTCTATGTCTGGTTGGGTCACACCAGATAGACAATCTCTTCCCTCCTATTATCTCCAACTTGTGGTCCAACATGATTGTCAGACGTCCCCCTACACTTCAAGTCCAAGGATGAAAGATTGGAAGTCGGTACAATAAAGAGGACCCGTACTCGAATATTTAGGTGCTTAAGGGAACGTATAGAGCTTTGGTATGAACTTTCTTTAAGTCCAGGACAAAAAAAAAAAAAAAAAAAATACAAAATTTATAAAAAACGTTTTAGGCAGGTAAATTTAAAAATATTTTATATCCAAATATTATTAAAATTTCCATGCCAGTTGGAGAATGTCTAGACTTTTTCACATGTGTACCGGGCTAACACCAACTGCTTTACTGGAAAAAGGCTGTTTACAGCTGAAAAGCAGCAGCTAGGACAACCACATGATGTTCTGAAGGAGGTCGTCACCAAATCTTCTCCAAAATGATAACACCCCAAACATGGTTTTACTGTTAGAAGAACCCAATGAAGTTTTGAAGGTGGTAATCTCCAAATAGCACCTCAAGCGATCCAAATAGGGCTTTACTAGAAGAACAACCCCATGAAGTGCGAGTTATTGAGTGTGGAAAGTGCTGCAATTATTTCCCTTTGAGATTAATAAAGTATTCTGAATCTGAAGTTCTGATGAAGGACACCACCAAATCATCACTGAAAGGATTACCCCCCGCAATCCAACCAAATATGGTCCTACAATTAGGATAACTCCATGAAGGACGTCCCCTCCAAATATACTCCAAATTGATAAGACCCCAAACATGGGTTTACGGCTAGGACAACCCCATTAGGTTTTGATTAAGGTCATCACCAAATCCCCTCTGAAATGATTACGCCCCAATCCAACCCAAATCAGTTTTACCGTTAGGAGAACCCCATGAAGTTCTGAAGGAGGTCATCTCCAATTCTTCTCCGAAATTATAGCATCCCGATCCCACCCCAATCCACCCAAACATGGTTTTAGCACTAAGACGACCCTATGAAGTTCTGATGAAGGTCATCACCAAATCATGTCCGAAAGGCTTACCCACCAACCCAACCAAATATGGTTTTACGATTAGGACAACCCCATGAAGTTCTGAAGGAAGTCCTCTCCAAATTGATAACACCTCAAACATGGGTTTACGGCTAAAGACAACCCCATAAGGTTTTGATGAAGGTCATCACCAAATCACCTCTGAAATGATTACACTCCAATCCAACCCAACACATTTTTACGGTTAGGAGAACCCCATGAAGTTCTGAAGGAGGTCATCTCCAATTCTTCTCCGAAATTATAGCATCTCGATCCCACCCCAATCCACCCAAACATGGTTTTAGGACCAAGACGATCCAATGAAGTTCTGAAGGAATTCATCTCCAAATCTTCTCTAAATTGATAACACCCCAAACATGTTTTACTTTTAGGACAATCCCATGAAGGTCATCACCAAATCACCGCTGGAATGATTACCCCTCAATCCAACCCAACGTAGATTTACCATTAGGACAATGCCTGTCAAAGCTCCCCCTGCCATCTCTTCTTAGGTACTTGAAAGGGTGAGTTCATGGTGCTGGACCCTACCCCAAGCAGCTGCTGAATATGACCCGTTAGATTGACAGCACTCTTATCATCACTCCAACCATGCCCCGATGAAGGAGGAGCTGTGTAGCGCCCCCCCCCCAAATGCATTGGATCCATTATTCAATATAAGTTTGGAATAAAATGCCACTTTTTGGACTATAAAATTCCAGAGTGGCCCTTTGATATCTTCCGTTGGTCGCCTGCCAGGGCACAGCTGGGGCACTCGCCAGCTTTATAACAAAGTCTCAATCAGAAAGACAGTCTGAAAGTAAACTGCTCCTGCAGTGCTGATCGCTTAGCGCTCTCTGACATCAATGTCATTACACATTGTTACATTTTCTTACACATTTTAAATACTTTATTGCTTAAAAATCAATAAAATGACCCCCAAACCACCACAGGTCGCCTTTGGCTTGGGCTGAAATTCCTCCATTTACCTTGGACTGGTCATGTGACTAAATGGCTATGTAATCCCGGTTGAAGAGGTTCAGGTTGGTTTTTATTACTGTTCATTGGTACAAAAAGGTGACTGTGGCCACAAAGGGTACCAATTGGGTATCAGCATGTCACCTGAAGAGGTGAGGCCGGGGGTGGGGGTCACACTGGGAATCCTGTAGACCGGCGGTGGGGGTCACACTGGGAATCCTGTAGACCGGCGGTGGGGGTCACACCGGGATTGCTAAACCTGTATAGGCTGGCGGAGGGGGTCACACTGGTAATCCTGTAGGCCGGCGGTGGGGGTCACACTGGGAATCCTGTAGGCCGGCGGTGGGGGTCACACTGGGAATCCTGTAGGCCGGCGGTGGGGGTCACACTGGGAATCCTGTAGGCCGGCGGTGGGGGTCACACTGGGAATCCTGTAGGCCGGCGGTGGGGGTCACACTGGGAACCCTGTAGGCCGGCGGTGGGGGTCACACTGGGAACCCTGTAGGCCGGCGGTGGGGGGTCACACTGGGAACCCTGTAGGCCGGCGGTGGGGTCACACTGGGAACCCTGTAGACCGGCGGTGGGGTCACACTGGGAACCCTGTAGACCGGCGGTGGGGTCACACTGGGAACCCTGTAGACCGGCGGTGGGGTCACACTGGGAACCCTGTAGACCGGCGGTGGGGTCACACTGGGAACCCTGTAGACCGGCGGTGGGGTCACACTGGGAATCCTGTAGGCCAGCGGTGGGGTCACACTGGGAACCCTGTAGGCCGGCGGTGGGATCACACTGGGAATCCTGAACATATATAGGAATTATTTTCCTCGTTATAATTGGCGCATTTTCTGCATTATAGGTGGAATTCCTCTGTAATGCGAAGCTCGGTGTTCATTGTAATAAAACTCTCCTTGGCGATATCAGGCGTTCTGCGCTGGAGAGAATGGCGGCAGCTGCAGGTGGAGATGAATAGATTGTCAGCTCTGCAGGACGCTCTCAGGATATCGGGTGCGGGAAGGCGACAAGGGCCCTCTCAGCATAGGAAGAGCGCTCCGGAGACGCGATCTTATCGCACAGCCCAGGGCCGCGCATGCTGAGAGCTCTCCGAGAGGAAACGGGAGTTCATTACTGGCGGCGGGAGAGGCGATCAGCGCGGGGTGATGAGCCGCCATTCATATTTATATGGAGAGGACGCATTTATCTCCATACCGCGGGGCTAGACATACGTATAGAGGGGGCGCTGCGCTACGGTACAGGCTGGCGATACGGACATTACAGATTCCGTACATTAGAGGGATAATCAGCCGCTGTAAGTAGAATGGAGGAGTGGAGGACGATCGATGGAGGACTGCCAGGAGGAGGTAATAAAAGATGAATTATTCCATATATATTCATGAAAGTCCTGTAATATTCAGTAGCGGTATAATGTACAGCCAATGTACAGCGGTATAATGTACGGCAAATGTACAGCGGTATAATGTACAGCCAATGTACAGCGGTAATAATACAGGTACAAGAAAGGAGGGAGGAGATGAGAGTCAGCCAATGGAAACCTCCAATGTCTTTTGGCTGACGACTATTAAAAAAAAACACCCCCAATGGGGAGACTTTGATGGGGACCTCATTTCAATCCCTTTAGCTTTCGCTACAATGTTCACATTTAATCAGGAGCCGACCCTCACAGCAGTTCTTTTCCACCACTAGATGTCCTCAGTCTCCCCGGCTGAATGACAACCACCACTTCCTCTGAGCTCAGGTAATCCCGGACGAGCCCCCAACCTGTGACTGTACAGTGATGGGAAAAGCAGCACAGTGAGGAGCTCATCTCTCTGTCACTCTTCTCTCTCCTCCTATCAGCATGTTTCCTGTTAGCTTGTGAACTGATGGTCAGCATCATTCCACCCACCTCCTCTGAGCTCAGGTGATCCCGGACGAGACCCCAACCTGTGACTGTACAGTGATGGGAAAAGCAGCACAGTGATGAGCTCATCTCTCTGTCACTCTGCTCTCTCCTCCTATCAGCATGCTTCTTGTTAACACGTGAACTGATGGTCAGCATCATTCCACCCACCTCCTTTGAGCTCAGGTGACCCCGGACAAAGCCCCCAGCTCGTGACTGGATGGTGAAAGGAGAAGCAGCACAGAAATGAGCTCATCTGTCACTTTTCTCTCTCCTGCTATCAGCATGCTTCTTGTCAGCAAATGAACTGATTGGGCTCCTTGTGCTGCTTCTCCCTCCCCCAGTCTGAGCTCTGCTGTACAGGGACTGCACTTCTGCACTGCAAGGCTGATTTCAGCTGTCAGCTGGTTTTCATATACATGGGACAGTGAGAAAATGTAAACTGTAAAGTGCCGCCTCCATACGCCATGGAAATGCTGGCTGGAGAGGATTGGAAGAAGGCGATTTGCGCTCGTCTGCGCCGGGTGAAATATTCAGAGGGTCCAAAAAAAATAAACTTTATTGGGTTTATTTTGCCCATTTTTAGTGTTTTCACCGTGAAAAGATGGGCGGTAACTCGCGCTCTTCACCGCCGCTGCATAATTTATGTCGCTGAATGATTTGGAAATTTAGCAGAAAATTTCCCGGTACCGGCGGCCGCTCGTTGGTGTGAGTCCCGCGCTCAGCACATTGGCGCCCCATTAGTAAAATGACCCTGATTTGTGCCAATTACAACACCTACGAAGCCTCCTCGCCATAAACACGTGCGTTCCGCGGGATGATCACACAAATAACGCCGCACCACTGTGGACAATCATTGTAATTACATTTTAGCTTCTCCATTAAATTCTAAGATGATTTTGTAAAAAAAAAATAAAAAAAATAAAAAAACGAATGAAAAAACAAAAAAAACAAATTGGTACGAAACTGAAAATGACAGAAAACTGGGGAGTAGCCAATAGGAGTACAGAGACCGGGAGTGATATCCCTCACCCCCTAGAATATATCATATCTGGAGTAATGTCACTTCATGGTATAGGAGGGAGGACGACAGGGAAGGGTCTCATGGTTGGGGAGGAGGAGGAGAAGGACAGGGAAGGGTCTCATGGTTGGGGAGGGGGGAGGAGGAGAAGGACAGGGAAGGGTCTCATGGTTGGGGAGGGGGGGAGGAGGACAGGGAAGGGTCTCATGGTTGGGGAGGGGGGGAGGAGGATAGGGAAGGGTCTCATGGTTGGGGAGGGGGGAGGAGGACAGGGAAGGGTCTCATGGTTGGGGAGGGGGGGAGGAGGACAGGGAAGGGTCTCCTGGTTGGGGAGGGGGGAGGAGGACAGGGAAGGGTCTCCTGGTTCGTTGGGGGAGAAGGACAGGGAAGGGTCTCATGGTTGGGGGAGAAGGACAGGGAAGGGTCTCTTGGTTGGGGGAAAAGGACAGGGAAGGGTCTCTTGGTTGGGGGAAAAGGACAGGGAAGGGTCTCTTGGTTGGGGGAAAAGGACAGGGAAGGGTCTCTTGGTTGGGGGAAAAGGACAGGGAAGGGTCTCTTGGTTGGGGGAAAAGGACAGGGAAGGGTCTCTTGGTTGGGGGAAAAGGACAGGGAAGGGTCTCTTGGTTGGGGGAAAAGGACAGGGAAGGGTCTCTTGGTTGGGGGAAAAGGACAGGGAAGGGTCTCTTGGTTGGGGGAAAAGGACAGGGAAGGGTCTCATGGTTGGGGGAAAAGGACAGGGAAGGGTCTCATGGTTGGGGGAAAAGGACAGGGAAGGGTCTCTTGGTTGGGGGAGAAGGACAGGGAAGGGTCTCTTGGTTGGGGGAGAAGGACAGGGAAGGGTCTCTTGGTTGGGGGAGAAGGACAGGGAAGGGTCTCTTGGTTGGGGAGGGGGGAGGAGGACAGGGAAGGGTCTCCTGGTTCGTTGGGGGAGAAGGACAGGGAAGGGTCTCATGGTTGGGGGAGAAGGACAGGGAAGGGTCTCTTGGTTGGGGGAAAAGGACAGGGAAGGGTCTCTTGGTTGGGGGAAAAGGACAGGGAAGGGTCTCCTGGTTGGGGGAAAAGGACAGGGAAGGGTCTCTTGGTTGGGGGAAAAGGACAGGGAAGGGTCTCCTGGTTGGGGGAAAAGGACAGGGAAGGGTCTCTTGGTTGGGGGAAAAGGACAGGGAAGGGTCTCTTGGTTGGGGGAAAAGGACAGGGAAGGGTCTCTTGGTTGGGGGAAAAGGACAGGGAAGGGTCTCTTGGTTGGGGGAAAAGGACAGGGAAGGGTCTCTTGGTTGGGGGAAAAGGACAGGGAAGGGTCTCTTGGTTGGGGGAAAAGGACAGGGAAGGGTCTCTTGGTTGGGGGAGAAGGACAGGGAAGGGTCTCTTGGTTGGGGGAGAAGGACAGGGAAGGGTCTCTTGGTTGAGGTTGGGGGAGAAGGACAGGGAAGGGTCTCTTGGTTGGGGGAGGGGGGGACAGTGAACGTTCTCTTGGCTGGAGCAGAGGGATGGTGAAGGGTAACAAAGAAAAAAGGGACGGTGAAGGGTATTTCAGTTGGGGAAGGGGAACAGTGAAGGGTCACATGGTTGAGGTAAGTGAGGGTGGTGAAGGGTCTCTTGGCTGGGTAGGAGGACAGTGAGGAATCTCATGCTTGGGGGAGGTGGATGGTGAAGGGTTTCTTGGTTGGGGGGGGGGATGGACAGTGAAGGGTCACTCAGTTGGGGGGGGTGGTGAAGGGTCACTCAGTTGGGGGGCAGGGGGATGGTGAAGGGTCACTCAGTTGGGGGGCAGGGGGATGGTGAAGGGTCACTCAGTTGGGGGGCAGGGGGATCGTGAAGGGTCACTCAGTTGGGGGGCAGGGGGATCGTGAAGGGTCACTCAGTTGGGGGGCAGGGGGATCGTGAAGGGTCACTCAGTTGGGGGGCAGGGGGATCGTGAAGGGTCACTCAGTTGGGGAACAGTGAAGGTTCTTGGGGGAGGGGAAGGAATCTCATCTTCCTAAGCGGTGAAATGGCGGTTCTTGTGGGCGCGACATTTCCTGCGCTGATACAAATCACGGGGCGGCGGGTCGGGATTCAGTCGGTAGGCTTGAGGCCGGCGGTGGCATGCTTTTGGTATGAGGTGGGGGGAGGCGGCAGCCATTTTCTGACTGGCGGAGCGGACACGCACAACATTCGCGGTTGATTGGCTCGGAGCCGCTTACACGGAGTAAGGCGCCGGCTTCTCCACTTCAGTCTTAATTTGATTGGTAGCGCGGCTGATCACTTCGATTTCTACACTTCCGCCGCGCGTCGCCTTCCAGAAAAATCCTAATGAGGGGGAACGAGGCTTCCGCGGCGAGGAAAGTGGCGGTGACAGGCACGGCCGGGCGATCAGCGGGTTAATGTGCTGTGTACGGCGTTAATGGAGGCCGGCGCGCAATCACAGATGGCGAGTAATATATACAGTGCAACGGCGGAGCGCGCCGCGCTGTGAGGACGACGGAAACGTTGTAATATAACCTCCGCCGCCGGGAACTGCGACCACACAGCGGACAATCTGATTGGACGATATCTAGACTAGGTTGCGTGTTCAGACCGTTTATAAAATTGCGCACTTTCCGGACACACAAAGAAACGCGCGGCCATTGAGCAGGTGCGCGGCGGTGCTGTTCATTATGCATCTGCACCTCATTTTCTTGCACGCCAAAACGTGTGAAGCCGCAGTGCCGTGCCGTTTGGCTCAGCGCGTGTTTTTGGAAAAGAGACTTATTTTCCATGTTTCTAATGCATAAAACGCTACCTGACACACGGAAACGCGCCCGTGTTCAGTCGCACCTGTATGTGGGAACTAAAATGTAATATTCCGCACATGTTACAGACCCAACGTATCAGAACTTTAGGGCTGCTCCGCCCTACAACGCGTTGCGACCGCGTGCATTTTTTTCTGAGTGTTCCTGTGTCGTGTATTTTTGACAGCTCATTTATTTCAATGTTCGGCCGAACGTGCGAAGGATTACGGCAGGCACAATTTTTAGGCTGCATTCACGCCCGATCGTTGCATTTTTTTGAGCGCATGTTCGGGCATTTTGTTGCGTGTTTTTGCGCGTTAAGCTTTTGGATTTTTTTTTTTTTAGTAGCCAATAGAGAAAATATCAGCAGCTTCATCATTTGTTGCCATGTTTTACAGCTTTTCCCATCAACTTTTATTTCATTTTTTATTATAAATTTTTTTTTTGGTTAGGGTAAGGGGTAAATATTTTTTTTATGGTCTTATTTATTTTTTGTTAGGGTGCTATGTATTTATTATTATTATCATCATCATCATCATCATCATCATCATCATCATCATCATCATCATCATCATCATCATCATCATCATCATCATCATCATCATCATCATCATCATCATCATCATCATCATCATCATCATCATCATCATGTTAGGGTAAGGGGGGTTAAGAGTTAAGGTTAGGTGTCAGGGTTTAATATTTTATTTATGGTCTTATTATTTATTTTTTGTTAGGGTGCTATCAATGTATTATTATCATGTTAGGGTAAGGGCAGGGCCGCCGACAGGGGGGTACAGGCAGTACACCTGTAAGGGGCCCGGAGGTCCCCAGGGGCCCGGATGGTAACCCCCTTTTTTATATATTTATATAATTATTTTTATTTTAAATATTTTATTATAAAAATTGTTTTTTATTTTATTTATTTTTATTTATTTTTTGTATGGGGCCCAGAGGCCCGGAGCTCCCCAGGGCCCCGGATGGCAACTCCCCCTTATTTATTTATATAATTATTTTTTTTTGCAAGGGGCCCAGAGGTCCCCGGATGGTTACCCCCCTTTTTTATGTATTTTTTATAAAAAAAATATATATATTTTTTGTAAGGGGCCCAGAGGTCCCCAGGGTCCCGGATGGAAACCCCCCTTTTTGTTTTATTTTGCTCGTCAGCACCCAAAGCCCCCCGACCTTAACAATTTGTCGAGGCGGCAACACCCCCCCCCCCGCTTCTCAATTTGTGGTTGGTTAGGGGTTAATATTTATGGTATTATTTATTAACCCCTAACCTTAACTCATACCGCTTTGGGTAAGAGTTAAGGTTAGGGGGTTAATATTTCATTAATGGTATTTTTTTTAAAATAAATACCATAATTAAGAAACAAAAAAAAAATACCATTAATGAAATATTAACCCCTAACCTTAACTCTTACCTAATAATAATAATAATAATAATAATAAATACTACAATACAGTAATATTATTGTTGGGTAAGGGGTAAGAGTTAAGGTTAGGGGTTAATAAATAATACCATAAATAAATTATTAACCCCTAACCTTAACTCTTACCCCTTGCCCAACAATAATATTACTGTATTTATTTTATTATTATTGGGTAGGAGTTAAGGTTTGGGGTTAATTTATTAATGGTATTTTTTTAAATAAATAATACCATAAATAAAATATTAACCCATAACATTAACTCAACAATAATATTACTGTATTTATTTTCTTATTATTATTGGTTAAGAGTTAAGGTTAGGGGTAAATATTTCATTAATGTTATTTTTTTAAATAAACAATACCATAAATAAAAAATAAATACCATTAATAAAATATTAACCCCAAACCTTAACTCTTACCTAATAATAATACAATAAATACAGTAATATTATTGTTGTGTAAGGGGTAAGAGTTAAGGTTAGGGGTTAATAAATAATACCATAAATAAAATATTAACCCCTAACCTTAACTCTTACCCAATAATAATAAAATAAATACAGCAAGAGTTAAGGTTAGGGGGCTAATTTTTTTTTTTTTTTTTTTTTTTAATAAAAAAATAAATAAGTATTTGTGGTATTAGTTATTTAAAAAAAATACCATTAATAAAATATCAACCCCTAACCCTTACCCAATAATAATAATAAAATATAAAATAGAGTTAAGGTTAGGGGTTAATATTTTATTAATGGTATTTTTTTAAAATAAATAATACCACAAATTAAATATTAACCCCCAAACCTTAACTCTTACCCAACAATAATACAATAAATACAGTAATATTATTGTTGTGTTAGGGTAAGGGGTAAGAGTTAAGGTTAGGGGGTTAATAAATAATACCATAAATAAAATATTAACCCCTAACCTTAACTCTTACCCTAACACAACAATAATATTACTGTATTTATTTTATTATTATTATTATTGGGTAGGAGCTAAGGTTTGGGGTTAATATTTTATTAATGGTATTTTTTTAAATAAATAATACCATAAATAAAATATTAACCCATAACATTAACTCAACAATAATATTACTGTATTTATTTTCTTATTATTATTGGTTAAGAGTTAAGGTTAGGGGTAAATATTTCATTAATGTTATTTTTTTAAATAAACAATACCATAAATAAAAAATAAATACCATTAATAAAATATTAACCCCAAACCTTAACTCTTACCTAATAATAATACAATAAATACAGTAATATTATTGTTGTGTAAGGGGTAAGAGTTAAGGTTAGGGGTTAATAAATAATACCATAAATAAAATATTAACCCCTAACCTTAACTCTTACCCAATAATAATAAAATAAATACAGCAAGAGTTAAGGTTAGGGGGCTAATTTTTTATTTTATTTTTTTTTTTAATAAAAAAATAAATAAGTATTTGTGGTATTAGTTATTTAAAAAAAATACCATTAATAAAATATCAACCCCTAACCCTTACCCAATAATAATAATAAAATATAAAATAGAGTTAAGGTTAGGGGTTAATATTTTATTAATGGTATTTTTTTAAAATAAATAATACCACAAATTAAATATTAACCCCCAAACCTTAACTCTTACCCAACAATAATACAATAAATACAGTAATATTATTGTTGTGTTAGGGTAAGGGGTAAGAGTTAAGGTTAGGGGGTTAATAAATAATACCATAAATAAAATATTAACCCCTAACCTTAACTCTTACCCTAACACAACAATAATATTACTGTATTTATTTTATTATTATTATTATTGGGTAGGAGCTAAGGTTTGGGGTTAATATTTTATTAATGGTAATTTTTTAAATAAATAATACCATAAATAAAATATTAACCCCTAACATTAATATTACTGTATTTATATTATTATTATTATTGGGTAAGAGTTAAGGTTAGGGGTTAATATTTCATTAATGGTATTTTTTTAAAATAAATAATACCATAAATAAAATAAACATTAATAAAATATTAACCCCAAACCTTAAGTCTTACCCAATAATAATACAATAAATACAGTAATATTATTGTTATAATAAATAATACCATAAATAAAATATTAACCCCTAACTTTAACTCTTACCCAATAATAAAATAAATACAGCAAGAGTTAAGGTTAGGGGTTAATATTTTATTAATGGTATTTAAAAAAAAAAATAATGTATTTGTGGTATTATTTATTTAAAAAAATAGCATTAATAAAATATTAACCCCTAACCCTTACCCAATAATAATAATAATAATAAAATAGAGTTAAGGTTAGGGGTTAATATTTTATTAAATGGTATTTTTTTTAAATAAATAACACCACAAAGATTAAAAAAAAATACCAATTAAATAAAATATTAACCCCTAACCTTAACTCTTACCTAATAATAACAACAACAACTACAGTAATATTATTGTTGTGTTAGGATAAGGGGTAAGAGTTGAGGTTAGGTGTGAGGGTTAGGGGTTAATATTTTATTATTTGTCTTTATTATTTTTTTTGTTAGGGCATTAATTCATCTATTACTATTAATTATTTTAGATTAAGTGGGTTAGGGTTAGTTATTTATTTAATTATTAAATAATACTAGGGGTTAATTATTTATGATTATTTTTATAATTTATTTATTTTTTTAACAGAAAGAAGTTTTATTAGACAAATCAGCGTTACATTACAGATACGTCACAGAAATTACAGCAGAAATCAGAAGGTCAGGAGTGTTACATCATCGTGTATTTATTTTATATTTGTTTTTTTAACAAATAGATTTATTCATTTAATATTAATATATATTTTTTATTTTTTTTTACATTGGAGCAGAAAAATGCAGAAAAACCCTCAGAATCGCACGAATCGCTCGTTTTCATTCATTTCTATGGGATAAAAAAAAAATCCTAAAAACGTGCAAATCTGTCCAATTTAAGCCCAAAAAAAAAAAAATCTCCCGTACTTGTTTGGCGCCGGGCGCCGTTTAGCGGAGAGGTGAACCGTAGAGAATCAGCCATTTTTTTTCTCCTCTGCCGTTTTGGATCTTCGAGTGACAAATCGCTGAGGTAAGAATGGGGCCCTCTCTGTGGTAAAATGCGTTTTTGAGGCGGCTACGGACACGCCCGCTATGTACGCTGGGATGAGATTACGGCGCGGTCCGCGTCCAGCGCAGGAAACGCGTGTTTCGATCACGACATTTTTTCTGCGGGTTCCCCGCGCTCCCCCATAGACTCTCTATTACGTATCTTTGGCGCGCTCAAGGAAAGCGCACCCGCCATGTTTGATGTGTTTTCAGAAAAAAAAAAAAAAAAAACGCACCCGGAGACGCGGAACGCATTGGAAAGTCTGCGGGAGAAAAAAAAACGTGACTACGCCCAAAACCGCAACGTGACGCCTTATATTCTCTAAACTGGTTACCGATGTAAGATTCTGATTGGACGATATTCTTTATATTGGCTACAAATGTAACAATCTGATTGGACGAGATCCTTTATCCTGGTCACTAATGTAGCAATCTGATTGGACGAGATCCTTTATACTGGTCACTAATGTAGCAATCAGGGACAACCTGGACACATGTGACACGCCTCCCCAGCCCCGCCCCTCCCATTGTAGGAGATGGGACAATCAGATTGGACGGTGTGTGGCCCTCACCCCCGGGCACTATGCAGGGCCCTCATGCAGCTCCCGACTTTATTCAGCGAGGAATGTCGGGGACATGAATCTGCCGCGGCGATAAATGGCGACTCCATACGTTGGGGGGACCCCGGCGCGCTCCTAGTGCCCCCTGGAGGGCCCCGCCTCCCGTCTCTCCGCAGACGGAGCGGAGGCAGCGCTGTCAGGACGGGAAATTTACAGCCCCCCGATCGCTGCGCCAGCCAGACGCGGCACCGCCCATCCCCCTCCAATCAAACGGCAGACGAGAACGCCGCGCCATTGGAGCCAAAGTTTAATCGTCTTCCCCACCCCCCCCCCCCTCCATCATCAACAAGATAATAAAACCTTTCCATCATCAGTATATACTTTATTATCGTCCTGGTGATGTCATCACTGGGTCTCTGTGCTTCTCTATGCAATGCAAGCAGATCATGGCTGGTGGGAGGGGACAGCAGGGGCGGTACATAGCTTTCTGACAACCTCAGTACTCTTCCCCAGAACCCTCAGCTCCGATGCAAGCAGCGGGAGGAGTTATGCAAATATCAAAATTCCTTGATGAATGGGGAGTCAGTCTGGAGGAGTGGGCGGTCCCAGGCAGGCTGTATTTGCATAGGTAACGCCCACATGTGATGCTGAGCCTCCATGAGTGGAAGAGCTCAAATCCAATGAATGAAAGGGGCGGGGCCAGGGACAATTATCCCTCCTGCCCCCCCATTGTCCCAGCTCTGATGAAAGG
Source organism: Rana muscosa (assembly GCA_029206835.1). Lineage (NCBI taxonomy): Eukaryota > Metazoa > Chordata > Amphibia > Anura > Ranidae > Rana > Rana muscosa. The sequence continues at coordinate 215,844 of JARGYO010005625.1, read as the reverse complement.
GGCGGGGCCAGGGACAATTATCCCTCCTGCCCCCCCCATTGTCCCAGCTCTGATGAAAGGGGCGGGGCCAGGGACAATTATCCCTCCTGCCCCCCCCCCATTGTCCCAGCTCTGATGAAAGGGGCGGGGCCAGGGACAATTATCCCTCCTGCCCCCCCCCCCCCATTGTCCCAGCTCTGATGAAAGGGGCGGGGCCAGGGACAATTATCCCTCCTGCCCCCCCCCATTGTCCCAGCTCTGATGAAAGGGGCGTGGCCAGGGACAATTATCCCTCCTGCCCCCCCCATTGTCCCAGCTCTGATGAAAGGGGCGTGTCTAGGGACAATTAGCCTGGGGCACGTGTCCCTTCAGCCCCCCCCATTGTCCCAGCTCTGATGAAAGGGGCGGGGCCAGGGACAATTAGTCTGGGGCACGTGTCCCTTCAGCCCCCCCCCCCATTGTCCCAGCTCTGATGAAATGGGCGGGGCCAGGGACAATTAGCCTGGGACACGTGTCCCTTCAGCCCCCCCCCCCCCATTGTCCCAGCTCTGATGAAAGGGGCGTGGCCAGGGACAATTAGCCTGGGGCACGTGTCCCTCCTGCCCCCCCCCCATTGTCCCAGCTCTGATGAAAGGGGCGTGGCCAGGGACAATTAGTCTGGGGCACGTGTCCCTTCAGCCCCCCCCATTGTCCCAGCTCTGATGAAAGGGGCGTGGCCAGGGACAATTAGCCTGGGGCACGTGTCCCTTCAGCCCCCCCCATTGTCCCAGCTCTGATGAAAGGGGCGGGGCCAGGGACAATTAGCCTGGGGCACGTGTCCCTCCTGCCCCCCCCATTGTCCCAGCTCTGATGAAATGGGCGGGGCCAGGGACAATTAGCCTGGGACACGTGTCCCTTCAGCCCCCCCCCATTGTCCCAGCTCTGATGAAAGGGGCGTGGCCAGGGACAATTAGCCTGGGGCACGTGTCCCTCCTGCCCCCCCCCCCATTGTCCCAGCTCTGATGAAAGGGCCGGGGCCAGGGACAATTAGTCTGGGGGCACGTGGCCCTCCTGCCCCCCCCATTGTCCCAGCTCTGATGAAAGGGGCGTGGCCAGGGACAATTAGTCTGGGGCACGTGTCCCTTCAGCCCCCCCCATTGTCCCAGCTCTGATGAAAGGGGCGGGGCCAGGGACAATTAGCCTGGGGCACGTGTCCCTCCTGCCCCCCCATTGTCCCAGCTCTGATGAGAGGGGCGGGGCCAGGGACAATTAGTCTGGGGCACGTGTCCCTCCTGCCCCTCCCCCATTGTCCCAGCTCTGATGAAAGGGGTGGGGGAAGCTCGCAGTGACATCAGAGGAAGCCATTTCAGTCCAGGGGGAGGAGCCGGTACACCTGGGGGATGAGGGGGGGGGGGGCAGATGCAGGTTTTCATGCCGTCACTAACCGTTACTAACCCCACCTGCATGTTTAGGGTGGAGGGCGAACGCTCAGAGTTCTCTGCCTCTTATCTCTCACACACCAGCAGTAAGTCGGTTCTGCTCGTCATTCATAGAACAGGTAGGTGGGGTCAGGCTGGCGCCATTCTACCCACCTAGCTCCTCCCACTATATAAGATATACATGTAGCAGGGATGGTGGGAACCCCTCCCCCCCGGGTTTAATCCTCCAATGAAATCTCGGTTGTGGGCGGAGTCACCCCGTAGAATCGCACGGCGAGCGTTGGGAGGATTCCGCAGGATTTTCCATATACACACGGGAAGATGGCGGCCGCGCCAAACCGTGATTCAATAATGTTTTTAGAAAGAAGGCGCAGCCATTAATTCGCTGACCTGACCCCGCCTCCAGATTTATTCCTCGTGTGATAAATTACCCCCCCTCCCCCACCCCGGGGCAATCCGCCAGCTTCCTAAAATATCCCCGGCGCGGCCCGGCGCATACATTACGAGGCTCTACATTCCTCCCTGAATTATTCATCCCATCGATCGAGAAATATGTCAGGTTATGGCCCGGGGTAGTCCCGGCACGCCACTGCCCGTACGTCAAACCGCCGCCGCCGCGTTATTTACGTCGTCACCGGCGAGATGGCGCTCTATTCGCTGGGGGATGGGATTAACGATCGTTATTAAATGTCAACCAGGAATGGTGTCTGGTCTGTGCGATGAGCGATAAGGCTGCGTCATCACCGACATTTCTACGACTGGGGGGCCCCATTCACAAAATGATGCGCCCCTCCTCCACCAAGAGCGCGCCCCTCCTCCACCAAGAGCGCGCCCCTCCTCCACCAAGAGCGCGCCCCTGCGCCCCTCCTCCACCGAGAGCGCGCCTCTCCTCCACCACGAGCGCGCCCCTACGCCCCTCCTCCACCACGAGCGCGCCCCTACGCCCCTCCTCCACCACGAGCGCGCCCCTCCTCCACCACGAGCGCGCCCCTACGCCCCTCCTCCACCACGAGCGCGCCCCTACGCCCCTCCTCCACCACGAGCGCGCCCCTACGCCCCTCCTCCACCACGAGCGCGCCCCTACGCCACCAAGAGCGCGCCCCTCCTCCACCAAGAGCGCGCCCCTGTGCCCCTCCTCCACCAAGAGCGCTCCCCTCCTCCACCACGAGCGTGCCCCTGCGCCCCTCCTCCACCACGAGAGCGCCCCTCCTCCACCACGAGAGCGCCCCTCCTCCACCACGAGAGCGCCCCTCCTCCACCACGAGAGCGCCCCTCCTCCACCAAAAGCGCACCCCCCCTCCACCAAAAGCGCACCCCCCCTCCACCACCGAGATTGTACCCCTCCACCAAGAGCGCGCCCCTCCTCCACCACCACCAAGAGCGCGCCCCTCCTCCACCAAGAGCGCGCCCCACCACCACCAAGAGTGTACCCCTCCACCAAGAGCGCGCCCCTCCTCCACCAAGAGCGTGCCCCACCACCACCGAGAGCACGCCCCTCCTCCACCAAGAGCTCGCTCTGCACTCCTCCCCACCCCTGAGATTCAGCATGACTGGTGGGCCGCAGTGGAATAGTTTCATCCCCCATTCTGGTCATCATCTCGTCTGATTGGAATCCTCTCATGAATGGAAAGAAGGAGAAGAGCCGCTTAGACGTTCATTAGAAGCCTCTGTTCCTGAAGAAGATCAGAGATCCAGTACCCGCTGAGGGGCCCCCAGAGACCGCCATGACAGGCTCATAATAAGACGGGCCCCGGGGCCCCTACATGCTGTGCTCACTGTTATTAGATTAGAGGGCCTGGGGGGGGCAGGAAGGCAGGACCCCCCCCCCCCCCCGAGGAAAAAACATCACCAGCCCTTTCAGAAGGCGACACCCCAAATCTCAGGGGTCCCAATGCAGCACCCCATTATTCATCGGATGTTCTGGTTTCCAGTCATGGTGTCCGCGGGTCTTCTGACCTCTGGATGTTCTCTGATTGCGATTGATGACAGCAAACCAATCAGAGAGGAGAACGATCAAATCCGAAAACCCCCCAAATCATCCGACACCCCAAAAAATTACCAGATCACAAATCTATTCCTGTAAAACACCTCTAGACTGTAAGCTCCTGGGATCAGGGTCTCATTATACCTCTAGACTGTAAGCTCCTGGGGTCAGGGTCTCATTATATCTCTAGACTGTAAGCTCCTGGGGTCAGGGTCTCATATCTCTAGACTGTAAGCTCCTGGGGTCAGGGTCTCATATCTCTAGACTGTAAGCTCCTGGGGTCAGGGTCTCATTATACCCCTAGACTGTAAGCTCCTGGGGTCAGGGTCTCATATCTCTAGACTGTAAGCTCCTGGGGTCAGGGTCTCATTATACCCCTAGACTGTAAGCTCCTGGGGTCAGGGTCTCATTATACCCCTAGACTGTAAGCTCCTGGGGTCAGGGTCTCATTATACCCCTAGACTGTAAGCTCCTGGGGTCAGGGTCTCATTATACCCCTAGACTGTAAGCTCCTGGGGTCAGGGTCTCATTATACCCCTAGACTGTAAGCTCCTGGGGTCAGGGTCTCATTATACCCCTAGACTGTAAGCTCCTGGGGTCAGGGTCTCATTATATCCCTAGACTGTAAGCTCCTGGGATCAGGGTCTCATTATACCTCTAGACTGAGAGCTCCTGGGGTCAGGGTCTCATATCCCTAGACTGTAAGCTCCTGGGGTCAGGGTCTCATTATACCTCTAGACTGTAAGCTCCTGGGGTCAGGATCTCATTATACCCCTAGACTGTAAGCTCCTGAGGTCAGGGTCTCATTATACCTCTAGACTGTAAGCTCCTGGGGGGAGGGTCTCATTATCCCGCTAGACTGTAAGCTCCTGGGGTCAGGGTCTCATTATACCTCTAGACTGTAAGCTCCTGGGGTCAGGGTCTCATTATACCTCTAGACTGTAAGCTCCTGGGGTCAGGGTCTCATTATACCTCTAGACTGTAAGCTCCTGGGGTCAGGATCTCATTATATCTCTAGACTGTAAGCTCCTGGGGTCAGGGTCTCATATCTCTAGACTGTAAGCTCCTGGCGTCAGGATCTCATTATACCCCTAGACTGTAAGCTCCTGGGGTCAGGGTCTCATTATACCTCTAGACTGTAAGCTCCTGGGGTCAGGGTCTCATTATCCCGCTAGACTGTAAGCTCCTGGGGTCAGGATCTCATTATACCTCTAGACTGTAAGCTCCTGGCGTCAGGATCTCATTATACCTCTAGACTGTAAGCTCCTGGGGTCAGGGTCTCATTATACCCCTAGACTGTAAGCTCCTGAGGTCAGGGTCTCATTATACCCCTAGACTGTAAGCTCCTGGGGTCAGGATCTCATTATACCTCTAGACTGTAAGCTCCTGGGGTCAGGGTCTCATTATACCCCTAGACTGTAAGCTCCTGAGGTCAGGGTCTCATACCCTGAGACTGTAAGCTCCTGGGGTCAGGGTCTCACTATACCTCTAAACTGTAAGCTCCTGGGGTCAGGGTTTCACTACTCTCTATGAAGACATGCTTAGCAGACATTGCGAGGAATCAGAAGACGCAGCGTTGTGAGTGCCGCCCGGCGTTCATTACAAAGAGCAGCGATATCTAAATTCCGCATTTTGATTATTAAGGAAAAAAAAAAAAATAAAAATAAAAAAAAAAGCTGCAAAAGAAAACTTGCACTTTCATTAGTGTCGGAAGTCCCCTTCTAATTTATCTCCGACGCGTTTTGTCGGCGGGGGCCTCTACCTCTTATCTCAGCACGTCACGGAAAGCCTCGCGCCGGCCTCCGAATTTTCCTCCTAAACAGCTGTAATAACTACTAATCCAATTTCAGCATTTACAGCTTCCATAAAAGTCGGTTTCTGCGAAGAATGCGGCAGGCCGCGAGATTAAGGGCTGCGCACGCCGAGGGATTACAATGGCGCCTTTAATTCCAGATATAAAAATAATTTGATTAGTGGCTTCAATCGAGAGCCGCGGCCTGCTGTGCGCTTTCCCTTTCTTCATCAAGAAGCGCGCTCCATAATCGTAAAAAAAAGAGGAGGAAAGCTTAATAAACGATCGCGCTCATCTATTACGGTGCGATCTTAAGGTGCTGAACGAGCGGAGGAGTATTTTCAAATTAACACCCGGACTTGATAAATACTGGCCTCTGCGATGAACTGCGCCGGCGGCAAAAAAAAAAAAAGGCGTGAGCGGCGTTTGATGGATGGCGGCGCGAGAACGCGGCGCGTGGCTTCTCGACACAGAAGAGTATTTGCGCCGGATAATCCGCCCGCGCCGATCGTATCTGTGCAAAGCCGAGCCGCGGTCACCCTTCTAAGAAAAAAAAAGAGATTATTTCATATAAAAAGAAGCAGATTACAGAGACTTTTGGCGTTCGGCGTCTTCGGCGCTCTCAGCCGCGGGATGAAACGGCGATATTAATAGCTGAAGTGATGTTGGCGGAAGGAGATAGTCATCGCGGCTCCCGGGGAAGAATGGAGATTGGCGCTGTAATCGCGTGGCGGAGCGAGCGATTTAGGAAGTAATCTTAAATCCTCTTCTAAGAGGAGCGATTTGAAACGTGAACCCCGTGGCAGGCGGAGGAAGGAGTAAGGGGGGCAAAACGCGGCGGAGGAGCTTTTTTATCTTAGAATTACAGCGGAGTTCCAGCGAAGATCGAGCGGCGGGGCGGTGAAGCTCTCACACGGAGGAAGCCATTTTTTACGAGGCGGAGCGCGGTCAGGCGTTGCGGGATATTACCGCCGGCGTTTGTCAGATCACTAAGAACGCGGCTTCGGCTCGGAGAGAAGAACGTTTTATGGTGGCAATAAGAAGGACATGGAGAGGACATAAAGTGGGACGAGACGGGGCCCCGGGCCCTATGGGGGGGGGAGGCAGCGAAGTGTGACAACGTAATACTAGAAGGGCCGCAGGACGCCAACGTCTTAAAGGGATATACACCTCCAATGTTTGTTGAAAAATTAACTCCCCCCCAATACCAGGAGGCTCCGCCTTCTATCACTGGGTCTCTCCGATAAACCCCTCCACGATGGATCGCTTTTCAGAGGGCGGTACAGCAACTGCTTCAGCTGTATGAGGCTTGTGAATGGGAATACAAGTGACTGTGCCTAGGCTGGGGTGATGTCATCAGTCTGCTGCAGCCAGGAGGAAGCATTTCCTCGGTCTCCCCTCCCCCAGTGATCAGACTGTACATTGTAACTTTGAAGTCGGTATGGCAGGGAGGGGCTTATGTATGGTCACAGGGAACCCTTCCAGCTGCTGGGGGCCCCAGGATACGGAGTTCTGCTCATGATCTGGGTCTGTCCTGCGAATCCCATGAAAAGTCTGGAAGGAAGGAAGGAAGGAAGGAAGGAAGGAAAAAAGAAAGTAAGGAAAAAGGAGGAGAAAAGGAGAGAGGGAAGGAAGGAAAAAAAAAAAGAAGGAGGAGAAAAGGAAGGAAGGAAGGAAGGAAGGAAGGAAAAGAGGAGGAGAAAAGAAAAGGAAAAGAGGAGAAGGAAGGAAGGAAGGAAGGAAGGAAGGAAGGAAGGAAGGAAGGAAAAGAAAAGAGGAGGAGGAAAGGAGAAAAGGAAGGAAGGAAGGAAGGAAGGAAGGAAGGAAGGAAAAAAGAAAGGAAGGAAGGAAGGAAGGAAAAAAGAAAGGAAGGAAACGGGGAGGAGAAAAGAAAGGAAGGAAAAGGGGAGGAGAAAAGAAAGGAAGGAAAAGAGGAGGAGGAGAAAAGGAAGGAAGGAAGGAAGGAAGGAAGGAAGGAAGGAAGGAAGGAAGAGGAGAAAAAAGGAAGGAAGGAAGGAAGGAAGGAAGGAAGAGGAGAAAAAAGGAAGGAAGGAAGGAAGGAAGGAAGGAAGGAAGGAAGGAAGAAAAAAGGAAGGAAAAGAGGAGAAAAGGAAGGAGAAAAAAGGAAGGAAGGAAGGAAGGAAGGAAGGAAGGAAGGAAGGAAGGAAAAGAGGAGAAAAAGGAAGGAAGGAAGGAAGGAAGGAAGAAAGGAAGGAAAGAAGAGGAGAAAAGGAAGGAAGGAAGGAAGGAAGGAAGGAAGGAAGGAAGGAAGGAAGGAAGGAAGGAAGGAAGGAGAAAAGGAAGGATAGAAGGAAAAAAAAGGAGAAAAAGGAAGGAAGGAAAAAAAGGAGAAAAGGAAGGAAGGAAGGAAAAAAAGAGGAGGGACGGAAGGAAGGAAGGAAGGAAAAAAGAAAGTAAGGAAAAAGAGGAGGAGAAAAGGAGAGAGGGAAGGAAGGAGAATGGGAAGGAAGGAAGGAAGGAAGGAAGGAAGGAAGGAAGGAAGGAAGGAAAAGGAGAAAAAGGAAGGAAGGAAGGAAGGAAGGAAGGAAAAGGAGAAAAAGGAAGGAAGGAAGGAAGGAAGGAAGGAAGGAAAGAAAGAAAAGAGGAAGGACGAAGGAAGGAAGGAAAAGAAAAGAGGAGGAGGAAAAGAGAAAAGGAAGGAAGGAAGGAAGGAAGGAAGGAAGGAAGGAAGGAAGGAAGGAAAAGGAGAAAAAGGAAGGAAGGAAGGAAAGAAAGAAAAGAGGAAGGACGAAGGAAGGAAGAGAAAAGAAAAGAGGAGGAGGAAAGGAGAAAAGGAAGGAAGGAAGGAAGGAAGGAAAAGAGGAGAAAAGAAAAAAAGGAAGTAAGGAAAAGAAAAAAAAAAGGAAAAGGAGAAAAGAAAGAAAGGAAAAAAAGGAGGAGGAGAAAAGAAAGGAAGGAAAAAGAGGAGGAGAAAAGAAAGGAAGGAAAAAGAGGAGGAGAAAAGAAAGGAAGGAAAAAGAGGAGGAGAAAAGAAAGGAAGGAAATGAGGAGGAGAAAAGAAAAGGAAGGAAACGAGGAGGAGAAAAGAAAAGGAAGGAAACGAGGAGGAGAAAAGAAAAGGAAGGAAGGAAGGAAAGAAAGAAAAGGAGGAAGGACGAAGGAAGGAAGAGAAAAGAAAAGAGGAGGAGGAAAGGAGAAAAGGAAGGAAGGAAGGAAGGAAGGAAAAGAGGAGAAAAGAAAAAAAGGAAGTAAGGAAAAGAAAAAAAAAAGGAAAAGGAGAAAAGAAAGAAAGGAAAAAAAGGAGGAGGAGAAAAGAAAGGAAGGAAAAAGAGGAGGAGAAAAGAAAGGAAGGAAAAAGAGGAGGAGAAAAGAAAGGAAGGAAAAAGAGGAGGAGAAAAGAAAGGAAGGAAATGAGGAGGAGAAAAGAAAAGGAAGGAAACGAGGAGGAGAAAAGAAAAGGAAGGAAGGAAGGAAGGAAAGAAAAGGAGGAAGGACGAAGGAAGGAAGAGAAAAGAAAAGAGGAGGAGGAAAGGAGAAAAGGAAGGAAGGAAGGAAGGAAGGAAGGAAGGAAGGAAGGAAGGAAGGAAGGAAGGAAGGAAGGAAGGAAGGAAGGAAGGAAGGAAGGAAAAGAGGAGAAAAGAAAAAAAAGGAAGTAAGGAAAAGAAAAAAAAAAGGAAAAGGAGAAAAGAAAGAAAGGAAAAAAAAAAGGAGGAGGAGAAAAGAAAGAAAGGAAAAAAAAAGGAGGAGGAGAAAAGAAAGGAAGGAAAAAGAGGAGGAGAAAAGAAAGGAAGGAAAAAGAGGAGGAGAAAAGAAAGGAAGGAAAAAGAGGAGGAGAAAAGAAAGGAAGGAAAAAGAGGAGGAGAAAAGAAAGGAAGGAAAAGAGGAGGAGAAAAGAAAAGGAAGGAAACGAGGAGGAGAAAAGAAAAGGAAGGAAGGAAGGAAGGAAGGAAGGAAGGAAGGAAGTAAAAGGAGAAAAAAGGAAGGAAGGAAGGAAGGAAGAAAAAAGGAAGGAAGGAAGGAAGGAAGAAAAAAGGAAGGAAGGAAGGAAGGAAGGAAGGAAGAAAAAAAAGGAAGGAAGGAAGGAAGGAAGGAAGAAAAAAAAGGAAGGAAGGAAGAAAAAAGAAGAAAGGAGAAAAAGGAAGGAAGGAAGGAAGGAAGGAAGGAAGGAAGGAAAAACAAGGAAGGAAGGAAGGAAGGAAGGAAGGAAGGAAGGAAGGAAAAAAAAAGGAGAAAAGGAAGGAAGGAAGGAAAAAAAAAAAAGGAGAAAAGGAAGGAACGGAAAAAAAAAAAGGAGGAGAAAAGGAAGGAAGGAAGGAAGGAAGGAAGGAAGGAAGGAAGGAAGAGAAAGGAAGGAAGGGAAAGGAAGAATCTGATCTCTATAGAGGAAACAATGGATAGAATGCGGGGTCTTCCCTTAGGGAGGAGTCACGCGGCCGCATGCCGGGGAACGCACTGTCATTGAGCAGACGTTTGTTAATGGCACGCCCCTTTTGCGCACACACACTGAAATGCGCGGCACGCTGTTGTGCACTGCAGAGCATGTTTTGAAGAGCCAGAACCTAATCACACCTTAGCATTGATGGAACGCAAAAAAAAAAAACGCACGTCTCGCATGCGGTGACATTCATTGTAAAAGGCACTCCAAAAACAAGCAGCCGTGCGTTTTTTTTCACGCGGATGATGCCCAACAAACCAGCGAAAATAAAAAAAAACACGTGAAGTTGAAAAAGCCGCACAAGCTTCTTTGGCAGGTTTGTTGGCCATTGAAATGAATGGTATGCCCAAATGTAAACTCTGAAAAGTTGCATCCATATGTTATCAATGCATACAGTTTTGCATCAGTCAAAGCCAAAGTCTTATCCAAGACTGCAAAGTCGCAATGAAAAGTCGCAATGAAAATCTCACGACTTGAGTCGCACAAGTGTGAATGCAGCTGAATTCTCATTGATTTGAACAGCTTCTATTAAAATACATGACATGCGACTTTATCCAAACCCGCAGGACAAGACGCACAAAAATGAATGAAGCCTCAAAACTGCACTTCCGCAACATGGGATCCGACTTGTGAGACCACCAAATCGCAGGGCAGGTGAAATTCAATGTGAGTCTATGAGAACCGTTCCTACTGACACTTTCAGGAAAGGTTCCTGCACTACTTATGTCCAACATTTTATGCGACTTTGGTTCAGAGGATGTAAAAGTCAAATGAAAACTCAAACAAAAGTCGCATCAAAGTCACACTATGAAGTTGCAGGATTTAGTGGACTCACAAGTGTGAATGGAGGCTCACGATGCGACTTCCATGCAATCCGAGTGCCACAGAAGGCAATATAAATGCTCAAAAGTCGCATCCTAATGTTATCAATGCTTACAGCTGTGCGACAGTCAAAGCCCAAAGTCGCATCATAGCTGCAAACATCCAAAAGTGGCATCAAAGTCGCATTCCAAGGCGCCACCACGTGCACAGAATCGCATCGAGTGATGAGAACGAGCCCCGAGTCACCTCGATCCTCATCCAGACACCCCTCTTATCCTAATAATGGACAGACCTCAAAAACGATCGCTTACCGGGATCCAGGAGCCAAACATCCCGACGCTCCGGTACCTGCGCTGCGATAAGGCGACTCACTGAAACGCAAAGGTTCCCCAAATATCAGATTATCAATACGTCAGACAGAGCCGATCACCGATCAATAAAATAGAAAACCAACTCATCTACCTGAGTGTGAGCCAAGCGATCTACCCCACCTGGGGGTAATAAACCATAAACTGCCCCACCCGAGACACTCCCCATAGATGACTGCATTGTGTGTCTATAATGAGACCCTAACCCCAGGAGCTTACAGTCTAATGAGACCCTGACCCCAGAAGCTTACAGTCTAATGAGACCCTGACCCCAGGAGCTTACAGTCTAATGAGACCCTGACCCCAGGAGCTTACAGTCTAGAGATATAATGAGACCCTGACCCCAGGAGCTTACAGTCTAGAGGTATAATGAGACCCTGACCCCAGGAGCTTACAGTCTAGAGCAGTGGTTCTCAACTCCAGCCCTCAGGGCCCACCAACAGGCCAGGTTTGCAAGATAACTGAAATGCATCACAGGTGATATAATTTTCTGCTCAGGGATTGCAGTATTCTAGTCTGCATCTCACCAAGGTAATACTTAAAATCTGGCCTGTTAGTGGGTCCTGAGGACTGGAGTTGAGAACCACTGGTCTAGAGGTATAATGAGACCCTGACCCCAGGAGCTTACAGTCTAGAGGTATGAGACCCTGACCCCAGGAGCTTAAAGTCTAATGAGACCCTGACCCCAGGAGCTTACAGTCTAATGAGACCCTGACCCCAGGAGCTTACAGTCTAATGAGACCCTGACCCCAGGAGCTTACACTCTAGAGGTTTAATGAGACCCTGACTCCAGGAGCTTACAGTCTAGGGGTATAATGAGATCCTGACCCCGGGAGCTTACAGTCTAGGGGTATAATGAGACCCTGACCCCAGGAGCTTACAGTCTAGGGGTATAATGAGACCCTGACCCCGGGAGCTTACAGTCTAGGGGTATAATGAGACCCTGACCCCGGGAGCTTACAGTCTAGAGATATAATGAGACCCTGACCCCGGGAGCTTACAGTCTAGGGGTATAATGAGACCCTGACCCCAGGAGCTTACAGTCTAGAGGTATAATAAGACCCTGACCCCAGGAGCTTACAGTCTAGAGGTATAATGAGACCCTGACCCCAGGAGCTTACAGTCTAGGGGTATAATGAGACCCTGACCCCAGGAGCTTACAGTCTAGAGGTATAATGAGACCCTGTCCCCAGGAGCTTACAGTCTAGATGTATAATGAGACCCTGACCCCAGGAGCTTACAGTCTAGAGGTATAATGAGACCCTGACCCCAGGAGCTTACAGTCTAGGGGTATAATGAGACCCTGACCCCAGGAGCTTACAGTCTAGGGGTATAATGAGACCCTGACCCCAGGAGCTTACAGTCTAGGGGTATAATGAGACTCTGACCCCAGGAGCTTACAGTCTAGAGGTATAATGAGACCCTGACCCCAGGAGCTTACAGTCTAGAGGTATAATGAGACCCTGACCCCAAGAGCTTACAGTCTAGAGATATAATGAGACCCTGACCCCAGGAGCTTACAGTCTAGAGATATAATGAGACCCTGACCCCAGGAGCATACAGTCTAGAGATATAATGAGACCCTGACCCCAGGAGCTTACAGTCTAGGGGTATAATGAGACCCTGACCCCAGGAACTTACAGTCTAGAGGTATAATGAGACCCTGACCCCAGGAGCTTACAGTCTAGAGGTATAATGAGACCCTGACCCCAGGAGCTTACAGTCTAGGGGTATAATGAGACCCTGACCCCAGGAGCTTACAGTCTAGGGGTATAATGAGACCCTGACCCCAGGAGCTTACAGTCTAGGGGTATAATGAGACTCTGACCCCAGGAGCTTACAGTCTAGAGGTATAATGAGACCCTGACCCCAGGAGCTTACAGTCTAGAGGTATAATGAGACCCTGACCCCAAGAGCTTACAGTCTAGAGATATAATGAGACCCTGACCCCAGGAGCTTACAGTCTAGAGATATAATGAGACCCTGACCCCAGGAGCATACAGTCTAGAGATATAATGAGACCCTGACCCCAGGAGCTTACAGTCTAGGGGTATAATGAGACCCTGACCCCAGGAACTTACAGTCTAGAGGTATAATGAGACCCTGACCCCAGGAGCTTACAGTCTAGAGATATAATGAGACCCTGACCCCAGGAGCTTACAGTCTAGAGGTATAATGAGACCCTGACCCCAGGAGCTTACAGTCTAGAGGTATAATGAGACCCTGACCCCAGGAGCTTACAGTCTAGAGATATAATGAGATCCTGACCCCAGGAGCGTACAGTCTAGAGGTATAATGAGACCCTGACCCCAGGAGCTTACAGTCTAGAGGTATAATGAGACCCTGACCCCAGGAGCTTACAGTCTAGAGGTATAATGAGACCCTGACCCCAGGAGCTTACAGTCTAGAGGTATAATGAGACCCTGACCCCAGGAGCTTACAGTCTAGAGGTATAATGAGACCCTGACCCCAGGAGCTTACAGTCTAGAGGTATAATGAGACCCTGACCCCAGGAGCTTACAGTCTAGGGGTATAATGAGACCCTGACCCCAGGAGCTTACAGTCTAGAGATATGAGACCCTGACCCCAGGAGCTTACAGTCTAATGAGACCCTCCCCCCAGGAGCTTACAGTCTAATGAGACCCTGACCCCAGGAGCTTACAGTCTAGAGGTATAATGAGACCCTGACCCCAGGAGCTTACAATCTAGAGGTATAATGAGACCCTGACACCTGGCAGTCAGCGCTCTCTCGGCTCCCGACGCGTTTTACAAATGAGGCGGCGCGCTCTCGCCTCGTACCTGCCGGTCTCTCCGTCGCGCCCGCTGCACCATCCCCCCCCCCCCCCCCCGCACGTCTCACGCTGGCAGTTTTATGACTTTCAGCTTCCCGGAATCACTCAAAACGCCACTTACGGCGCTAAACAGGAAACCCTGTCATTGCCGGAGAGCGGCGAGCGCCCGGAGAAGATGGAGACGGCAAGGTGACGGCGAGGAGATGGGCGCAAATATTGACGTTTTCCTGAAGCGAGGATTCTCTGACTCCGAATCTGAGACTAAAAATGGGCGAAAAAGTCTTATATCGGCGCGGTGCGTCACTTTATTGTCCACTGACACCAACAATGGGGCACAATTCTCCCCATCTGACACCAGTGGTGGGGCACTATTCCTGCCAATAGCACCAACAATTGAGGCCCAATGACACCAATGATGGGGCACAATTCCTCCCACTGACACCAACAACTGGGCAGGATTCCTCCTAATAACACCAACAATGGGGCACAATTCCTTCCACTGGCATCCACAATTGGGTCCAATGACACCAATGGTGGGGCACAATTACACCTACAATTGGGCACATCTCCTCCCACTGACACCAACAATTTGGCACAATAACAACATTAATGGGGCATGATACCCCCTAATGACACCAACAACTGAGGCCCAATGACACCAACGATGGGGCACAATTCCTCCCACTGACGCCTACAATTTGGCCCAATGACACCAACGATGGGGCAGGATTCCTCCTAATGACACAGACAAAGGGGCACAATTCCTCCCACTGATACCAACAATTGAGGCCCAATGACACCAACGATGGGGCTCAATGACACCAGTGATGGAGCACAATTCCTCCCACTGACACCAACGATGGGGCACAATTTCTTCCACTGGCATTAACAATTGGGTCCAATGACCCCAATGATGGGACAGGATTCTTCTTAATGACACCAGTGGTGGGGCACAATTCCTCCCACTGACACCAATAACTGGGCAGGATTCCTCCTAATAACACCAACAATGGGGCACAATTCCTCCCACTGATACCAACAATTGAGGCCCAATGACACCAACGATGGGGCTCAATGACACCAGTGATGAGGCACAATTCCTCCCACTGGCACCAACAATTTAGCCCAATGACACCAACAACTGGGCAGGATTCCTCCTAATAACACCAACAATGGGGCACAATCCCTCCCACTGACACCAACAATGGGGCACAATTGCTTCCACTGGCATCCACAATTGGGTCCAATGACACCAATGATGGAACAGGATTCCTCCTAATGACACCAATGGTGGGGCACTAATACACCTACAATTGGGCACATCTCCTCCCACTGACACCAACAATTTGGCACAATAACAACAACAATGGGGCAGGATACCTCCTAATGACACCTACAACAGAGGCCCAATGACACCAACGATGGGGCTCAATGACACCAGTGATGGGGCACAATTCCTCCCACTGACACCAACGATGGGGCAGAATTCCTCCGAATTACACCAATGATGGGGCAGAATTCCTCCCACTGACGTCGGGACCTTTTCTACTTCTAATGGCCACAGTCCGCCCGCCTAAATTCTGAAGGATGGTAAGCTGACGGGCCCCCTGTTTAGAAAGTCTGGAGACCCCTGACCTACCGATATCACCCCCGGGGTCCCCCGAGAGCCATGAGGGGTCTTGGTGGAGATTTTTCGGAGGCTCGGCACGGTGTCAGGAAACTTTCTGATTTCTTCAATAGGAACGTATCCTGCGGGGCGGATAAATCATTAACCAGATTCTTTTTTCTTTTAAATTTATATTTAAATTGAGTCAATAAAAATGTATAAAATGATTCAATTATTAAAATGAAATAAGATTTGTGTGACACCATGGGAATGGAAGCAGAGACTGTCCTCACCATGGGGCCCCGCGTCTTCCCTGATCATCAGGAGCCAACAAGAGGAATCCCACTTCGTTATTAACTAGTGTCCGGGTGTTTCTGCCTCCTAATGGGTGGGGCTGGGCGGGGCCAAATTCTAATAGTGGGTGGCTTTGGGGAGTGAGACTTCTCCTAGGGGGAAGACTTGAGAGACTCCAAGTTCTACGAGTGGATGGCTTTGAAGGAGTCAGGTTTCTCCTTGTGGGTGGACCTAGGGGGGTCCAAATTGCACTAAGGGCTAGCTTTGGCGGGCCCAATTCAAGAAGATGTCCCTGGAAGAGTCCACATTATTCTAGTGGGCATTCCAAGAGGGGTTTGGATTCTCTTAGTGGGTGGCCCCAGGAGGGTCCAAATTTTTCTAGAGAGTGTCTTTAGTTAAGTTTAAATTCCCCTAGAGCAGGGATCCCAAACTGGCGTGACTGGGTAGCAGAGCTGGGCGATTTTGGAGCAAAAAAAAATCTGTGATTTCTAAAAAAAAAAACTTGATTCACGATTCAAATTGAGTTTTTTTTCCTGATGGACACCGCGCCGGTCCTAAGGAGCTGCGGGCAGGATTTTTTAGGCGAGGCCGCGGCTTCGGCCTAGTCAGCGGAGCGCCGGTCCTATGGAAAAAAAAAAAAATCGAAAAATAGATTTGGTCAAAATTTGAATCGATTTGCCCTTGGAACTCGATTCAAGATTCAAATCGATTTTTTCCCCCAGCCCTACTGGGTAGGGAGAGGCATGATGGGTAGGTGGACCTAGAAGGGTCCAAATGATCTTAGTGGGCTTCCCTATAGGTGTTCAGATTCTCCCTATTGATGCCCCATGGAAGGTTCAAATTCTTCTAAAGGGCAGTGCTGAGGGGAGTCCATCTTCTGCTGGTAGGTGGGCCTGGGGGGGGGGGGGCTTCACAATCTAATAGTGGGTGGCTTCGGGGAGTGAGACTTCTCCTAGTGGGCAAACTTGAGAGGGTCCACATTCTACTAGTGGGTGACTTTGGGAGAGTCAGATTTCTCCTTGTGGGCGGACCTAGGAGGGTTCACATTCTACTAGTGGATGACTTTGGGAGAGTCAGATTTCTCCTTGTGGGCGGACC
Source organism: Rana muscosa (assembly GCA_029206835.1). Classification (NCBI taxonomy): domain Eukaryota; kingdom Metazoa; phylum Chordata; class Amphibia; order Anura; family Ranidae; genus Rana; species Rana muscosa. Next base: position 199,295 of record JARGYO010005625.1, on the reverse strand, counting down.
TAAGAGGGTCCACATTCTACTAGTGGGTGACTTTGGGAGAGTCAGATTTCTTCTTGTGGACGGACCTAGGAGGGTCCACATTCTACTAGTGGGTGACTTTGGGAGAGTGAGACTTCTCCTAGTGGGCGGACCTAGGAGGGTCCACATTCTACTAGTGGGTGACTTTGGGAGAGTCAGATTTCTCCTTGTGGGCGGACCTAGGAGGGTCCACATTCTACTAGTGGGTGACTTTGGGAGAGTCAGATTTCTCCTTGTGGGCGGACCTAGGAGGGTCCACATTCTACTAGTGGGTGACTTTGGGAGAGTCAGATTTCTCCTTGTGGGCGGACCTAGGAGGCTCCAAAGTCTACTAGTGGCTAGCCTTGGGGGGCCCAATTCAAGAAGATGTCCCTGGAAGAGGCCACATTGTTTTAGTTTGCATTCAAAGAGGGGTTTGGATTCTCTTAGTGGGTGGCCCCAGGAGGGTCCAAATTTATGTAGAAGGAGGCCTTGGATTAGTTTAAATTCTCCTAGAGAGTGGATCTGGATGTCCAAATTCTAGTAGGTGGACTTAGAAGGGTCCAGCTTATCTTAGTGGGCATCCCTATTAGGGTTTTAGATTCTCCTAATGGGTGACCTATGGAGGGTTCAAAACCTTCTAAAGGGCAGTGGTGAGGGGAGTCCAGATTCTGTTTATGGACGGCCCTGGGAGGCTCCACATTCTTATACTGGGTGGATTTGGGGAGTGGAACTTCTAGTGGGTGGACTTGAGAGAGTCCCTGTTTTACTAGTGGGTGGCTTTGGGAGAGTCAGATTTCTCCTTGTGGACAGACCTAGGAGGCCCCAAATTCTCATAATGGTTAACCTTGGGGGCCCCAAAGAAGATGTCCCGGAAGAGTCCACATTATTCTAGTGGAGTTTCCCAATAGGTTGACCTAGATGGGTCCAGATTATCTTAGTAGACATCTGTATAGGGGGTTCAGATCCTTCCAGTCGGTTCCCCATGAAGGGTTCAAATCCTTCTAAAGAGCAGCCCTGAGGGGTCCCATATTCTGCTAGTGGGTGGACCTGGGAGGGACCACATTCTTCTAGGTGGTGACCTTGGGAGGGACCATCATCTGCTAGTGGGCATCCTAAGAAGGTAAAATTCCTTAAGTGGATGGCCCCAGGTGGGGTCCAAATTCATCTAGAGGGTGGCACTGGGGGAGTCCAAATTGTCCTAGAGGGCAGCCCTGGGGAGTCAGAATGCTCCTAGGAGGTGGCCCTGGAAATTCTCCTAGTGGGCATCTCTAGGAGGGGGCTCAGATTCTCCTAGTGCTGGGGCCCCAGAGGGTCCAAATTCTTTTAGATGGTGGCCCTGGGTGAATCCAAACGCTCCAACGGGGGGAGGGGAGTCCAAAATTCCTAGCAGATGGCCCAAATATTCTCCTAGCGGGCATCTCTATAGGGGTTCACATTCTTTTAGTAGGCGGGCTTTGGGAGTTGAAACTCTGATAGTGGGTGGAGCCGTCCAGTCATAACCAGGGGGGGGGGTGTCATGCTGACACCCCAGTTGGAGAATGTGCCCCAGAAGTCTACACAGTGCTTGTAGTACAATCACAGCCATCCCCTGCTCTGTCCTTGGGTATACAACCATGAGCCTTATGCTGGCCAAGAGTTTCAGGGGTGGATCATTCTATCATAGCAGCCCCTCCCACGCGGAACCGAGTTAAAGAATGTAACTGCAGTAGATGGCATCTACCGAACAGAAGCAGGTAAGAATGTGTATTGATTTATTGATAACTAAAACTAGAGGTTCAGATGGATTAAGTTCTGAATCCTGAGCTTCCAATGAAGGAACAGATTGGGGGAGGGTTACACTGCCGCTCAGCAGCAGCTGGAAGAGCCAGTAAAAGAATACATTGTAACCCATCAACTGTCACTTCTACATATGAATAAAATGCTTCAAATCTCATCGCTTTTCATGTACATTTTATTGATAAGGTCGCCGTAGCTCCAACGTCTGGTGTCATGGCGGCACTGAGGAAAACGCCGTCGCCGCTCGCTCTGCAGACGGGGAAATGTCCTGGCAGCCTGCAGACCCTCGTTGCGTACTTCTCCGATAATTCACCCTCGTGGGGGGGCCTCGTCTTGGTTTTCTGTCCAGGTTGCCACGGAAACCGGCCATTGTTTTGATAATGGCGAACAGCGGAGGCCGTTTTAAGCTCCCGCCGAGGAAATTTGCCGCACCTGACACGCGGGCGCCGCGGAAGACGATGTGAATAGGGGCTGCCGGCGGGAAGTGCAGGTGCCGGCGCTGTCAGGGGGACGCTTTACGCTAATGGATTTAATTAGTTTAGAGTAAATTATACGCACAGAGTAACTTTCTGCACCGCCGCAGATCATTCCGCCACTTTCACCACCGCCGCCGCCGCCCCTCCGAAATCCCCGATATACAAATCTACCCCAATCAACAGACTGTAAGCTCCTGGGGTCAGGGTCTCATTATACCTCTAGACTGTAAGCTCCTGGGGTCAGGGTCTCATTATACCCCTAGACTGTAAGCTCCTGGGGTCAGGGTCTCATTATACCCCTAGACTGTAAGCTCCTGGGGTCAGGGTCTCATTATATCTCTAGACTGTAAGCTCCTGGGGTCAGGATCTCATTATACCTCTAGACTGTAAGCTCCTGGTGTCAGGGTCTCATTATACCTCTAGACTGTAAGCTCCTGGGGTCAGGGTCTCATTATACCCCTAGACTGTAAGCTCCTGGTGTCAGGGTCTCATTATACCTCTAGACTGTAAGCTCCTGGGGTCAGGGTCTCATTATACCCCTAGACTGTAAGCTCCTGGGGTCAGGGTCTCATTATACCTCTAGACTGTAAGATCCTGGGGTCAGGGTCTCATTATACCCCTGGACTGTAAGCTCCTGGTGTCAGGGTCTCATTATACCTCTAGACTGTAAGCTCCTGGGGTCAGGGTCTCATTATATCCCTAGACTGTAAGCTCCTGGGGTCAGGGTCTCATAATACCCCTAGACTGTAAGCTCCTGGGGTCAGGGTCTCATTATATCTCTAGACTGTAAGCTCCTGGGGTCAGGGTCTCATTATACCCCTAGACTGTAAGCTCCTGGGGTCGGGTCTCATTATATCTCTAGACTGTAAGCTCCTGGGGTCAGGGTCTCATTATACCCCTAGACTGTAAGCTCCTGGGGTCAGGGTCTCATTATACCCCTAGACTGTAAGCTCCTGGAGTCAGGGTCTCATTATAACTCTAGACTGTAAGCTCCTGAGGTCAGGGTCTCATTATACCCCTAGACTGTAAGCTCCTGGGGTCAGGGTCTCATTATACCCCTAGACTGTAAGCTCCTGGGGTCAGGATCTCATTATACCTCTAGACTGTAAGCTCCTGGGGTCAGGGTCTCATTATATCTCTAGACTGTAAGCTCCTGGGGTCAGGGTCTCATTATACCCCTAGACTGTAAACTCCTGGGGTCAGAGTCTCATTATACCCCTAGACTGTAAGCTCCTGGGGTCAGGATCTCATTATACCTCTAGACTGTAAGCTCCTGGGGTCAGGGTCTCATTATACCCCTAGACTGTAAGCTCCTGGGGTCAGGCTCTCATTATATCTCTAGACTGTAAGCTCCTGGGGTCAGGGTCTCATTATACCCCTAGACTGTAAGCTCCTGGGGTCAGGGTCTCATTATACCCCTAGACTGTAAGCTCCTGGGGTCAGGGTCTCATTATACCTCTAGACTGTAAGCTCCTGGGGTCAGGGTCTCATTATATCTCTAGACTGTAAGCTCCTGGGGTCAGGGTCTCATTATACCCCTAGACTGTAAGCTCCTGGGGTCAGGGTCTCATTATACCTCTAGACCGTAAGCTCCTGGGGTCAGGGTCTCATTATACCCCTAGACTGTAAGCTCCTGGGGGGAGGGTCTCATTATACCTCTAGACTGTAAGCTCCTGGGGTCAGAGTCTCATTATATCTTCTAGACTGTAAGCTCCTGGGGTCAGGATCTCATTATATCTCTAGACTGTAAGCTCCTGGGGTCAGGGTCTCATTATACATTAGACTGTAAGCTCCTGGGGTCAGGGTCTCATTATACCCCTAAACTGTAAGCTCCTGGGATCAGGGTCTCATTATACCTCTAGACTGTAAGCTCCAGGGGACAGGGTCTCATTATACCTCTAGACTGTAAGCTCCTAGGGGGAGCGTCTCATTATACCCCTAGACTGTAAGCTCCTGGGGTCAGGGTCTCATTATACCTCTAGACTGTAAGCTCCTGGGGTCAGGATCTCACTATACCTCTAGACTGTAAGCTCCTAGGGGGAGGGTCTCATTATACCCCTAGACTGTAAGCTCCTGGGGTCAGGGTCTCATTATATCTCTAGACTGCAAGCTCCTGGGGTCAGGGTCTCATTATACCTCTAGACTGTAAGCTCCTGGGGTCAGGGTCTCATTATACCTGTAGACTGTAAGCTCCTGGGGTCAGGGTCTCATTATATCTCTAGACTGTAAGCTCCTGGGGTCAGGGTCTCATTATACCTCTAGACTGTAAGCTCCTGGGGTCAGGGTCTCATTATACCTCTAGACTGTAAGCTCCTGGGGTCAGGGTCTCATTATACCCCTAGACTGTAAGCTCCTGGGGTCAGGGTCTCATTATATCTCTAGACTGTAAGCTCCTGGGGTCAGGGCCTCATATCTCAAGACTGTAAGCTCCTGGGGTCAGGGTCTCATTATATCTCTAGACTGTAAGCTCCTGGGGTCAGGGTCTCATTATACCTCTAGACTGTAAGCTCCTGGGGTCAGGATCTCATTATACCTCTAGACTGTAAGCTCCTGGGGTCAGGGTCTCATTAGACTGTAAGCTCCTGGGGTCAGGGTCTCATTATACCTCTAGACTGTAAGCTCCAGGGGACAGGGTCTCATTATACCTCTAGACTGTAAGCTCCTGGGGTCAGGGTCTCATTATACCTCTAGACTGTAAGCTCCTGGGGTCAGGGTCTCATTATACCTCTAGACTGTAAGCTCCTGGGGTCAGGATCTCATTATACCTCTAGACTGTAAGCTCCTAGGGGGAGGGTCTCATTATACCCTTAGACTGTAAACTCCTGGGGTCAGGGTCTCATTATATCTCTAGACTGTAAGCTCCTGGGGTCAGGGTCTCATTATACATTAGACTGTAAGCTCCTGGGGTCAGGGTCTCATTATACCCCTAAACTGTAAGCTCCTGGGATCAGGGTCTCATTATACCTCAAGACTGTAAGTTTCAGGGGACAGGGTCTCATTATACCTCTAGACTGTAAGCTCCTAGGGGGAGCGTCTCATTATACCCCTAGACTGTAAGCTCCTGGGGTCAGGGTCTCATTATACCTCTAGACTGTAAGCTCCTGGGGTCAGGATCTCACTATACCTCTAGACTGTAAGCTCCTAGGGGGAGGGTCTCATTATACCCCTAGACTGTAAGCTCCTGGGGTCAGGGTCTCATTATATCTCTAGACTGCAAGCTCCTGGGGTCAGGGTCTCATTATACCTCTAGACTGTAAGCTCCTGGGGTCAGGGTCTCATTATACCTGTAGACTGTAAGCTCCTGGGGTCAGGGTCTCATTATATCTCTAGACTGTAAGCTCCTGGGGTCAGGGTCTCATTAGACTGTAAGCTCCTGGGGTCAGGGTCTCATTATACCTCTAGACTGTAAGCTCCTGGGGTCAGGGTCTCATTATACCTCTAGACTGTAAGCTCCTGGGGTCAGGGTCTCATTATACCTCTAGACTGTAAGCTCCTGGGGTCAGGGTCTCATTATATCTCTAGACTGTAAGCTCCTGGGGTCAGGGCCTCATATCTCAAGACTGTAAGCTCCTGGGGTCAGGGTCTCATTATATCTCTAGACTGTAAGCTCCTGGGGTCAGGGTCTCATTATACCTCTAGACTGTAAGCTCCTGGGGTCAGGATCTCATTATACCTCTAGACTGTAAGCTCCTGGGGTCAGGGTCTCATTAGACTGTAAGCTCCTGGGGTCAGGGTCTCATTATACCTCTAGACTGTAAGCTCCAGGGGACAGGGTCTCATTATACCTCTAGACTGTAAGCTCCTGGGGTCAGGGTCTCATTATACCTCTAGACTGTAAGCTCCTGGGGTCAGGGTCTCATTATACCTCTAGACTGTAAGCTCCTGGGGTCAGGATCTCATTATACCTCTAGACTGTAAGCTCCTAGGGGGAGGGTCTCATTATACCCTTAGACTGTAAACTCCTGGGGTCAGGGTCTCATTATATCTCTAGACTGTAAGCTCCTGGGGTCAGGGTCTCATTATACATTAGACTGTAAGCTCCTGGGGTCAGGGTCTCATTATACCTCTAGACTGTAAGCTCCTGGGGTCAGGATCTCATTATACCTCTAGACTGTAAGCTCCTAGGGGGAGGGTCTCATTATACCCATAGACTGTAAGCTCCTGGGGTCAGGGTCTCATTATACCTCTAGACTGTAAGCTCCTGGGGTCAGGGTCTCATTATACCCCTAGACTGTAAGCTCCTGGGGGGAGGGTCTCATTATACCTCTAGACTGTAAGCTCCTGGGGTCAGAGTCTCATTATATCTTCTAGACTGTAAGCTCCTGGGGTCAGGATCTCATTATATCTCTAGACTGTAAGCTCCTGGGGTCAGGGTCTCATTATACATTAGACTGTAAGCTCCTGGGGTCAGGGTCTCATTATACCCCTAGACTGTAAGCTCCTGGGGTCAGGGTCTCATTATAACTCTAGACTGTAAGCTCCAGGGGACAGGGTCTCATTATACCTCTAGACTGTAAGCTCCTGGGGTCAGGGTCTCATTATACCTCTAGACTGTAAGCTCCTGGGGTCAGGATCTCATTATACCTCTAGACTGTAAGCTCCTAGGGGGAGGGTCTCATTATACCCCTAGACTGTAAACTCCTGGGGTCAGGGTCTCATTATATCTCTAGACTGTAAGCTCCTGGGGTCAGGGTCTCATTATACATTAGACTGTAAGCTCCTGGGGTCAGGGTCTCATTATACCTCTAGACTGTAAGCTCCTGGGTGTCAGGATCTCATTATACCTCTAGACTGTAAGCTCCTAGGGGTCAGGATCTCATTATACCTCTAGACTGTAAGCTCCTAGGGGGAGGGTCTCATTATACCCCTAGACTGTAAGCTCCTGGGGTCAGGGTCTCATTATACCTCTAGACTGTAAGCTCCTGGGGTCAGGGTCTCATTATACCTCTAGACTGTAAGCTCCTGGGGGGAGGGTCTCATTATACCTCTAGACTGTAAGCTCCTGGGGTCAGAGTCTCATTATATCTCTAGACTGTAAGCTCCTGGGGTCAGGGTCTCATTATACATTAGACTGTAAGCTCCTGGGGTCAGGGTCTCATTATACCCCTAGACTGTAAGCTCCTGGGGTCAGGGTCTCATTATACCTCTAGACTGTAAGCTCCAGGGGACAGGGTCTCATTATACCTCTAGACTGTAAGCTCCTAGGGGGAGGGTCTCATTATACCCCTAGACTGTAAGCTCCTGGGGTCAGGGTCTCATTATACCTCTAGACTGTAAGTTCCTAGGGGGAGGGTCTCATTATACCCCTAGACTGTAAGCTCCTGGGGTCAGGGTCTCATTATCCCGCTAGACTGTAAGCTCCTGGGGTCAGGGTCTCATTATACCTCTAGACTGTAAGCTCCTGGGGTCAGGATCTCACTATACCTCTAGACTGTAAGCTCCTAGGGGGAGGGTCTCATTATACCCCTAGACTGTAAGCTCCTGGGGTCAGGGTCTCATTATATCTCTAGACTGTAAGCTCCTGGGGTCAGGGTCTCATTATATCTCTAGACTGTAAGCTCCTGGGGTCAGGGTCTCATTCATTATACCACTAGACTGTAAGCTCCTGGGGTCAGGGTCTCATTATACCTCTAGACTGTAAGCTCCTAGGGGGAGGGTCTCATTATACCTCTAGACTGTAAGCTCCTGGGGTCAGGGTCTCATTATATCTCTAGACTGTAAGCTCCTGGGGGGAGGGTCTCATTATACCTCTAGACTGTAAGCTCCTGGGGTCAGGATCTCATTATACCTCTAGACTGTAAGCTCCTAGGGGGAGAGTCTCATTATACCCCTAGACTGTAAGCTCCTGGGGTCAGGGTCTCATTATACCTCTAGACTGTAAGCTCCTGGGGTCAGGATCTCATTATACCTCTAGACTGTAAGCTCCTGGGGTCAGGATCTCACTATACCTCTAGACTGTAAGCTCCTGCGGTCACGGTCTCATTATACCTCTAGACTGTAAGCTCCTGGGGTCAGGGTCTCATTATACCTCTAGACAGTAAGCTCCTGGGGTCAGGGTCTCATTATATCTCTAGACTGTAAGCTCCTGGGGTCAGGGTCTCATTATACCCCTAGACTGTAAGCTCCTGGGGTCAGGGTCTCATTATACCACTAGACTGTAAGCTCCTGGGGTCAGGGTCTCATTATACCTCTAGACTGTAAGCTCCTAGGGGGAGGGTCTCATTATACCTCTAGACTATAAGCTCCTGGGGTCAGGGTCTCATTATATCTCTAGACTGTAAGCTCCTGGGGGGAGGGTCTCATTATACCTCTAGACTGTAAGCTCCTGGGGTCAGGATCTCATTATACCTCTAGACTGTAAGCTCCTAGGGGGAGGGTCTCATTATACCCCTAGACTGTAAGCTCCTGGGGTCAGGGTCTCATTATACCTCTAGACTGTAAGCTCCTGGGGTCAGGATCTCATTATACCTTGTGAGGGGGTTAACTCGGTAGCGGGTGTGTGTGACCCCCTGGTTGGGCTCCCCACACAAAAGCAGGGCCAGCAGACGGAGGTTGTGGTTTTCAAAATCAAAAGGTGCGGTTTATTTCTCTATGTACAGTGACAAAAACACAGCAAAGCCAAAAAGAAACATAAACAAAATAAATCCTGGTCAGTTTGACCTCTGACTAAACATGCAGGTTTCCTAAACTAACAACTGGGATCAGCCTGGTGCTGTCCTAGTCCCTAAGTCCCTGGTTTAGTAAAAGTCCAAACAAATAGCCACACAGGCTTTGCCTCACCGCACAGGGGTTTACTCTCCCTAGACAGTCCACACAGGTCTGGTTCCAGGCATGAGCTAACATCTAATGAAGCTGGGAGTTCTTATAGAGGCCTAAATGAGCTGACAAGCTTCAGCTGGTCTCATCAACTCCCTGTCTGTACGACGCCCCACACTCTCCCTAGAGGTATGAGTCATCCATGAGCCCACTAGCCTTATACAACTCTCCACCTAGTTGTATAAGTCGGCGTAAAGCCTGAATCTGGGCGAAATATATCTACCCCCCTGGATGCAACCAGGTGACTTTACCTTCCTGCTGTCACATACCCCCCCCTCTTGTTTTAACCTCGGGGTTGGAACACCAGCAATCAGGCATTCATGTACTCGAGACAAAGCATCCACATTCCCCATTTGAACGCCAGGGCGATGCTTTACTGTGAAGTTGAATTCCTGGAGGGCCAGGAACCACCTATTCACTCTTCTATTTGTTTCCTTGTTTTGAGCCATCCACTTTAACGGAGCGTGATCCGTAACCATGTCAAAGTGCCTACCTAGCAGATAGTACCGAAGGGAATCTAGAGCCCACTTCACCGCTAAACACTCCTTTTCAACCGTGGCGTAATTTACCTCATGGGACTTCAACTTCCTGCTGAGGTAAATGACTGGGTGCTCTTCCCCGTTCCAGACCTGGGACAATACTGCTCCTAACCCCACATCTGACGCATCACTTTGTACGACAAAGTCTTTAGAGAAGTCGGGTGAGTACAACACTGGCTGGCTACATAAGGCTTGTTTCAAGAATTGGAATGCTGCCTCAGCCTCGGGGGTCCATTTAATCATGACCGACCCTTTCCCTTTCGTCAGGTTGGTTAGGGGCACAGCCTTAGAAGCAAAGTGGGGAATGAAGCGCCGATAATAACCCGCGATTCCCAGAAAGGCCCGTACCTGCTTCTTGCTGTTGGGACGTGGCCAACTCTGGATGGCCTCGACTTTGTTGAGTTGGGGTTTTATCACTCCCCTGCCAATGGTGTACCCAAGATATTTGGCCTCCTCCTGCCCAATGGTACACTTCTTGGGGTTAGCCGTAAACCCCGCTTCCCGGATAGAGTCTAGGACTGCTTGCACTTTTGGCAGATGTGAGGCCCAATCTGTGCTATGGACAATTACGTCATCCAGGTAAGCCGCAGCATACTTCCGATGGGGCCTCAGTATCTGGTCCATTTTCCGCTGGAATGTGGCCGGCGCATTCTGTAACCCGAACGGCATTCTCTTATATTGGAACGCCCCGTCTGGGGTTACAAATGCGGTTTTCTCTTTGGCCGACTTGGCCAGGGGAATTTGCCAATACCCTTTTGTGAGGTCAAGAGTCGTCATGTATCGGGCTGTTCCCAGCCGGTCGATCAACTCATCTATACGTGGCATGGGGTAGGTGTCAAATTTTGTAACTTTGTTCAACTGACGAAAATCGTTACAAAATCGCCAGCTCCCATCCGGTTTAGGCACCAACACAATGGGACTAGACCAATCACTTTGGGACTCCTCTATCACCCCTAAGTTCAGCATTTTCTGTACTTCCTCCCGTATTGCCTCCCGTCGGGCCTCTGGGATCCGATAGGGTTTTAACTTCACCCTTTCACCGGGCGGGGTAATAATATCATGCTTTACCCCAGATGTTTGTCCCGGCAGCTCAGAGAACACCTCCTTGTTGCGAAGCACAAACTCCTTAACCTCCTGTTGTTGGGGTTGTGACAAGGTGGCTGCTATTCCAACCTCCGGAATCACGCAACCAGTTTGAGCTGGTGACCAAGTTTCTGCGACTAGGGACTCTCTATCCCTCCAGGCTTTCAACAGATTAACGTGATATATCTGTTCGGGCTTTCGCCTTCCTGGTTGTCTGACCTTGTAATTCACTTCGCTCACTTTTTCCATTATCTCGTAGGGGCCTTGCCATTTGGCAAGGAATTTACTTTCAACCGTAGGGACAAGTACCAATATCCTATCCCCCGGGGAAAAGGTACGGGTCTTTGCTCCACGGTTGTACACTCTCTGCTGTGCCAACTGCGCTTGGGCCAAATGTTCCTTCACGATGGGCATTACCTGTGCAATTCGATCTTGCATCAGGGCGACATGCTCAATCACACTCCTGTGGGGAGAACTCTCACTTTCCCAAGTTTCCTTGGCAATATCCAACAGCCCTCTTGGGTGTCTCCCATACAGTAACTCAAAGGGGGAGAATCCCGTAGAGGATTGGGGCACCTCCCTAATAGCAAACATCAAATAAGGAAGTAGACAGTCCCAATCCTTTCCATCTCTTTCCACCACTTTCTTCAACATTTGTTTTAGGGTTTTGTTGAATCTTTCAACCAGCCCATCGGTTTGGGGGTGATACACAGATGTACGCAATTGCGTCACTTTGAGCAATTTACACAGCTCTTTCATAACCCGGGACATAAAGGGTGTACCTTGGTCCGTAAGCAGTTCTTTACAAATACCCACCCGGCTAAAAACAAGAGATAGCTCTTTGGCTATGGTTTTGGCCGAGGTATTTCTGAGAGGGATCGCTTCTGGATAACGGGTGGCATAGTCCATTATAACCAATATGTACTGGTGCCCCCTAGCGGACTTGATTATAGGACCTACCAAATCCATTGCGATTCTCTCAAACGGGACCTCAATGATGGGTAGAGGGACCAGCGGGCTACGGAAATGTGGCATCGGGGCCGACCTCTGACACACAGGGCAGGAGGAACAATAATTTTCTATGTCCTTCATCACCCCAGGCCAATAGAATCTCTGTAATACCCTCTCTCGGGTTTTCTCTGTCCCCAGATGACCTCCAAGAATGTGCCCATGGGCCAACTCCAACACCAACTTCCTGTAAGGTTTGGGCACCACAAGCTGCTCAACGGTTTCTTCTGCCCTTTTTGCCACCCGATACAGTAGGTCCTTCTCTACGCTGAAGTATGGGTAAGTGCAGGTATTATCTGGGTTCACTAACTCGCCATCTATTTCCACTACGTTTTCCCGTGCCTTTATTAGGGCGGGGTCTTTCAACTGTTCTGTGGCAAAGTTTTCCCTGTGAACCTCAAGATCAGAAAACTCCACAGACGGTAGGTTTTCGTCTGAGGAGGTGGGCTCCTCTCCAGTTTCTTGAGTCTCCCCTGCCAATACTGACAAGGGAAATTCTGGAGAGTCCTCACCACTCTCAGAGGAGTTCTGGCTATCACATTCCTGGTACATAGGGGCACCAGTGGGGGGCTCAGGATCATCCCACAGTTCCCAGAACTTCGGAAAATCCCTTCCCACAATGGCATCATGCGGTAATTGAGATACTAACCCCACTGGATGAGAGAGGGTACCTTTGGGGGTCTCGAAACACACTGTAGTCACTGGATACTCTCGGGTGTCCCCATGCACACAAATAACAGCTACCTTGCTATTCCCAGAGACCTCTGTTTTAACTAATTCAGCCTTTATCAGGGTCACAAGGCTACCTGAATCCAGTAATACCACAACATTTCTACCATTAATACACATTTTGCATAAATGTTTCTCAGTTCCCCGAATGGCAGTGCATGCGACTGTCGCACACAGCGACTGACGTCTGTCCATCAGAAAGTCACATTGCATGGGTTCCTCCACAACCGGGCAATTTGCTGCAATATGTCCCGCTTGCCGGCAGCGGTAGCAAACAATCCATTTGGCTGCCTCTTGAGCCCCTGACTTCCCAGGCTGTTCTCGCCAAACTTTGGGTAGAGCTCCCACCCTCTCACTCTCTCCACCCTCACCCCTTGGAATCCTCTTATCCGCCCCTGGGGATGGTCTGGTCTTAGGGTGGAAAGTCCGAGAGTCTCTGGAAGAGGCCGTCAGGTTCTCTGTAGCCAAGTATTTCTCTACACGATCCACAAGACCACCGGCCGTCTCTGGGTCTCCATGGCTTACCCACTTTTGGATGGCAGTAGGAAGAGCTCTCAAAAACCGATCCATTACAACACGTTCCACAATCTCTGGTGCGGACAAAGTCTCTGGCTGTAGCCACTTCCTGCTCAGGTGAATGAGATCATACATTTGAGACCTGGGGGGTTTTCCAAGCTGGAAAGTCCAGTTATGCACACGCTGAGCCCGGACAGCCAGGGTGACACCCAGCCTTGCCAATATAGTCTTTTGCTTGGTCAGGCTCTAGGTCATAGTAAGCCTTCTGCGATTCACCAGTTAACAGAGGAGCCACCAGTCCAGCCCACTGCTCCTCAGGCCACTTTTCTCTTTCAGCAGTCCTTTCAAATGTGGTCAAAAATACCTCTGGATCATCCTCTCCAGTCATTTTTGTCAATAAACGACTCACCCCAAAGGACGCGGTATTAGTGGGACGGCTTTCCTCACTGGTCTGCGGACGTTGCTGCATTTGCTAGAGCCAGCTGTTTCAGTATCTCCTCCATGCTGGCTTAAAAAAAAACTGCCACTGGTTCTCCACCAACTGTGAGGGGGTTAACTCGGTAGCGGGTGTGTGTGACCCCCTGGTTGGGCTCCCCACACAAAAACAGGGCCAGCAGACGGAGGTTGTGGTTTTCAAAATCAAAAGGTGCGGTTTATTCCTCTATGTACAGTGACAAAAACACAGCAAAGCCAAAAAGAAACATAAACAAAATAAATCCTGGTCAGTTTGACCTCTGACTAAACATGCAGGTTTCCTAAACTAACAACTGGGATCAGCCTGGTGCTGTCCTAGTCCCTAAGTCCCTGGTTTAGTAAAAGTCCAAACAAATAGCCACACAGGCTTTGCCTCACCGCACAGGGGTTCACTCTCCCTAGACAGTCCACACAGGTCTGGTTCCAGGCATGAGCTAACATCTAATGAAGCTGGGAGTTCTTATAGAGGCCTAAATGAGCTGAAAAGCTTCAGCTGGTCTCATCAACTCCCTGTCTGTACGACGCCCCACACTCTCCCTAGAGGTATGAGTCATCCATGAGCCCACTAGCCTTATACAACTCTCCACCTAGTTGTATAAGTCGGCGTAAAGCCTGAATCTGGGCGAAATATATCTACCCCCCTGGATGCAACCAGGTGACTTTACCTTCCTGCTGTCACAACCTCTAGACTGTAAGCTCCTAGGGGGAGGGTCTCATTATACCACTAGACTGTAAGCTCCTGGGGTCAGGGTCTCATTATATCTCTAGACTGTAAGTTCCTGGGGGGAGGGTCTCATTATACCTCTAGACTGTAAGCTCCTGGGGTCAGGGTCTCATTATATCTCTAGACTGTAATCTCCTGGGGTCAGGGTCTTATTATACCCCTAGACTGTAAGCTCCTGGGGTCAGGGTCTCATTATACCCCTTAGACTGTAAGCTCCTGGGGTCAGGATCTCATTATACCCCTAGACTGTAAGCTCCTGGGGTCAGGGTCTCATTATACCTCTAGACTGTAAGCTCCTAGGGGGAGGGTCTCATTATACCTCTAGACAGTAAGCTCCTGGGGGGAGGGTCTCATTATACCTCTAGACTGTAAGCTCCTGGGGTCAGGATCTCATTATACCTCTAGACTGTAAGCTCCTAGGGGGAGGGTCTCATTATACCCCTAGACTGTAAGCTCCTGGGGTCAGGGTCTCATTATACCTCTAGACTGTAAGCTCCTATTGGGAGGGTCTCATTATACCTCTAGACTGTAAGCTCCTGGGGTCAGGATCTCATTATACCCCTAGACTGTAAGCTCCTGGGGTCAGGGTCTCATTATATCTCTAAACTGTAAGCTCCTGGGGTCAGGGTCTCATTATATCTCTAGACTGTAAGCTCCTGGGGGGAGGGTCTCATTATACCTCTAGACTGTAAGCTCCTGGGGTCAGGATCTCATTATACCCCTAGACTGTTAGCTCCTGGGGTCAGGGTCTCATTATACCTCTAGACTGTAAGCTCTTGGGGGGAGGATCTCATTATACCCCTAGACTGTAAGCTCCTGGGGTCAGGATCTCATTATACCCTTAGACTGTAAGCTCCTGGGGTCAGGGTCTCATTATACCCCTAGACTGTAAGCTCCTGGGGTCAGGGTCTCATTATACCCCTAGACTGTAAGCTCCTGGGGTCAGGGTCTCATTATACCTCTAGACTGTAAGCTCCTAGGGGCAGGGTCTCATTATACCTCTAGACTGTAAGCTCCTGGGGGGAGGGTCTCATTATACCTCTAGACTGTAAGCTCCTGGGGTCAGGATCTCATTATACCTCTAAACTGTAAGCTCCTAGGGGGAGGGTCTCATTATACCCCTAGACTGTAAGCTCCTGGGGTCAGGGTCTCATTATACCTCTAGACTGTAAGCTCCTGGGGTCAGGATCTCATTATACCTCTAGACTGTAAGCTCCTAGAGGGAGGGTCTCATTATACCCCTAGACTGTAAGCTCCTGGGGTCAGGGTCTCATTATACCTCTAGACTGTAAGCTCTTAGGGGGAGGGTCTCATTATACCCCTAGACTGTAAGCTCCTGGGGTCAGGGTCTCATTATCCCGCTAGACTGTAAGCTCCTGGGGTCAGGGTCTCATTATACCTCTAGACTGTAAGCTCCTTGGGTCAGGATCTCACTATACCTCTAGACTGTAAGCTCCTAGGGGGAGGGTCTCATTATACCTCTAGACTGTAAGCTCCTGGGGTCAGGATCTCATTATACCCCTAGACTGTAAGCTCCTGGGGTCAGGATCTCATTATACCCCTAGACTGTATGCTCCTGGGGTCAGGGTCTCATTATATCTCTAGACTGTAAGCTCCTGGGGTCAGGGTCTCATTATACCTCTAGACTGTAAGCTCCTGGGGTCAGGGTCTCATTATACCTCTAGACTGTAAGCTCCTGGGGTCAGGGTCTCATTATATCTCTATACTGTAAGCTCCTGGGGTCAGGGTCTCATTATACCCCTAGACTGTAAGCTCCTGGGGTCAGGGTCTCATTATACCACTAGACTGTAAGCTCCTGGGGTCAGGGTCTCATTATACCTCTAGATTGTAAGCTCCTAGGGGGAGGGTCTCATTATACC
This sequence comes from Rana muscosa, assembly GCA_029206835.1. Taxonomy (NCBI): domain Eukaryota; kingdom Metazoa; phylum Chordata; class Amphibia; order Anura; family Ranidae; genus Rana; species Rana muscosa. The sequence continues at coordinate 183,274 of JARGYO010005625.1, read as the reverse complement.
TCTAGACTGTAAGCTCCTGGGGTCAGGGTCTCATTATATCTCTAGACTGTAAGCTCCTGGGGGGAGGGTCTCATTATACCTCTAGACTGTAAGCTTCTGGGGTCAGGATCTCATTATACCTCTAGACTGTAAGCTCCAAGGGGGAGGGTCTCATTATACCCCTAGACTGTAAGCTCCTGGGGTCAGGGTCTCATTATACCTCTAGACTGTAAGCTCCTGGGGTCAGGATCTCATTATACCTCTAGACTGTAAGCTCCTAGGGGGAGGGTCTCATTATACCTCTAGACTGTAAGCTCCTGGGGTCAGGGTCTCATTATATCTCTAGACTGTAAGCTCCTGGGGGGAGGGTCTCATTATACCTCTAGACTGTAAGCTCCTGGGGTCAGGGTCTCATTATATCTCTAGACTGTAATCTCCTGGGGTCAGGATCTCATTATACCTCTAGACTGTAAGCTCCTAGGGGGAGGGTCTCATTATACCTCTAGACTGTAAGCTCCTGGGGTCAGGGTCTCATTATATCTCTAGACTGTAAGCTCCTGGGGGGAGGGTCTCATTATACCTCTAGAATGTAAGCTCCTGGGGTCAGGGTCTCATTATACCTCTAGACTGTAAGCTCCTGGGGTCAGGGTCTCATTATACCCCTAGACTGTAAGCTCCTGGGGTCAGGGTCTCATTATACCCCTTAGACTGTAAGCTCCTGGGGTCAGGATCTCATTATACCCCTAGACTGTAAGCTCCTGGGGTCAGGGTCTCATTATACCTCTAAACTGTAAGCTCCTAGGGGGAGGGTCTCATTATACCTCTAGACTGTAAGCTCCTGGGGGGAGGATCTCATTATACCCCTAGACTGTAATCTCCTGGGGTCAGGATCTCATTATACCCCTAGACTGTAAGCTCCTGGGGTCAGGGTCTCATTATCCCGCTAGACTGTAAGCTCCTGGGGTCAGGGTCTCATTATACCCCTAGACTGTAAGCTCCTGGGGTCAGGGTCTCATTATACCTCTAGACTGTAAGCTCCTGGGGTCCGGATCTCATTATACCCCTAGACTGTAAGCTCCTGGGGTCAGGGTCTCATTATACCTCTAGACTGTAAGCTCCTAGGGGCAGGGTCTCATTATACCTCTAGACTGTAAGCTCCTGGGGGGAGGGTCTCATTATACCTCTAGACTGTAAGCTCCTGGGGTCAGGATCTCATTATACCTCTAAACTGTAAGCTCCTAGGGGGAGGGTCTCATTATATCCCTAGACTGTAAGCTCCTGGGGTCAGGGTCTCATTATACCTCTAGACTGTAAGCTCCTGGGGTCAGGATCTCATTATACCTCTAGACTGTAAGCTCCTAGGGGGAGGGTCTCATTATACCCCTAGACTGTAAGCTCCTGGGGTCAGGGTCTCATTATACCTCTAGACTGTAAGCTCCTAGGGGGAGGGTCTCATTATACCCCTAGACTGTAAGCTCCTGAGGTCAGGGTCTCATTATCCCGCTAGACTGTAAGCTCCTGGGGTCAGGGTCTCATTATACCTCTAGACTGTAAGCTCCTGGGGTCAGGATCTCACTATACCTCTAGACTGTAAGCTCCTAGGGGGAGGGTCTCATTATACCCCTAGACTGTAAGCTCCTGGGGTCAGGGTCTCATTATATCTCTAGACTGTAAGCTCCTGGGGTCAGGGTCTCATTATACCTCTAGACTGTAAGCTCCTGGGGTCAGGGTCTCATTATACCTCTAGACTGTAAGCTCCTGGGGTCAGGGTCTCATTATATCTCTAGACTGTAAGCTCCTGGGGTCAGGGTCTCATTATACCCCTAGACTGTAAGCTCCTGGGGTCAGGGTCTCATTATACCACTAGACTGTAAGCTCCTGGGGTCAGGGTCTCATTATACCTCTAGACTGTAAGCTCCTAGGGGGAGGGGCTCATTATACCTCTAGACTGTAAGCTCCTAGGGTCAGGGTCTCATTATATCTTTAGACTGTAAGCTCCTGGGGGGAGGGTCTCATTATACCTCTAGACTGTAAGCTCCTGGGGTCAGGATCTCATTATACCTCTAGACTGTAAGCTCCTAGGGGGAGGGTCTCATTATACCGCTAGACTGTAAGCTCCTGGGGTCAGGGTCTCATTATACCTCTAGACTGTAAGCTCCTGGGGTCAGGATCTCATTATACCTCTAGACTGTAAGCTCCTAGGGGGAGGGTCTCATTATACCTCTAAACTGTAAGCTCCTGGGGTCAGGGTCTCATTATATCTCTAGACTGTAAGCTCCTGGTGGGAGGGTCTCATTATACCTCTAGACTGTAAGCTCCTGGGGTCAGGGTCTCATTATACCTCTAGACTGTAAGCTCCTGGGGTCAGGGTCTTATTATACCCCTAGACTGTAAGCTCCTGGGGTCAGGGTCTCATTATACCCCTTAGACTGTAAGCTCCTGGGGTCAGGATCTCATTATACCCCTAGACTGTAAGCTCCTGGGGTCAGGGTCTCATTATACCTCTAGACTGTAAGCTCCTAGGGGGAGGGTCTCATTATACCTCTAGACTGTAAGCTCCTGGGGGGAGGGTCTCATTATACCTCTAGACTGTAAGCTCCTGGGGTCAGGATCTCATTATACCTCTAGACTGTAAGCTCCTAGGGGGAGGGTCTCATTATACCCCTAGACTGTAAGCTCCTGGGGTCAGAGTCTCATTATACCTCTAGACTGTAAGCTCCTAGGGGGAGGGTCTCATTATACCTCTAGACTATAAGCTCCTGGGGTCAGGGTCTCATTATATCTCTAGACTGTAAGCTCCTGGGGGGAGGGTCTCATTATACCTCTAGACTGTAAGCTCCTGGGGTCAGGATCTCATTATACCTCTAGACTGTAAGCTCCTAGGGGGAGGGTCTCATTATACCCCTAGACTGTAAGCTCCTGGGGTCAGGGTCTCATTATACCTCTAGACTGTAAGCTCCTGGGGTCAGGATCTCATTATACCTTGTGAGGGGGTTAACTCGGTAGCGGGTGTGTGTGACCCCCTGGTTGGGCTCCCCACACAAAAGCAAGGCCAGCAGACGGAGGTTGTGGTTTTCAAAATCAAAAGGTGCGGTTTATTTCTCTATGTACAGTGACAAAAACACAGCAAAGCCAAAAAGAAACATAAACAAAATAAATCCTGGTCAGTTTGACCTCTGACTAAACATGCAGGTTTCCTAAACTAACAACTGGGATCAGCCTGGTGCTGTCCTAGTCCCTAAGTCCCTGGTTTAGTAAAAGTCCAAACAAATAGCCACACAGGCTTTGCCTCACCGCACAGGGGTTTACTCTCCCTAGACAGTCCACACAGGTCTGGTTCCAGGCATGAGCTAACATCTAATGAAGCTGGGAGTTCTTATAGAGGCCTAAATGAGCTGACAAGCTTCAGCTGGTCTCATCAACTCTCTGTCTGTACGACGCCCCACACTCTCCCTAGAGGTATGAGTCATCCATGAGCCCACTAGCCTTATACAACTCTCCACCTAGTTGTATAAGTCGGCGTAAAGCCTGAATCTGGGCGAAATATATCTACCCCCCTGGATGCAACCAGGTGACTTTACCTTCCTGCTGTCACATACCCCCCCCCTCTTGTTTTAACCTCGGGGTTGGAACACCAGCAATCAGGCATTCATGTACTCGAGACAAAGCATCCACATTCCCCATTTGAATGCCAGGGCGATGCTTTACTGTGAAGTTGAATTCCTGGAGGGCCAGGAACCACCTATTCACTCTTCTATTTGTTTCCTTGTTTTGAGCCATCCACTTTAACGGAGCGTGATCCGTAACCATGTCAAAGTGCCTACCTAGCAGATAGTACCGAAGGGAATCTAGAGCCCACTTCACCGCTAAACACTCCTTTTCAACCGTGGCGTAATTTACCTCATGGGACTTCAACTTCCTGCTGAGGTAAATGACTGGGTGCTCTTCCCCGTTCCAGACCTGGGACAATACTGCTCCTAACCCCACATCTGACGCATCACTTTGTACGACAAAGTCTTTAGAGAAGTCGGGTGAGTACAACACTGGCTGGCTACATAAGGCTTGTTTCAAGAATTGGAATGCTGCCTCAGCCTCGGGGGTCCATTTAATCATGACCGACCCTTTCCCTTTCGTCAGGTTGGTTAGGGGCACAGCCTTAGAAGCAAAGTGGGGAATGAAGCGCCGATAATAACCCGCGATTCCCAGAAAGGCCCGTACCTGCTTCTTGCTGTTGGGACGTGGCCAACTCTGGATGGCCTCGACTTTGTTGAGTTGGGGTTTTATCACTCCCCTGCCAATGGTGTACCCAAGATATTTGGCCTCCTCCTGCCCAATGGTACACTTCTTGGGGTTAGCCGTAAACCCCGCTTCCCGGATAGAGTCTAGGACTGCTTGCACTTTTGGCAGATGTGAGGCCCAATCTGTGCTATGGACAATTACGTCATCCAGGTAAGCCGCAGCATACTTCCGATGGGGCCTCAGTATCTGGTCCATTTTCCGCTGGAATGTGGCCGGCGCATTCTGTAACCCGAACGGCATTCTCTTATATTGGAACGCCCCGTCTGGGGTTACAAATGCGGTTTTCTCTTTGGCCGACTTGGCCAGGGGAATTTGCCAATACCCTTTTGTGAGGTCAAGAGTCGTCATGTATCGGGCTGTTCCCAGCCGGTCGATCAACTCATCTATACGTGGCATGGGGTAGGTGTCAAATTTTGTAACTTTGTTCAACTGACGAAAATCGTTACAAAATCGCCAGCTCCCATCCGGTTTAGGCACCAACACAATGGGACTAGACCAATCACTTTGGGACTCCTCTATCACCCCTAAGTTCAGCATTTTCTGTACTTCCTCCCGTATTGCCTCCCGTCGGGCCTCTGGGATCCGATAGGGTTTTAACTTCACCCTTTCACCGGGCGGGGTAATAATATCATGCTTTACCCCAGATGTTTGTCCCGGCAGCTCAGAGAACACCTCCTTGTTGCGAAGCACAAACTCCTTAACCTCCTGTTGTTGGGGTTGTGACAAGGTGGCTGCTATTCCAACCTCCGGAATCACGCAACCAGTTTGAGCTGGTGACCAAGTTTCTGCGACTAGGGACTCTCTATCCCTCCAGGCTTTCAACAGATTAACGTGATATATCTGTTCGGGCTTTCGCCTTCCTGGTTGTCTGACCTTGTAATTCACTTCGCTCACTTTTTCCATTATCTCGTAGGGGCCTTGCCATTTGGCAAGGAATTTACTTTCAACCGTAGGGACAAGTACCAATATCCTATCCCCCGGGGAAAAGGTACGGGTCTTTGCTCCACGGTTGTACACTCTCTGCTGTGCCAACTGCGCTTGGGCCAAATGTTCCTTCACGATGGGCATTACCTGTGCAATTCGATCTTGCATCAGGGCGACATGCTCAATCACACTCCTGTGGGGAGAACTCTCACTTTCCCAAGTTTCCTTGGCAATATCCAACAGCCCTCTTGGGTGTCTCCCATACAGTAACTCAAAGGGGGAGAATCCCGTAGAGGATTGGGGCACCTCCCTAATAGCAAACATCAAATAAGGAAGTAGACAGTCCCAATCCTTTCCATCTCTTTCCACCACTTTCTTCAACATTTGTTTTAGGGTTTTGTTGAATCTTTCAACCAGCCCATCGGTTTGGGGGTGATACACAGATGTACGCAATTGCGTCACTTTGAGCAATTTACACAGCTCTTTCATAACCCGGGACATAAAGGGTGTACCTTGGTCCGTAAGCAGTTCTTTACAAATACCCACCCGGCTAAAAACAAGAGATAGCTCTTTGGCTATGGTTTTGGCCGAGGTATTTCTGAGAGGGATCGCTTCTGGATAACGGGTGGCATAGTCCATTATAACCAATATGTACTGGTGCCCCCTAGCGGACTTGATTATAGGACCTACCAAATCCATTGCGATTCTCTCAAACGGGACCTCAATGATGGGTAGAGGGACCAGCGGGCTACGGAAATGTGGCATCGGGGCCGACCTCTGACACACAGGGCAGGAGGAACAATAATTTTCTATGTCCTTCATCACCCCAGGCCAATAGAATCTCTGTAATACCCTCTCTCGGGTTTTCTCTGTCCCCAGATGACCTCCAAGAATGTGCCCATGGGCCAACTCCAACACCAACTTCCTGTAAGGTTTGGGCACCACAAGCTGCTCAACGGTTTCTTCTGCCCTTTTTGCCACCCGATACAGTAGGTCCTTCTCTACGCTGAAGTATGGGTAAGTGCAGGTATTATCTGGGTTCACTAACTCGCCATCTATTTCCACTACGTTTTCCCGTGCCTTTATTAGGGCGGGGTCTTTCAACTGTTCTGTGGCAAAGTTTTCCCTGTGAACCTCAAGATCAGAAAACTCCACAGACGGTAGGTTTTCGTCTGAGGAGGTGGGCTCCTCTCCAGTTTCTTGAGTCTCCCCTGCCAATACTGACAAGGGAAATTCTGGAGAGTCCTCACCACTCTCAGAGGAGTTCTGGCTATCACATTCCTGGTACATAGGGGCACCAGTGGGGGGCTCAGGATCATCCCACAGTTCCCAGAACTTCGGAAAATCCCTTCCCACAATGGCATCATGCGGTAATTGAGATACTTACCCCACTGGATGAGAGAGGGTACCTTTGGGGGTCTCGAAACACACTGTAGTCACTGGATACTCTCGGGTGTCCCCATGCACACAAATAACAGCTACCTTGCTATTCCCAGAGACCTCTGTTTTAACTAATTCAGCCTTTATCAGGGTCACAAGGCTACCTGAATCCAGTAATACCACAACATTTCTACCATTAATACACATTTTGCATAAATGTTTCTCAGTTCCCCGAATGGCAGTGCATGCGACTGTCGCACACAGCGACTGACGTCTGTCCATCAGAAAGTCACATTGCATGGGTTCCTCCACAACCGGGCAATTTGCTGCAATATGTCCCGCTTGCCGGCAGCGGTAGCAAACAATCCATTTGGCTGCCTCTTGAGCCCCTGACTTCCCAGGCTGTTCTCGCCAAACTTTGGGTAGAGCTCCCACCCTCTCACTCTCTCCACCCTCACCCCTTGGAATCCTCTTATCCGCCCCTGGGGAGGGTCTGGTCTTAGGGTGGAAAGTCCGAGAGTCTCTGGAAGAGGCCGTCAGGTTCTCTGTAGCCAAGTATTTCTCTACACGATCCACAAGACCACCGGCCGTCTCTGGGTCTCCATGGCTTACCCACTTTTGGATGGCAGTAGGAAGAGCTCTCAAAAACCGATCCATTACAACACGTTCCACAATCTCTGGTGCGGACAAAGTCTCTGGCTGTAGCCACTTCCTGCTCAGGTGAATGAGATCATACATTTGAGACCTGGGGGGTTTTCCAAGCTGGAAAGTCCAGTTATGCACACGCTGAGCCCGGACAGCCAGGGTGACACCCAGCCTTGCCAATATTTCAGCTTTTAGCCTCACATAGTCTTTTGCTTGGTCAGGCTCTAGGTCATAGTAAGCCTTCTGCGATTCACCAGTTAACAGAGGAGCCACCAGTCCAGCCCACTGCTCCTCAGGCCACTTTTCTCTTTCAGCAGTCCTTTCAAATGTGGTCAAAAATACCTCTGGATCATCCTCTCCAGTCATTTTTGTCAATAAACGACTCACCCCAAAGGACGCGGTATTAGTGGGACGGCTTTCCTCACTGGTCTGCGGACGTTGCTGCATTTGCTAGAGCCAGCTGTTTCAGTATCTCCTCCATGCTGGCTTAAAAAAAAACTGCCACTGGTTCTCCACCAACTGTGAGGGGGTTAACTCGGTAGCGGGTGTGTGTGACCCCCTGGTTGGGCTCCCCACACAAAAACAGGGCCAGCAGACGGAGGTTGTGGTTTTCAAAATCAAAAGGTGCGGTTTATTTCTCTATGTACAGTGACAAAAACACAGCAAAGCCAAAAAGAAACATAAACAAAATAAATCCTGGTCAGTTTGACCTCTGACTAAACATGCAGGTTTCCTAAACTAACAACTGGGATCAGCCTGGTGCTGTCCTAGTCCCTAAGTCCCTGGTTTAGTAAAAGTCCAAACAAATAGCCACACAGGCTTTGCCTCACCGCACAGGGGTTCACTCTCCCTAGACAGTCCACACAGGTCTGGTTCCAGGCATGAGCTAACATCTAATGAAGCTGGGAGTTCTTATAGAGGCCTAAATGAGCTGACAAGCTTCAGCTGGTCTCATCAACTCCCTGTCTGTACGACGCCCCACACTCTCCCTAGAGGTATGAGTCATCCATGAGCCCACTAGCCTTATACAACTCTCCACCTAGTTGTATAAGTTGGCGTAAAGCCTGAATCTGGGCGAAATATATCTACCCCCCTGGATGCAACCAGGTGACTTTACCTTCCTGCTGTCACAACCTCTAGACTGTAAGCTCCTAGGGGGAGGGTCTCATTATACCACTAGACTGTAAGCTCCTGGGGTCAGGGTCTCATTATATCTCTAGACTGTAAGTTCCTGGGGGGAGGGTCTCATTATACCTCTAGACTGTAAGCTCCTGGGGTCAGGGTCTCATTATATCTCTAGACTGTAATCTCCTGGGGTCAGGGTCTTATTATACCCCTAGACTGTAAGCTCCTGGGGTCAGGGTCTCATTATACCCCTTAGACTGTAAGCTCCTGGGGTCAGGATCTCATTATACCCCTAGACTGTAAGCTCCTGGGGTCAGGGTCTCATTATACCTCTAGACTGTAAGCTCCTAGGGGGAGGGTCTCATTATACCTCTAGACAGTAAGCTCCTGGGGGGAGGGTCTCATTATACCTCTAGACTGTAAGCTCCTGGGGTCAGGATCTCATTATACCTCTAGACTGTAAGCTCCTAGGGGGAGGGTCTCATTATACCCCTAGACTGTAAGCTCCTGGGGTCAGGGTCTCATTATACCTCTAGACTGTAAGCTCCTATTGGGAGGGTCTCATTATACCTCTAGACTGTAAGCTCCTGGGGTCAGGATCTCATTATACCCCTAGACTGTAAGCTCCTGGGGTCAGGGTCTCATTATATCTCTAAACTGTAAGCTCCTGGGGTCAGGGTCTCATTATATCTCTAGACTGTAAGCTCCTGGGGGGAGGGTCTCATTATACCTCTAGACTGTAAGCTCCTGGGGTCAGGATCTCATTATACCCCTAGACTGTTAGCTCCTGGGGTCAGGGTCTCATTATACCTCTAGACTGTAAGCTCTTGGGGGGAGGATCTCATTATACCCCTAGACTGTAAGCTCCTGAGGTCAGGATCTCATTATACCCTTAGACTGTAAGCTCCTGGGGTCAGGGTCTCATTATACCCCTAGACTGTAAGCTCCTGGGGTCAGGGTCTCATTATACCCCTAGACTGTAAGCTCCTGGGGTCAGGGTCTCATTATACCTCTAGACTGTAAGCTCCTAGGGGCAGGGTCTCATTATACCTCTAGACTGTAAGCTCCTGGGGGGAGGGTCTCATTATACCTCTAGACTGTAAGCTCCTGGGGTCAGGATCTCATTATACCTCTAAACTGTAAGCTCCTAGGGGGAGGGTCTCATTATACCCCTAGACTGTAAGCTCCTGGGGTCAGGGTCTCATTATACCTCTAGACTGTAAGCTCCTGGGGTCAGGATCTCATTATACCTCTAGACTGTAAGCTCCTAGAGGGAGGGTCTCATTATACCCCTAGACTGTAAGCTCCTGGGGTCAGGGTCTCATTATACCTCTAGACTGTAAGCTCTTAGGGGGAGGGTCTCATTATACCCCTAGACTGTAAGCTCCTGGGGTCAGGGTCTCATTATCCCGCTAGACTGTAAGCTCCTGGGGTCAGGGTCTCATTATACCTCTAGACTGTAAGCTCCTTGGGTCAGGATCTCACTATACCTCTAGACTGTAAGCTCCTAGGGGGAGGGTCTCATTATACCTCTAGACTGTAAGCTCCTGGGGTCAGGATCTCATTATACCCCTAGACTGTAAGCTCCTGGGGTCAGGATCTCATTATACCCCTAGACTGTATGCTCCTGGGGTCAGGGTCTCATTATATCTCTAGACTGTAAGCTCCTGGGGTCAGGGTCTCATTATACCTCTAGACTGTAAGCTCCTGGGGTCAGGGTCTCATTATACCTCTAGACTGTAAGCTCCTGGGGTCAGGGTCTCATTATATCTCTATACTGTAAGCTCCTGGGGTCAGGGTCTCATTATACCCCTAGACTGTAAGCTCCTGGGGTCAGGGTCTCATTATACCACTAGACTGTAAGCTCCTGGGGTCAGGGTCTCATTATACCTCTAGATTGTAAGCTCCTAGGGGGAGGGTCTCATTATACCTCTAGACTGTAAGCTCCTGGGGTCAGGGTCTCATTATATCTCTAGACTGTAAGCTCCTGGGGGGAGGGTCTCATTATACCTCTAGACTGTAAGCTTCTGGGGTCAGGATCTCATTATACCTCTAGACTGTAAGCTCCAAGGGGGAGGGTCTCATTATACCCCTAGACTGTAAGCTCCTGGGGTCAGGGTCTCATTATACCTCTAGACTGTAAGCTCCTGGGGTCAGGATCTCATTATACCTCTAGACTGTAAGCTCCTAGGGGGAGGGTCTCATTATACCTCTAGACTGTAAGCTCCTGGGGTCAGGGTCTCATTATATCTCTAGACTGTAAGCTCCTGGGGGGAGGGTCTCATTATACCTCTAGACTGTAAGCTCCTGGGGTCAGGGTCTCATTATATCTCTAGACTGTAATCTCCTGGGGTCAGGATCTCATTATACCTCTAGACTGTAAGCTCCTAGGGGGAGGGTCTCATTATACCTCTAGACTGTAAGCTCCTGGGGTCAGGGTCTCATTATATCTCTAGACTGTAAGCTCCTGGGGGGAGGGTCTCATTATACCTCTAGAATGTAAGCTCCTGGGGTCAGGGTCTCATTATACCTCTAGACTGTAAGCTCCTGGGGTCAGGGTCTCATTATACCCCTAGACTGTAAGCTCCTGGGGTCAGGGTCTCATTATACCCCTTAGACTGTAAGCTCCTGGGGTCAGGATCTCATTATACCCCTAGACTGTAAGCTCCTGGGGTCAGGGTCTCATTATACCTCTAAACTGTAAGCTCCTAGAGGGAGGGTCTCATTATACCTCTAGACTGTAAGCTCCTGGGGGGAGGATCTCATTATACCCCTAGACTGTAATCTCCTGGGGTCAGGATCTCATTATACCCCTAGACTGTAAGCTCCTGGGGTCAGGGTCTCATTATCCCGCTAGACTGTAAGCTCCTGGGGTCAGGGTCTCATTATACCCCTAGACTGTAAGCTCCTGGGGTCAGGGTCTCATTATACCTCTAGACTGTAAGCTCCTGGGGTCCGGATCTCATTATACCCCTAGACTGTAAGCTCCTGGGGTCAGGGTCTCATTATACCTCTAGACTGTAAGCTCCTAGGGGCACGGTCTCATTATACCTCTAGACTGTAAGCTCCTGGGGGGAGGGTCTCATTATACCTCTAGACTGTAAGCTCCTGGGGTCAGGATCTCATTATACCTCTAAACTGTAAGCTCCTAGGGGGAGGGTCTCATTATATCCCTAGACTGTAAGCTCCTGGGGTCAGGGTCTCATTATACCTCTAGACTGTAAGCTCCTGGGGTCAGGATCTCATTATACCTCTAGACTGTAAGCTCCTAGGGGGAGGGTCTCATTATACCCCTAGACTGTAAGCTCCTGGGGTCAGGGTCTCATTATACCTCTAGACTGTAAGCTCCTAGGGGGAGGGTCTCATTATACCCCTAGACTGTAAGCTCCTGAGGTCAGGGTCTCATTATCCCGCTAGACTGTAAGCTCCTGGGGTCAGGGTCTCATTATACCTCTAGACTGTAAGCTCCTGGGGTCAGGATCTCACTATACCTCTAGACTGTAAGCTCCTAGGGGGAGGGTCTCATTATACCCCTAGACTGTAAGCTCCTGGGGTCAGGGTCTCATTATATCTCTAGACTGTAAGCTCCTGGGGTCAGGGTCTCATTATACCTCTAGACTGTAAGCTCCTGGGGTCAGGGTCTCATTATACCTCTAGACTGTAAGCTCCTGGGGTCAGGGTCTCATTATATCTCTAGACTGTAAGCTCCTGGGGTCAGGGTCTCATTATACCCCTAGACTGTAAGCTCCTGGGGTCAGGGTCTCATTATACCACTAGACTGTAAGCTCCTGGGGTCAGGGTCTCATTATACCTCTAGACTGTAAGCTCCTAGGGGGAGGGGCTCATTATACCTCTAGACTGTAAGCTCCTAGGGTCAGGGTCTCATTATATCTTTAGACTGTAAGCTCCTGGGGGGAGGGTCTCATTATACCTCTAGACTGTAAGCTCCTGGGGTCAGGATCTCATTATACCTCTAGACTGTAAGCTCCTAGGGGGAGGGTCTCATTATACCGCTAGACTGTAAGCTCCTGGGGTCAGGGTCTCATTATACCTCTAGACTGTAAGCTCCTGGGGTCAGGATCTCATTATACCTCTAGACTGTAAGCTCCTAGGGGGAGGGTCTCATTATACCTCTAAACTGTAAGCTCCTGGGGTCAGGGTCTCATTATATCTCTAGACTGTAAGCTCCTGGTGGGAGGGTCTCATTATACCTCTAGACTGTAAGCTCCTGGGGTCAGGGTCTCATTATACCTCTAGACTGTAAGCTCCTGGGGTCAGGGTCTTATTATACCCCTAGACTGTAAGCTCCTGGGGTCAGGGTCTCATTATACCCCTTAGACTGTAAGCTCCTGGGGTCAGGATCTCATTATACCCCTAGACTGTAAGCTCCTGGGGTCAGGGTCTCATTATACCTCTAGACTGTAAGCTCCTAGGGGGAGGGTCTCATTATACCTCTAGACTGTAAGCTCCTGGGGGGAGGGTCTCATTATACCTCTAGACTGTAAGCTCCTGGGGTCAGGATCTCATTATACCTCTAGACTGTAAGCTCCTAGGGGGAGGGTCTCATTATACCCCTAGACTGTAAGCTCCTGGGGTCAGAGTCTCATTATACCTCTAGACTGTAAGCTCCTAGGGGGAGGGTCTCATTATACCCCTAGACTGTAAGCTCCTGGGTCAGGGTCTCATTATATCTCTAGACTGTAAGCTCCTGGGGTCAGGGTCTCATTATACCTCTAGACTGTAAGCTCCTGGGGTCAGGGTCTCATTATACCTCTAGACTGTAAGCTCCTGGGGGGAGGATCTCATTATACCCCTAGACTGTAAGCTCCTGGGGTCAGGATCTCATTATACCCCTAGACTGTAAGCTCCTGGGGTCAGGGTCTCATTATACCCCTAGACTGTAAGCTCCTGGGGTCAGGGTCTCATTATACCTCTAGACTGTAAGTTCCTGGGGTCAGGATCTCATTATACCCCTAGACTGTAAGCTCCTGGGGTCAGGGTCTCATTATACCTCTAGACTGTAAGCTCCTAGGGGCAGGGTCTCATTATACCTCTAGACTGTAAGCTCCTAGGGGGAGGGTCTCATTATACCCCAGACTGTAAGCTCCTGGGGTCAGGGTCTCATTATACCTCTAGACTGTAAGCTCCTAGGGGGAGGGTCTCATTATACCCCTAGACTGTAAGCTCCTGGGGTCAGGGTCTCATTATCCCGCTAGACTGTAAGCTCCTGGGGTCAGGGTCTCATTATACCTCTAGACTGTAAGCTCCTGGGGTCAGGATCTCACTATACCTCTAGACTGTAAGCTCCTAGGGGGAGGGTCTCATTATACCCCTAGACTGTAAGCTCCTGGGGTCAGGGTCTCATTATATCTCTAGACTGTAAGCTCCTGGGGTCAGGGTCTCATTATACCTCTAGACTGTAAGCTCCTGGGGTCAGGGTCTCATTATACCTCTAGACTGTAAGCTCCTGGGGTCAGGATCTCATTATACCCCTAGACTGTAAGCTCCTGGGGTCAGGGTCTCATTATATCTCTAGATTGTAAGCTCCTGGGGTCAGGGTCTCATTATACCCCTAGACTGTAAGCTCCTGGGGTCAGGGTCTCATTATACCACTAGACTGTAAGCTCCTGGGGTCAGGGTCTCATTATACCTCTAGACTGTAAGCTCCTAGGGGGAGGGTCTCATTATACCTCTAGACTGTAAGCTCCTGGGGTCAGGGTCTCATTATATCTCTAGACTGTAAGCTCCTGGGGGGAGGGTCTCATTATACCTCTAGACTGTAAGCTCCTGGGGTCAGGATCTCATTATACCTCTAGACTGTAAGCTCCTAGGGGGAGGGTCTCATTATACCCCTAGACTGTAAGCTCCTGGGGTCAGGGTCTCATTATACCTCTAGACTGTAAGCTCTTGGGGTCAGGATCTCATTATACCTCTAGACTGTAAGCTCCTAGGGGGAGGGTCTCATTATATCTCTAGACTGTAAGCTCCTGGGGTCAGGGTCTCTCTATATCTCTAGACTGTAAGCTGCTGGGGTCAGGGTCTCATTATACCTCTAGACTGTAAGCTCCTGGGGTCAGGGTCTCATTATATCTCTAGACTGTAATCTCCTGGGGTCAGGGTCTTATTATACCTCTAGACCAGCCTTTCTCAACCTTTTCAACACAGAGGAACCCTTGAAATAGCTCTCCGGTCTCGGGGAACCCCTGCTAAAAATTAGAAATCTACAATTCATGCTACCTTTGTGTGATGGTCAGTGGGAAGAATGGTCCTTAAACTTGTGGTCATTGGGAAGAATTACCTCCTTACAGATAGATAAAAAGATCACTGGTGTCAGTAGGAAATTATCTGAGAGGCAGAAATTGCCCAATGCTGAAGGAACCCCTAGCAACCTCTGGAGGAACCCTAGGGTTCCACGGAACCCTGGTTGAGAATCACTGCTCTAGACTGTAAGCTCCTGGGGTCAGGGTCTCATTATACCTCTAGACTGTAAGCTCCTGGGATCAGGGTCTCATTATATCTCTAGACTGTAAGCTCCTGGGGTCAGGGTCTCATTATATCTCTAGACTGTAAGCTCCTGGGGGGAGGGTCTCATTATACCTCTAGACTGTAAGCTCCTGGGGTCAGGATCTCATTATACCTCTAAACTGTAAGCTCCTAGGGGGAGGATCTCATTATACCCCTAGACTGTAAGCTCCTGGGGGGAGGGTCTCATTATACCTCTAGACTGTAAGCTCCTGGGGGGAGGGTCTCATTATACCTCTAGACTGTAAGCTCCTGGGGTCAGGGTCTCATTATACCTCTAGACTGTAAGCTCCTGGGATCAGGGTCTCATTATACCTCTAGACTGTAAGCTCCTGGGGTCAGGATCTCATTATACCTCTAGACTGTAAGCTCCTAGGGGGAGGGTCTCATTATACCTCTAGACTGTAAGCTCCTGGGGTCAGGGTCTCATTATACCTCTAGACTGTAAGCTCCTGGGGTCAGGGTCTCATTATACCTCTAGACTGTAAGCTCCTGGGGTCAGGGTCTCATTATATCTCTAGACTGTAAGCTCCTGGGGTCAGGGTCTCATTATACCTCTAGACTGTAAGCTCCTAGGGTCAGGATCTCATTATACCTCTAGACTGTAAGCTCCTGGGGTCAGGGTCTCATTATACCTCTAGACTGTAAGCTCCTGGGGTCAGGGTCTCATTATACCTCTAGACTGTAAGCTCCTGGGGTCAGGATCTCATTATACCCCTAGACTGTAAGCTCCTGGGGTCAGGATCTCATTATACCCCTAGAATGTAAGCTCCTGGGGTCAGGGTCTCATTATACCGCTAGACTGTAAGCTCCTGGGGTCAGGGTCTCATTATATCTCTAGGATGTAAGCTCCTGGGGTCAGGGTCTCATTATACCTCTAGACTGTAAGCTCCTGGGGTCAGGGTCTCATTATACCCCTAGACTGTAAGCTCCTGGGGTCAGGATCTCATTATACCCCTAGACTGTAAGCTCCTGGGGTCAGGGTCTCATTATACCCCTAGACTGTAAGCTCCTGGGGTCAGGGTCTCATTATACCCCTAGACTGTAAGCTCCTGGGGTCAGGGTCTCATTATACCTCTAGACTGTAAGCTCCTGGGGTCAGGGTCTCATTATACCCCTAGACTGTAAGCTCCTGGGGTCAGGATCGCATTATACCTCTAGACTGTAAGCTCCTAGGGGGAGGGTCTCATTATACCCCTAGACTGTAAGCTCCTGGGGTCAGGGTCTCATTATACCTCTAGACTGTAAGCTCCTGGGGTCAGGGTCTCATTAGACTGTAAGCTCCTGGGGGCAGGGTCTCATTATATCTCTAGACTGTAAGCTCCTGGGGTCAGGGTCTCATTATATCTCTAGACTGTAATCTCCTGGGGTCAGGGTCTTATTATACCTCTAGACCAGCCTTTCTCAACCTTTTCAACACAGAGGAACCCTTGAAATAGCTCTCCGGTCTCGGGGAACCCTTGCTAAAAATTAGAAATCTACAATTCATGCTACCTTTGTGTGATGGTCAGTGGGAAGAATGGTCCTTAAACTTGTGGTCATTGGGAAGAATTACCTCCTTACAGATAGATAAAAAGATCACTGGTGTCAGTAGGAAATTATCTGAGAGGCAGAAATTGCCCAATGCTGAAGGAACCCCTAGCAACCTCTGGAGGAACCCTAGGGTTCCACGGAACCCTGGTTGAGAATCACTGCTCTAGACTGTAAGCTCCTGGGGTCAGGGTCTCATTATACCTCTAGACTGTAAGCTCCTGAGATCAGGGTCTCATTAGACTGTAAGCTCCTGGGGTCAGGGTCTCATTATATCTCTAGACTGTAAGCTCCTGGGGTCAGGGTCTCATTATATCTCTAGACTGTAAGCTCCTGGGGGGAGGGTCTCATTATACCTCTAGACTGTAAGCTCCTGGGGTCAGGATCTCATTATACCTCTAAACTGTAAGCTCCTAGGGGGAGGATCTCATTATACCCCTAGACTGTAAGCTCCTGGGGGGAGGGTCTCATTATACCTCTAGACTGTAAGCTCCTGGGGGGAGGGTCTCATTATACCTCTAGACTGTAAGCTCCTGGGGTCAGGGTCTCATTATACCTCTAGACTGTAAGCTCCTGGGATCAGGGTCTCATTATACCTCTAGACTGTAAGCTCCTGGGGTCAGGATCTCATTATACCTCTAGACTGTAAGCTCCTAGGGGGAGGGTCTCATTATACCTCTAGACTGTAAGCTCCTGGGGTCAGGGTCTCATTATACCTCTAGACTGTAAGCTCCTGGGGTCAGGGTCTCATTATACCTCTAGACTGTAAGCTCCTGGGGTCAGGGTCTCATTATATCTCTAGACTGTAAGCTCCTGGGGTCAGGGTCTCATTATACCTCTAGACTGTAAGCTCCTAGGGTCAGGATCTCATTATACCTCTAGACTGTAAGCTCCTGGGGTCAGGGTCTCATTATACCTCTAGACTGTAAGCTCCTGGGGTCAGGGTCTCATTATACCTCTAGACTGTAAGCTCCTGGGGTCAGGATCTCATTATACCCCTACACTGTAAGCTCCTGGGGTCAGGATCTCATTATACCCCTAGAATGTAAGCTCCTGGGGTCAGGGTCTCATTATACCGCTAGACTGTAAGCTCCTGGGGTCAGGGTCTCATTATATCTCTAGGATGTAAGCTCCTGGGGTCAGGGTCTCATTATACCTCTAGACTGTAAGCTCCTGGGGTCAGGGTCTCATTATACCCCTAGACTGTAAGCTCCTGGGGTCAGGGTCTCATTATACCCCTAGACTGTAAGCTCCTGGGGTCAGGGTCTCATTATACCCCTAGACTGTAAGCTCCTGGGGTCAGGGTCTCATTATACCCCTAGACTGTAAGCTCCTGGGGTCAGGGTCTCATTATACCTCTAGACTGTAAGCTCCTGGGGTCAGGGTCTCATTATACCCGTAGACTGTAAGCTCCTGGGGTCAGGATCGCATTATACCTCTAGACTGTAAGCTCCTAGGGGGAGGATCTCATTATACCCCTAGACTGTAAGCTCCTGGGGTCAGGGTCTCATTATACCTCTAGACTGTAAGCTCCTGGGGTCAGGATCTCATTATACCCCTAGACTGTAAGCTCCTGGGGTCAGGGTCTCATTATACCCCTAGACTGTAAGCTCCTGGGGTCAGGGTCTCATTATACCCCTAGACTGTAAGCTCCTGGGGTCAGGGTCTCTCTTTATCTCTAGACTGTAAGCTGCTGGGGTCAGGGTCTCATTATACCTCTAGACTGTAAGCTCCTTGGGGGAGGGTCTCATTATACCTCTAGACTGTAAGCTCCTGGGGGGAGGGTCTCATTATACCTCTAGACTGTAAGCTCCTGGGGTCAGGATCTCATTATAACCCTAGACTGTAAGCTCCTGGGGTCAGGGTCTCATTATACCCCTAGACTGTAAGCTCCTGGGGTCAGGGTCTCATTATACCTCTAGACTAAAAGCTCCTGGGGTCAGGGTCTCATTATACCTCTAGACTGTAAGCTCCTGGGGTCAGGATCTCATTATACCCCTAGACTGTAAGCTCCTGGGGTCAGGATCTCATTATACCCCTAGACTGTAAGCTCCTGGGGTCAGGGTCTCATTATACCCCTAGACTGTAAGCTCCTGGGGTCAGGGTCTCATTATATCTCTAGACTGTAAGCTCCTGGGGTCAGGTCAGGGTCTCATTATACCTCTAGACTGTAAGCTCCTGGGGTCAGGGTCTCATTATACCTCTAGACTGTAAGCTCCTGGGGGGAGGGTCTCATTATACCTCTAGACTGTAAGCTCCTGGGGTCAGGATCTAATTATACCTCTAAACTGTAAGCTCCTAGGGGGAGGGTCTCATTATACCCCTAGACTGTAAGCTCCTGGGGTCAGGGTCTCATTATACCTCTAGACTGTAAGCTCCTGGGGTCAGGATCTCATTATACCTCTAGACTGTAAGCTCCTGGGGTCAGGATCTCATTATACCTCTAGACTGTAAGCTCCTGGGGTCAGGATCTCATTATACCTCTAGACTGTAAGCTCCTAGGGGGAGGGTCTCATTATACCTCTAGACTGTAAGCTCCTGGGGTCAGGGTCTCATTATATCTCTAGACTGTAAGCTCCTGGGGTCAGGGTCTCATTATACCTCTAGACTGTAAGCTCCTGGGGTCAGGATCTCATTATACCTCTAGACTGTAAGCTCCTGGGGTCAGGGTCTCATTATACCTCTAGACTGTAAGCTCCTGGGGTCAGGGTCTCATTATACCTCTAGACTGTAAGCTCCTGGGGTCAGGATCTCATTATACCCCTAGACTGTAAGCTCCTGGGGTCAGGATCTCATTATACCCCTAGACTGTAAGCTCCTGGGGTCAGGGTCTCATTATACCCCTAGACTGTAAGCTCCTGGGGTCAGGGTCTCATTATATTTCTAGACTGTAAGCTCCTGGGGTCAGGGTCTCATTATACCCCTAGACTGTAAGCTCCTGGGGTCAGGATCTCATTATACCCCTAGACTGTAAGCTCCTGGGGTCAGGGTCTCATTATACCCCTAGACTGTAAGCTTCTGGGGTCAGGGTCTCATTATATCTCTAGACTGTAAGCTCCTGGGGTCAGGGTCTCATTATATCTCTAGACTGTAAGCTCCTGGGGTCAGGGTCTCATTATACCTCTAGACTGTAAGCTCCTTGGGGGAGGGTCTCATTATACCTCTAGACTGTAAGCTCCTGGGGGGAGGGTCTCATTATACCTCTAGACTGTAAGCTCCTGGGGTCAGGATCTCATTATACCTCTAGACTGTAAGCTCCTGGGGTCAGGATCTCATTATACCTCTAGACTGTAAGCTCCTAGGGGGAGGGTCTCATTATACCTCTAGACTGTAAGCTCCTGGGGTCAGGGTCTCATTATATCTCTAGACTGTAAGCTCCTGGGGTCAGGGTCTCATTATACCTCTAGACTGTAAGCTCCTGGGGTCAGGATCTCATTATACCTCTAGACTGTAAGCTCCTGGGGTCAGGGTCTCATTATACCTCTAGACAGTAAGCTCCTGGGGTCAGGGTCTCATTATACCTCTAGACTAAAAGCTCCTGGGGTCAGGGTCTCATTATACCTCTAGACTGTAAGCTCCTGGGGTCAGGATCTCATTATACCCCTAGACTGTAAGCTCCTGGGGTCAGGATCTCATTATACCCCTAGACTGTAAGCTCCTGGGGTCAGGGTCTCATTATACCCCTAGACTGTAAGCTCCTGGGGTCAGGGTCTCATTATATCTCTAGACTGTAAGCTCCTGGGGTCAGGTCAGGGTCTCATTATACCTCTAGACTGTAAGCTCCTAGGGGGAGGGTCTCATTATACCCCAGACTGAAAGCTCCTGGGGTCAGGGTCTCATTATACCTCTAGACTGTAAGCTCCTAGGGGGAGGGTCTCATTATACCCCTAGACTGTAAGCTCCTGGGGTCAGGGTCTCATTATCCCGCTAGACTGTAAGCTCCTGGGGTCAGGGTCTCATTATACCTCTAGACTGTAAGCTCCTGGGGTCAGGATCTCACTATACCTCTAGACTGTAAGCTCCTAGGGGAGGGTCTCATTATACCCCTAGACTGTAAGCTCCTAGGGGGAGGGTCTCATTATATCTCTAGACTGTAAGCTCCTGGGGTCAGGGTCTCTCTATATCTCTAGACTGTAAGCTGCTGGGGTCAGGGTCTCATTATACCTCTAGACTGTAAGCTCCTGGGGTCAGGGTCTCATTATATCTCTAGACTGTAATCTCCTGGGGTCAGGGTCTTATTATACCTCTAGACTGTAAGCTCCTGGGGTCAGGGTCTCATTATACCTCTAGACTGTAAGTTCCTGGGATCAGGGTCTCATTAGACTGTAAGCTCCTGGGGTCAGGGTCTCATTATATCTCTAGACAGTAAGCTCCTGGGGTCAGGGTCTCATTATACCTCTAGACTGTAAGCTCCTGGGGGGAGGGTCTCATTATACCTCTAGACTGTAAGCTCCTGGGGTCAGGATCTCATTATACCTCTAAACTGTAAGCTCCTAGGGGGAGGATCTCATTATACCCCTAGACTGTAAGCTCCTGGGGGGAGGGTCTCATTATACCTCTAGACTGTAAGCTCCTGGGGGGAGGGTCTCATTATACCTCTAGACTGTAAGCTCCTGGGGTCAGGGTCTCATTATACCTCTAGACTGTAAGCTCCTGGGATCAGGGTCTCATTATACCTCTAGACTGTAAGCTCCTGGGGTCAGGATCTCATTATACCTCTAGACTGTAAGCTCCTAGGGGGAGGGTCTCATTATACCTCTAGACTGTAAGCTCCTGGGGTCAGGGTCTCATTATACCCCTAGACTGTAAGCTCCTGGGGTCAGGATCGCATTATACCTCTAGACTGTAAGCTCCTAGGGGGAGGATCTCATTATACCCCTAGACTGTAAGCTCCTGGGGTCAGGGTCTCATTATACCTCTAGACTGTAAGCTCCTGGGGTCAGGATCTCATTATACCCCTAGACTGTAAGCTCCTGGGGTCAGGGTCTCATTATACCCCTAGACTGTAAGCTCCTGGGGTCAGGGTCTCATTATACCCCTAGACTGTAAGCTCCTGGGGTCAGGGTCTCTCTTTATCTCTAGACTGTAAGCTGCTGGGGTCAGGGTCTCATTATACCTCTAGACTGTAAGCTCCTTGGGGGAGGGTCTCATTATACCTCTAGACTGTAAGCTCCTGGGGGGAGGGTCTCATTATACCTCTAGACTGTAAGCTCCTGGGGTCAGGATCTCATTATAACCCTAGACTGTAAGCTCCTGGGGTCAGGGTCTCATTATACCCCTAGACTGTAAGCTCCTGGGGTCAGGGTCTCATTATACCTCTAGACTAAAAGCTCCTGGGGTCAGGGTCTCATTATACCTCTAGACTGTAAGCTCCTGGGGTCAGGATCTCATTATACCCCTAGACTGTAAGCTCCTGGGGTCAGGATCTCATTATACCCCTAGACTGTAAGCTCCTGGGGTCAGGGTCTCATTATACCCCTAGACTGTAAGCTCCTGGGGTCAGGGTCTCATTATATCTCTAGACTGTAAGCTCCTGGGGTCAGGTCAGGGTCTCATTATACCTCTAGACTGTAAGCTCCTGGGGTCAGGGTCTCATTATACCTCTAGACTGTAAGCTCCTGGGGGGAGGGTCTCATTATACCTCTAGACTGTAAGCTCCTGGGGTCAGGATCTAATTATACCTCTAAACTGTAAGCTCCTAGGGGGAGGGTCTCATTATACCCCTAGACTGTAAGCTCCTGGGGTCAGGGTCTCATTATACCTCTAGACTGTAAGCTCCTGGGGTCAGGATCTCATTATACCTCTAGACTGTAAGCTCCTGGGGTCAGGATCTCATTATACCTCTAGACTGTAAGCTCCTGGGGTCAGGATCTCATTATACCTCTAGACTGTAAGCTCCTAGGGGGAGGGTCTCATTATACCTCTAGACTGTAAGCTCCTGGGGTCAGGGTCTCATTATATCTCTAGACTGTAAGCTCCTGGGGTCAGGGTCTCATTATACCTCTAGACTGTAAGCTCCTGGGGTCAGGATCTCATTATACCTCTAGACTGTAAGCTCCTGGGGTCAGGGTCTCATTATACCTCTAGATTGTAAGCTCCTGGGGTCAGGGTCTCATTATACCTCTAGACTGTAAGCTCCTGGGGTCAGGATCTCATTATACCCCTAGACTGTAAGCTCCTGGGGTCAGGATCTCATTATACCCCTAGACTGTAAGCTCCTGGGGTCAGGGTCTCATTATACCCCTAGACTGTAAGCTCCTGGGGTCAGGGTCTCATTATATTTCTAGACTGTAAGCTCCTGGGGTCAGGGTCTCATTATACCCCTAGACTGTAAGCTCCTGGGGTCAGGATCTCATTATACCCCTAGACTGTAAGCTCCTGGGGTCAGGGTCTCATTATACCCCTAGACTGTAAGCTTCTGGGGTCAGGGTCTCATTATATCTCTAGACTGTAAGCTCCTGGGGTCAGGGTCTCATTATATCTCTAGACTGTAAGCTCCTGGGGTCAGGGTCTCATTATACCTCTAGACTGTAAGCTCCTTGGGGGAGGGTCTCATTATACCTCTAGACTGTAAGCTCCTGGGGGGAGGGTCTCATTATACCTCTAGACTGTAAGCTCCTGGGGTCAGGATCTCATTATACCTCTAGACTGTAAGCTCCTGGGGTCAGGATCTCATTATACCTCTAGACTGTATCCTCCTAGGGGGAGGGTCTCATTATACCTCTAGACTGTAAGCTCCTGGGGTCAGGGTCTCATTATATCTCTAGACTGTAAGCTCCTGGGGTCAGGGTCTCATTATACCTCTAGACTGTAAGCTCCTGGGGTCAGGATCTCATTATACCTCTAGACTGTAAGCTCCTGGGGTCAGGGTCTCATTATACCTCTAGACAGTAAGCTCCTGGGGTCAGGGTCTCATTATACCTCTAGACTAAAAGCTCCTGGGGTCAGGGTCTCATTATACCTCTAGACTGTAAGCTCCTGGGGTCAGGATCTCATTATACCCCTAGACTGTAAGCTCCTGGGGTCAGGATCTCATTATACCCCTAGACTGTAAGCTCCTGGGGTCAGGGTCTCATTATACCCCTAGACTGTAAGCTCCTGGGGTCAGGGTCTCATTATATCTCTAGACTGTAAGCTCCTGGGGTCAGGTCAGGGTCTCATTATACCTCTAGACTGTAAGCTCCTAGGGGGAGGGTCTCATTATACCCCAGACTGAAAGCTCCTGGGGTCAGGGTCTCATTATACCTCTAGACTGTAAGCTCCTAGGGGGAGGGTCTCATTATACCCCTAGACTGTAAGCTCCTGGGGTCAGGGTCTCATTATCCCGCTAGACTGTAAGCTCCTGGGGTCAGGGTCTCATTATACCTCTAGACTGTAAGCTCCTGGGGTCAGGATCTCACTATACCTCTAGACTGTAAGCTCCTAGGGGAGGGTCTCATTATACCCCTAGACTGTAAGCTCCTAGGGGGAGGGTCTCATTATATCTCTAGACTTTAAGCTCCTGGGGTCAGGGTCTCTCTATATCTCTAGACTGTAAGCTGCTGGGGTCAGGGTCTCATTTTACCTCTAGACTGTAAGCTCCTGGGGTCAGGGTCTCATTATATCTCTAGACTGTAATCTCCTGGGGTCAGGGTCTTATTATACCTCTAGACTGTAAGCTCCTGGGGTCAGGGTCTCATTATACCTCTAGACTGTAAGTTCCTGGGATCAGGGTCTCATTAGACTGTAAGCTCCTGGGGTCAGGGTCTCATTATATCTCTAGACAGTAAGCTCCTGGGGTCAGGGTCTCAT
Source organism: Rana muscosa (assembly GCA_029206835.1). Taxonomy (NCBI): domain Eukaryota; kingdom Metazoa; phylum Chordata; class Amphibia; order Anura; family Ranidae; genus Rana; species Rana muscosa. The sequence continues at coordinate 159,079 of JARGYO010005625.1, read as the reverse complement.
TATACCTCTAGACTGTAAGCTCCTGGGGGGAGGGTCTCATTATACCTCTAGACTGTAAGCTCCTGGGGTCAGGATCTCATTATACCTCTAAACTGTAAGCTCCTAGGGGGAGGATCTCATTATACCCCTAGACTGTAAGCTCCTGGGGGGAGGGTCTCATTATACCTCTAGACTGTAAGCTCCTGGGGGGAGGGTCTCATTATACCTCTAGACTGTAAGCTCCTGGGGTCAGGGTCTCATTATACCTCTAGACTGTAAGCTCCTGGGATCAGGGTCTCATTATACCTCTAGACTGTAAGCTCCTGGGGTCAGGATCTCATTATACCTCTAGACTGTAAGCTCCTAGGGGGAGGGTCTCATTATACCTCTAGACTGTAAGCTCCTGGGGTCAGGGTCTCATTATACCTCTAGACTGTAAGCTCCTGGGGTCAGGGTCTCATTATACCTCTAGACTGTAAGCTCCTGGGGTCAGGGTCTCATTATATCTCTAGACTGTAAGCTCCTGGGGTCAGGGTCTCATTATACCTCTAGACTGTAAGCTCCTGGGGTCAGGATCTCATTATACCTCTAGACTGTAAGCTCCTGGGGTCAGGGTCTCATTATACCTCTAGACTGTAAGCTCCTGGGGTCAGGGTCTCATTATACCTCTAGACTGTAAGCTCCTGGGGTCAGGATCTTATTATACCCCTAGACTGTAAGCTCCTGGGGTCAGGATCTCATTATACCCCTAGAATGTAAGCTCCTTGGGTCAGGGTCTCATTATACCGCTAGACTGTAAGCTCCTGGGGTCAGGGTCTCATTATATGTCTAGACTGTAAGCTCCTGGGGTCAGGGTCTCATTATACCTCTAGACTGTAAGCTCCTGGGGTCAGGGTCTCATTATACCCCTAGACTGTAAGCTCCTGGGGTCAGGATCTCATTATACCCCTAGACTGTAAGCTCCTGGGGTCAGGGTCTCATTATACCCCTAGACTGTAAGCTCCTGGGGTCAGGGTCTCATTATACCCCTAGACTGTAAGCTCCTGGGGTCAGGGTCTCATTATACCCCTAGACTGTAAGCTCCTGGGGTCAGGGTCTCATTATACCCCTAGACTGTAAGCTCCTGGGGTCAGGATCTCATTATACCCCTAGACTGTAAGCTCCTGGGGTCAGGGTCTCATTATACCTCTAGACTGTAAGCTCCTAGGGGCAGGGTCTCATTATACCTCTAGACTGTAAGCTCCTGGGGGAAGGGGTCTCATTATACCTCTAGACTGTAAGCTCCTGGGGTCAGGATCTCATTATACCTCTAAACTGTAAGCTCCTAGGGGGAGGGTCTCATTATACCCCTAGACTGTAAGCTCCTGGGGTCAGGGTCTCATTATACCTCTAGACTGTAAGCTCCTGGGGTCAGGATCTCATTATACCTCTAGACTGTAAGCTCCTAGGGGGAGGGTCTCATTATACCCCAGACTGTAAGCTCCTGGGGTCAGGGTCTCATTATACCTCTAGACTGTAAGCTCCTAGGGGGAGGGTCTCATTATACCCCTAGACTGTAAGCTCCTGGGGTCAGGGTCTCATTATCCCGCTAGACTGTAAGCTCCTGGGGTCAGGGTCTCATTATACCTCTAGACTGTAAGCTCCTGGGGTCAGGATCTCACTATACCTCTAGACTGTAAGCTCCTAGGGGAGGGTCTCATTATACCCCTAGACTGTAAGCTCCTGGGGTCAGGGTCTCATTATATCTCTAGACTGTAAGCTCCTGGGGTCAGGGTCTCATTATACCTCTAGACTGTAAGCTCCTGGGGTCAGGGTCTCATTATACCTCTAGACTGTAAGCTCCTGGGGTCAGGATCTCATTATACCTCTAGACTGTAAGCTCCTGGGGTCAGGGTCTCATTATATCTCTAGATTGTAAGCTCCTGGGGTCAGGGTCTCATTATACCCCTAGACTGTAAGCTCCTGGGGTCAGGGTCTCATTATACCACTAGACTGTAAGCTCCTGGGGTCAGGGTCTCATTATACCTCTAGACTGTAAGCTCCTAGGGGGAGGGTCTCATTATACCTCTAGACTGTAAGCTCCTGGGGTCAGGGTCTCATTATATCTCTAGACTGTAAGCTCCTGGGGGGAGGGTCTCATTATACCTCTAGACTGTAAGCTCCTGGGGTCAGGATCTCATTATACCTCTAGACTGTAAGCTCCTAGGGGGAGGGTCTCATTATACCCCTAGACTGTAAGCTCCTGGGGTCAGGTTCTCATTATACCTCTAGACTGTAAGCTCTTGGGGTCAGGATCTCATTATACCTCTAGACTGTAAGCTCCTAGGGGGAGGGTCTCATTATATCTCTAGACTGTAAGCTCCTGGGGTCAGGGTCTCATTAGACTGTAAGCTCCTGGGGTCAGGGTCTCATTATATCTCTAGACTGTAAGCTCCTGGGGTCAGGGTCTCATTATACCTCTAGACTGTAAGGTCCTGGGGTCAGGGTCTCATTATACCTCTAGACTGTAAGCTCCTGGGGTCAGGATCTCATTATACCTCTAAACTGTAAGCTCCTAGGGGGAGGATCTCATTATACCCCTAGACTGTAAGCTCCTGGGGGGAGGGTCTCATTATACCTCTAGACTGTAAGCTCCTGGGGGGAGGGTCTCATTATATCTCTAGACTGTAAGCTCCTGGGGTCAGGGTCTCATTATACCTCTAGACTGTAAGCTCCTGGGATCAGGGTCTCATTATACCTCTAGACTGTAAGCTCCTGGGGTCAGGATCTCATTATACCTCTAGACTGTAAGCTCCTAGGGGGAGGGTCTCATTATACCTCTAGACTGTAAGCTCCTGGGGTCAGGGTCTCATTATACCTCTAGACTGTAAGCTCCTGGGGTCAGGGTCTCATTATACCTCTAGACTGTAAGCTCCTGGGGTCAGGGTCTCATTATATCTCTAGACTGTAAGGTCCTGGGGTCAGGGTCTCATTATACCTCTAGACTGTAAGCTCCTGGGGTCAGGATCTCATTATACCTCTAGACTGTAAGCTCCTGGGGTCAGGGTCTCATTATACTTCTAGACTGTAAGCTCCTGGGGTCAGGGTCTCATTATACCTCTAGACTGTAAGCTCCTGGGGTCAGGATCTCATTATACCCCTAGACTGTAAGCTCCTGGGGTCAGGATCTCATTATACCCCTAGAATGTAAGCTCCTGGGGTCAGGGTCTCATTATACCGCTAGACTGTAAGCTCCTGGGGTCAGGGTCTCATTATATCTCTAGACTGTAAGCTCCTGGGGTCAGGGTCTCATTATACCTCTAGACTGTAAGCTCCTGGGGTCAGGGTCTCATTATACCCCTAGACTGTAAGCTCCTGGGGTCAGGATCTCATTATACCCCTAGACTGTAAGCTCCTGGGGTCAGGGTCTCATTATACCCCTAGACTGTAAGCTCCTGGGGTCAGGGTCTCATTATACCCCTAGACTGTAAGCTCCTGGGGTCAGGGTCTCATTATACCTCTAGACTGTAAGCTCCTGGGGTCAGGGTCTCATTATACCCCTAGACTGTAAGCTCCTGGGGTCAGGATCTCATTATACCTCTAGACTGTAAGCTCCTAGGGGGAGGGTCTCATTATACCCCTAGACTGTAAGCTCCTGGGGTCAGGGTCTCATTATACCTCTAGACTGTAAGCTCCTGGGGTCAGGATCTCATTATACCCCTAGACTGTAAGCTCCTGGGGTCAGGGTCTCATTATACCTCTAGACTGTAAGCTCCTGGGGTCAGGATCTCATTATACCCCTTGACTGTAAGCTCCTGGGGTCAGGGTCTCATTATACCCCTAGACTGTAAGCTCCTGGGGTCAGGATCTCATTATACCCCTACACTGTAAGCTCCTGGGGTCAGGATCTCATTATACCCCTAGAATGTAAGCTCCTGGGGTCAGGGTCTCATTATACCGCTAGACTGTAAGCTCCTGGGGTCAGGGTCTCATTATATCTCTAGGATGTAAGCTCCTGGGGTCAGGGTCTCATTATACCTCTAGACTGTAAGCTCCTGGGGTCAGGGTCTCATTATACCCCTAGACTGTAAGCTCCTGGGGTCAGGATCTCATTATACCCCTAGACTGTAAGCTCCTGGGGTCAGGGTCTCATTATACCCCTAGACTGTAAGCTCCTGGGGTCAGGGTCTCATTATACCCCTAGACTGTAAGCTCCTGGGGTCAGGGTCTCATTATACCTCTAGACTGTAAGCTCCTGGGGTCAGGGTCTCATTATACCCCTAGACTGTAAGCTCCTGGGGTCAGGATCGCATTATACCTCTAGACTGTAAGCTCCTAGGGGGAGGATCTCATTATACCCCTAGACTGTAAGCTCCTGGGGTCAGGGTCTCATTATACCTCTAGACTGTAAGCTCCTGGGGTCGGGATCTCATTATACCCCTAGACTGTAAGCTCCTGGGGTCAGGGTCTCATTATACCCCTAGACTGTAAGCTCCTGGGGTCAGGGTCTCATTAAACCCCTAGACTGTAAGCTCCTGGGGTCAGGGTCTCTCTTTATCTCTAGACTGTAAGCTGCTGGGGTCAGGGTCTCATTATACCTCTAGACTGTAAGCTCCTTGGGGGAGGGTCTCATTATACCTCTAGACTGTAAGCTCCTGGGGGGAGGGTCTCATTATACCTCTAGACTGTAAGCTCCTGGGGTCAGGATCTCATTATAACCCTAGACTGTAAGCTCCTGGGGTCAGGGTCTCATTATACCCCTAGACTGTAAGCTCCTGGGGTCAGGGTCTCATTATACCTCTAGACTAAAAGCTCCTGGGGTCAGGGTCTCATTATACCTCTAGACTGTAAGCTCCTGGGGTCAGGATCTCATTATACCCCTAGACTGTAAGCTCCTGGGGTCAGGATCTCATTATACCCCTAGACTGTAAGCTCCTGGGGTCAGGGTCTCATTATACCCCTAGACTGTAAGCTCCTGGGGTCAGGGTCTCATTATATCTCTAGACTGTAAGCTCCTGGGGTCAGGTCAGGGTCTCATTATACCTCTAGACTGTAAGCTCCTGGGGTCAGGGTCTCATTATACCTCTAGACTGTAAGCTCCTGGGGGGAGGGTCTCATTATACCTCTAGACTGTAAGCTCCTGGGGTCAGGATCTAATTATACCTCTAAACTGTAAGCTCCTAGGGGGAGGGTCTCATTATACCCCTAGACTGTAAGCTCCTGGGGTCAGGGTCTCATTATACCTCTAGACTGTAAGCTCCTGGGGTCAGGATCTCATTATACCTCTAGACTGTAAGCTCCTGGGGTCAGGATCTCATTATACCTCTAGACTGTAAGCTCCTAGGGGGAGGGTCTCATTATACCTCTAGACTGTAAGCTCCTGGGGTCAGGGTCTCATTATATCTCTAGACTGTAAGCTCCTGGGGTCAGGGTCTCATTATACCTCTAGACTGTAAGCTCCTGGGGTCAGGATCTCATTATACCTCTAGACTGTAAGCTCCTGGGGTCAGGGTCTCATTATACCTCTAGACTGTAAGCTCCTGGGGTCAGGGTCTCATTATACCTCTAGACTGTAAGCTCCTGGGGTCAGGATCTCATTATACCCCTAGACTGTAAGCTCCTGGGGTCAGGATCTCATTATACCCCTAGACTGTAAGCTCCTGGGGTCAGGGTCTCATTATACCCCTAGACTGTAAGCTCCTGGGGTCAGGGTCTCATTATATTTCTAGACTGTAAGCTCCTGGGGTCAGGGTCTCATTATACCCCTAGACTGTAAGCTCCTGGGGTCAGGATCTCATTATACCCCTAGACTGTAAGCTCCTGGGGTCAGGGTCTCATTATACCCCTAGACTGTAAGCTTCTGGGGTCAGGGTCTCATTATATCTCTAGACTGTAAGCTCCTGGGGTCAGGGTCTCATTATATCTCTAGACTGTAAGCTCCTGGGGTCAGGGTCTCATTATACCTCTAGACTGTAAGCTCCTTGGGGGAGGGTCTCATTATACCTCTAGACTGTAAGCTCCTGGGGGGAGGGTCTCATTATACCTCTAGACTGTAAGCTCCTGGGGTCAGGATCTCATTATACCTCTAGACTGTAAGCTCCTGGGGTCAGGATCTCATTATACCTCTAGACTGTAAGCTCCTAGTGGGAGGGTCTCATTATACCTCTAGAATGTAAGCTCCTGGGGTCAGGGTCTCATTATATCTCTAGACTGTAAGCTCCTGGGGTCAGGGTCTCATTATACCTCTAGACTGTAAGCTCCTGGGGTCAGGATCTCATTATACCTCTAGACTTTAAGCTCCTGGGGTCAGGGTCTCATTATACCTCTAGACAGTAAGCTCCTGGGGTCAGGGTCTCATTATACCTCTAGACTAAAAGCTCCTGGGGTCAGGGTCTCATTATACCTCTAGACTGTAAGCTCCTGGGGTCAGGATCTCATTATACCCCTAGACTGTAAGCTCCTGGGGTCAGGATCTCATTATACCCCTAGACTGTAAGCTCCTGGGGTCAGGGTCTCATTATACCCCTAGACTGTAAGCTCCTGGGGTCAGGGTCTCATTATATCTCTAGACTGTAAGCTCCTGGGGTCAGGTCAGGGTCTCATTATACCTCTAGACTGTAAGCTCCTAGGGGGAGGGTCTCATTATACCCCAGACTGAAAGCTCCTGGGGTCAGGGTCTCATTATACCTCTAGACTGTAAGCTCCTAGGGGGGGGGGCTCATTATACCCCTAGACTGTAAGCTCCTGGGGTCAGGGTCTCATTATCCCGCTAGACTGTAAGCTCCTGGGGTCAGGGTCTCATTATACCTCTAGACTGTAAGCTCCTGGGGTCAGGATCTCACTATACCTCTAGACTGTAAGCTCCTAGGGGAGGGTCTCATTATACCCCTAGACTGTAAGCTCCTAGGGGGAGGGTCTCATTATATCTCTAGACTGTAAGCTCCTGGGGTCAGGGTCTCTCTATATCTCTAGACTGTAAGCTCCTGGGGTCAGGGTCTCATTATATCTCTAGACTGTAATCTCCTGGGGTCAGGGTCTTATTATACCTCTAGACTGTAAGCTCCTGGTGTCAGGGTCTCATTATACCTCTAGACTGTAAGTTCCTGGGATCAGGGTCTCATTAGACTGTAAGCTCCTGGGGTCAGGGTCTCATTATATCTCTAGACAGTAAGCTCCTGGGGTCAGGGTCTCATTATACCTCTAGACTGTAAGCTCCTGGGGGGAGGGTCTCATTATACCTCTAGACTGTAAGCTCCTGGGGTCAGGATCTCATTATACCTCTAAACTGTAAGCTCCTAGGGGGAGGATCTCATTATACCCCTAGACTGTAAGCTCCTGGGGGGAGGGTCTCATTATACCTCTAGACTGTAAGCTCCTGGGGGGAGGGTCTCATTATACCTCTAGACTGTAAGCTCCTGGGGTCAGGGTCTCATTATACCTCTAGACTGTAAGCTCCTGGGATCAGGGTCTCATTATACCTCTAGACTGTAAGCTCCTGGGGTCAGGATCTCATTATACCTCTAGACTGTAAGCTCCTAGGGGGAGGGTCTCATTATACCTCTAGACTGTAAGCTCCTGGGGTCAGGGTCTCATTATACCTCTAGACTGTAAGCTCCTGGGGTCAGGGTCTCATTATACCTCTAGACTGTAAGCTCCTGGGGTCAGGGTCTCATTATATCTCTAGACTGTAAGCTCCTGGGGTCAGGGTCTCATTATACCTCTAGACTGTAAGCTCCTGGGGTCAGGATCTCATTATACCTCTAGACTGTAAGCTCCTGGGGTCAGGGTCTCATTATACCTCTAGACTGTAAGCTCCTGGGGTCAGGGTCTCATTATACCTCTAGACTGTAAGCTCCTGGGGTCAGGATCTTATTATACCCCTAGACTGTAAGCTCCTGGGGTCAGGATCTCATTATACCCCTAGAATGTAAGCTCCTGGGGTCAGGGTCTCATTATACCACTAGACTGTAAGCTCCTGGGGTCAGGGTCTCATTATATGTCTAGACTGTAAGCTCCTGGGGTCAGGGTCTCATTATACCTCTAGACTGTAAGCTCCTGGGGTCAGGGTCTCATTATACCCCTAGACTGTAAGCTCCTGGGGTCAGGATCTCATTATACCCCTAGACTGTAAGCTCCTGGGGTCAGGGTCTCATTATACCCCTAGACTGTAAGCTCCTGGGGTCAGGGTCTCATTATACCCCTAGACTGTAAGCTCCTGGGGTCAGGGTCTCATTATACCCCTAGACTGTAAGCTCCTGGGGTCAGGGTCTCATTATACCCCTAGACTGTAAGCTCCTGGGGTCAGGATCTCATTATACCCCTAGACTGTAAGCTCCTGGGGTCAGGGTCTCATTATACCTCTAGACTGTAAGCTCCTAGGGGCAGGGTCTCATTATACCTCTAGACTGTAAGCTCCTGGGGGAAGGGGTCTCATTATACCTCTAGACTGTAAGCTCCTGGGGTCAGGATCTCATTATACCTCTAAACTGTAAGCTCCTAGGGGGAGGGTCTCATTATACCCCTAGACTGTAAGCTCCTGGGGTCAGGGTCTCATTATACCTCTAGACTGTAAGCTCCTGGGGTCAGGATCTCATTATACCTCTAGACTGTAAGCTCCTAGGGGGAGGGTCTCATTATACCCCAGACTGTAAGCTCCTGGGGTCAGGGTCTCATTATACCTCTAGACTGTAAGCTCCTAGGGGGAGGGTCTCATTATACCCCTAGACTGTAAGCTCCTGGGGTCAGGGTCTCATTATCCCGCTAGACTGTAAGCTCCTGGGGTCAGGGTCTCATTATACCTCTAGACTGTAAGCTCCTGGGGTCAGGATCTCACTATACCTCTAGACTGTAAGCTCCTAGGGGAGGGTCTCATTATACCCCTAGACTGTAAGCTCCTGGGGTCAGGGTCTCATTATATCTCTAGACTGTAAGCTCCTGGGGTCAGGGTCTCATTATACCTCTAGACTGTAAGCTCCTGGGGTCAGGGTCTCATTATACCTCTAGACTGTAAGCTCCTGGGGTCAGGATCTCATTATACCCCTAGACTGTAAGCTCCTGGGGTCAGGGTCTCATTATATCTCTAGACTGTAAGCTCCTGGGGTCAGGGTCTCATTATACCCCTAGACTGTAAGCTCCTGGGGTCAGGGTCTCATTATACCACTAGACTGTAAGCTCCTGGGGTCAGGGTCTCATTATACCTCTAGACTGTAAGCTCCTAGGGGGAGGGTCTCATTATACCTCTAGACTGTAAGCTCCTGGGGTCAGGGTCTCATTATATCTCTAGACTGTAAGCTCCTGGGGGGAGGGTCTCATTATACCTCTAGACTGTAAGCTCCTGGTGTCAGGATCTCATTATACCTCTAGACTGTAAGCTCCTAGGGGGAGGGTCTCATTATACCCCTAGACTGTAAGCTCCTGGGGTCAGGGTCTCATTATACCTCTAGACTGTAAGCTCTTGGGGTCAGGATCTCATTATACCTCTAGACTGTAAGCTCCTAGGGGGAGGGTCTCATTATATCTCTAGACTGTAAGCTCCTGGGGTCAGGGTCTCATTAGACTGTAAGCTCCTGGGGTCAGGGTCTCATTATATCTCTAGACTGTAAGCTCCTGGGGTCAGGGTCTCATTATACCTCTAGACTGTAAGCTCCTGGGGTCAGGGTCTCATTATACCTCTAGACTGTAAGCTCCTGGGGTCAGGATCTCATTATACCCCTAGACTGTAAGCTCCTGGGGTCAGGGTCTCATTATACCCCTAGACTGTAAGCTCCTGGGGTAAGGGTCTCATTATATTTCTAGACTGTAAGCTCCTGGGGTCAGGGTCTCATTATACCCCTAGACTGTAAGCTCCTGGGGTCAGGATCTCATTATACCCCTAGACTGTAAGCTCCTGGGGTCAGGGTCTCATTATACCCCTAGACTGTAAGCTTCTGGGGTCAGGGTCTCATTATATCTCTAGACTGTAAGCTCCTGGGGTCAGGGTCTCATTATATCTCTAGACTGTAAGCTCCTGGGGTCAGGGTCTCATTATACCTCTAGACTGTAAGCTCCTTGGGGGAGGGTCTCATTATACCTCTAGACTGTAAGCTCCTGGGGGGAGGGTCTCATTATACCTCTAGACTGTAAGCTCCTGGGGTCAGGATCTCATTATACCTCTAGACTGTAAGCTCCTGGGGTCAGGATCTCATTATACCTCTAGACTGTAAGCTCCTAGTGGGTGGGTCTCATTATACCTCTAGACTGTAAGCTCCTGGGGTCAGGGTCTCATTATATCTCTAGACTGTAAGCTCCTGGGGTCAGGGTCTCATTATACCTCTAGACTGTAAGCTCCTGGGGTCAGGATCTCATTATACCTCTAGACTTTAAGCTCCTGGGGTCAGGGTCTCATTATACCTCTAGACAGTAAGCTCCTGGGGTCAGGGTCTCATTATACCTCTAGACTAAAAGCTCCTGGGGTCAGGGTCTCATTATACCTCTAGACTGTAAGCTCCTGGGGTCAGGATCTCATTATACCCCTAGACTGTAAGCTCCTGGGGTCAGGATCTCATTATACCCCTAGACTGTAAGCTCCTGGGGTCAGGGTCTCATTATACCCCTAGACTGTAAGCTCCTGGGGTCAGGGTCTCATTATATCTCTAGACTGTAAGCTCCTGGGGTCAGGTCAGGGTCTCATTATACCTCTAGACTGTAAGCTCCTAGGGGGAGGGTCTCATTATACCCCAGACTGAAAGCTCCTGGGGTCAGGGTCTCATTATACCTCTAGACTGTAAGCTCCTAGGGGGAGGGTCTCATTATACCCCTAGACTGTAAGCTCCTGGGGTCAGGGTCTCATTATCCCGCTAGACTGTAAGCTCCTGGGGTCAGGGTCTCATTATACCTCTAGACTGTAAGCTCCTGGGGTCAGGATCTCACTATACCTCTAGACTGTAAGCTCCTAGGGGAGGGTCTCATTATACCCCTAGACTGTAAGCTCCTGGGGTCAGGGTCTCATTATACCTCTAGACTGTAAGCTCCTGGGGTCAGGATCTCATTATACCTCTAGACTGTAAGCTCCTAGGGGGAGGGTCTCATTATACCCCAGACTGTAAGCTCCTGGGGTCAGGGTCTCATTATACCTCTAGACTGTAAGCTCCTAGGGGGAGGGTCTCATTATACCCCTAGACTGTAAGCTCCTGGGGTCAGGGTCTCATTATCCCGCTAGACTGTAAGCTCCTGGGGTCAGGGTCTCATTATACCTCTAGACTGTAAGCTCCTGGGGTCAGGATCTCACTATACCTCTAGACTGTAAGCTCCTAGGGGAGGGTCTCATTATACCCCTAGACTGTAAGCTCCTGGGGTCAGGGTCTCATTATATCTCTAGACTGTAAGCTCCTGGGGTCAGGGTCTCATTATACCTCTAGACTGTAAGCTCCTGGGGTCAGGGTCTCATTATACCTCTAGACTGTAAGCTCCTGGGGTCAGGATCTCATTATACCTCTAGACTGTAAGCTCCTGGGGTCAGGGTCTCATTATATCTCTAGATTGTAAGCTCCTGGGGTCAGGGTCTCATTATACCCCTAGACTGTAAGCTCCTGGGGTCAGGGTCTCATTATACCACTAGACTGTAAGCTCCTGGGGTCAGGGTCTCATTATACCTCTAGACTGTAAGCTCCTAGGGGGAGGGTCTCATTATACCTCTAGACTGTAAGCTCCTGGGGTCAGGGTCTCATTATATCTCTAGACTGTAAGCTCCTGGGGGGAGGGTCTCATTATACGTCTAGACTGTAAGCTCCTGGTGTCAGGATCTCATTATACCTCTAGACTGTAAGCTCCTAGGGGGAGGGTCTCATTATACCCCTAGACTGTAAGCTCCTGGGGTCAGGGTCTCATTATACCTCTAGACTGTAAGCTCTTGGGGTCAGGATCTCATTATACCTCTAGACTGTAAGCTCCTAGGGGGAGGGTCTCATTATATCTCTAGACTGTAAGCTCCTGGGGTCAGGGTCTCATTAGACTGTAAGCTCCTGGGGTCAGGGTCTCATTATATCTCTAGACTGTAAGCTCCTGGGGTCAGGGTCTCATTATACCTCTAGACTGTAAGCTCCTGGGGTCAGGGTCTCATTATACCTCTAGACTGTAAGCTCCTGGGGTCAGGATCTCATTATACCCCTAGACTGTAAGCTCCTGGGGTCAGGGTCTCATTATACCCCTAGACTGTAAGCTCCTGTGGTAAGGGTCTCATTATATTTCTAGACTGTAAGCTCCTGGGGTCAGGGTCTCATTATACCCCTAGACTGTAAGCTCCTGGGGTCAGGATCTCATTATACCCCTAGACTGTAAGCTCCTGGGGTCAGGGTCTCATTATACCCCTAGACTGTAAGCTTCTGGGGTCAGGGTCTCATTATATCTCTAGACTGTAAGCTCCTGGGGTCAGGGTCTCATTATATCTCTAGACTGTAAGCTCCTGGGGTCAGGGTCTCATTATACCTCTAGACTGTAAGCTCCTTGGGGGAGGGTCTCATTATACCTCTAGACTGTAAGCTCCTGGGGGGAGGGTCTCATTATACCTCTAGACTGTAAGCTCCTGGGGTCAGGATCTCATTATACCTCTAGACTGTAAGCTCCTGGGGTCAGGATCTCATTATACCTCTAGACTGTAAGCTCCTAGTGGGTGGGTCTCATTATACCTCTAGACTGTAAGCTCCTGGGGTCAGGGTCTCATTATATCTCTAGACTGTAAGCTCCTGGGGTCAGGGTCTCATTATACCTCTAGACTGTAAGCTCCTGGGGTCAGGATCTCATTATACCTCTAGACTGTAAGCTCCTGGGGTCAGGGTCTCATTATACCTCTAGACAGTAAGCTCCTGGGGTCAGGGTCTCATTATACCTCTAGACTAAAAGCTCCTGGGGTCAGGGTCTCATTATACCTCTAGACTGTAAGCTCCTGGGGTCAGGATCTCATTATACCCCTAGACTGTAAGCTCCTGGGGTCAGGATCTCATTATACCCCTAGACTGTAAGCTCCTGGGGTCAGGGTCTCATTATACCCCTAGACTGTAAGCTCCTGGGGTCAGGGTCTCATTATATCTCTAGACTGTAAGCTCCTGGGGTCAGGTCAGGGTCTCATTATACCTCTAGACTGTAAGCTCCTAGGGGGAGGGTCTCATTATACCCCAGACTGAAAGCTCCTGGGGTCAGGGTCTCATTATACCTCTAGACTGTAAGCTCCTAGGGGGAGGGTCTCATTATACCCCTAGACTGTAAGCTCCTGGGGTCAGGGTCTCATTATCCCGCTAGACTGTAAGCTCCTGGGGTCAGGGTCTCATTATACCTCTAGACTGTAAGCTCCTGGGGTCAGGATCTCACTATACCTCTAGACTGTAAGCTCCTAGGGGAGGGTCTCATTATACCCCTAGACTGTAAGCTACTAGGGGGAGGGTCTCATTATATCTCTAGACTGTAAGCTCCTGGGGTCAGGGTCTCTCTATATCTCTAGACTGTAAGCTCCTGGGGTCAGGGTCTCATTATATCTCTAGACTGTAATCTCCTGGGGTCAGGGTCTTATTATACCTCTAGACTGTAAGCTCCTGGTGTCAGGGTCTCATTATACCTCTAGACTGTAAGTTCCTGGGATCAGGGTCTCATTAGACTGTAAGCTCCTGGGGTCAGGGTCTCATTATATCTCTAGACAGTAAGCTCCTGGGGTCAGGGTCTCATTATACCTCTAGACTGTAAGCTCCTGGGGGGAGGGTCTCATTATACCTCTAGACTGTAAGCTCCTGGGGTCAGGATCTCATTATACCTCTAAACTGTAAGCTCCTAGGGGGAGGATCTCATTATACCCCTAGACTGTAAGCTCCTGGGGGGAGGGTCTCATTATACCTCTAGACTGTAAGCTCCTGGGGGGAGGGTCTCATTATACCTCTAGACTGTAAGCTCCTGGGGTCAGGGTCTCATTATACCTCTAGACTGTAAGCTCCTGGGATCAGGGTCTCATTATACCTCTAGACTGTAAGCTCCTGGGGTCAGGATCTCATTATACCTCTAGACTGTAAGCTCCTAGGGGGAGGGTCTCATTATACCTCTAGACTGTAAGCTCCTGGGGTCAGGGTCTCATTATACCTCTAGACTGTAAGCTCCTGGGGTCAGGGTCTCATTATACCTCTAGACTGTAAGCTCCTGGGGTCAGGGTCTCATTATATCTCTAGACTGTAAGCTCCTGGGGTCAGGGTCTCATTATACCTCTAGACTGTAAGCTCCTGGGGTCAGGATCTCATTATACCTCTAGACTGTAAGCTCCTGGGGTCAGGGTCTCATTATACCTCTAGACTGTAAGCTCCTGGGGTCAGGGTCTCATTATACCTCTAGACTGTAAGCTCCTGGGGTCAGGATCTCATTATACCCCTAGACTGTAAGCTCCTGGGGTCAGGATCTCATTATACCCCTAGAATGTAAGCTCCTGGGGTAAGGGTCTCATTATACCGCTAGACTGTAAGCTCCTGGGGTCAGGGTCTCATTATATGTCTAGACTGTAAGCTCCTGGGGTCAGGGTCTCATTATACCTCTAGACTGTAAGCTCCTGGGGTCAGGGTCTCATTATACCCCTAGACTGTAAGCTCCTGGGGTCAGGATCTCATTATACCCCTAGACTGTAAGCTCCTGGGGTCAGGGTCTCATTATACCCCTAGACTGTAAGCTCCTGGGGTCAGGGTCTCATTATACCCCTAGACTGTAAGCTCCTGGGGTCAGGGTCTCATTATACCCCTAGACTGTAAGCTCCTGGGGTCAGGGTCTCATTATACCCCTAGACTGTAAGCTCCTGGGGTCAGGATCTCATTATACCCCTAGACTGTAAGCTCCTGGGGTCAGGGTCTCATTATACCTCTAGACTGTAAGCTCCTAGGGGCAGGGTCTCATTATACCTCTAGACTGTAAGCTCCTGGGGGAAGGGGTCTCATTATACCTCTAGACTGTAAGCTCCTGGGGTCAGGATCTCATTATACCTCTAAACTGTAAGCTCCTAGGGGGAGGGTCTCATTATACCCCTAGACTGTAAGCTCTTGGGGTCAGGGTCTCATTATACCTCTAGACTGTAAGCTCCTGGGGTCAGGATCTCATTATACCTCTAGACTGTAAGCTCCTAGGGGGAGGGTCTCATTATACCCCAGACTGTAAGCTCCTGGGGTCAGGGTCTCATTATACCTCTAGACTGTAAGCTCCTAGGGGGAGGGTCTCATTATACCCCTAGACTGTAAGCTCCTGGGGTCAGGGTCTCATTATCCCGCTAGACTGTAAGCTCCTGGGGTCAGGGTCTCATTATACCTCTAGACTGTAAGCTCCTGGGGTCAGGATCTCACTATACCTCTAGACTGTAAGCTCCTAGGGGAGGGTCTCATTATACCCCTAGACTGTAAGCTCCTGGGGTCAGGGTCTCATTATATCTCTAGACTGTAAGCTCCTGGGGTCAGGGTCTCATTATACCTCTAGACTGTAAGCTCCTGGGGTCAGGGTCTCATTATACCTCTAGACTGTAAGCTCCTGGGGTCAGGATCTCATTATACCTCTAGACTGTAAGCTCCTGGGTTCAGGGTCTCATTATATCTCTAGATTGTAAGCTCCTGGGGTCAGGGTCTCATTATACCCCTAGACTGTAAGCTCCTGGGGTCAGGGTCTCATTATACCACTAGACTGTAAGCTCCTGGGGTCAGGGTCTCATTATACCTCTAGACTGTAAGCTCCTAGGGGGAGGGTCTCATTATACCTCTAGACTGTAAGCTCCTGGGGTCAGGGTCTCATTATATCTCTAGACTGTAAGCTCCTGGGGGGAGGGTCTCATTATACCTCTAGACTGTAAGCTCCTGGGGTCAGGATCTCATTATACCTCTAGACTGTAAGCTCCTGGGGTCAGGGTCTCATTATACCTCTAGACTGTAAGCTCTTGGGGTCAGGATCTCATTATACCTCTAGACTGTAAGCTCCTAGGGGGAGGGTCTCATTATATCTCTAGACTGTAAGCTCCTGGGGTCAGGGTCTCATTAGACTGTAAGCTCCTGGGGTCAGGGTCTCATTATATCTCTAGACTGTAAGCTCCTGGGGTCAGGGTCTCATTATACCTCTAGACTGTAAGCTCCTGGGGTCAGGGTCTCATTATACCTCTAGACTGTAAGCTCCTGGGGTCAGGATCTCATTATACCTCTAAACTGTAAGCTCCTAGGGGGAGGATCTCATTATACCCCTAGACTGTAAGCTCCTGGGGGGAGGGTCTCATTATACCTCTAGACTGTAAGCTCCTGGGGGGAGGGTCTCATTATATCTCTAGACTGTAAGCTCCTGGGGTCAGGGTCTCATTATACCTCTAGACTGTAAGCTCCTGGGATCAGGGTCTCATTATACCTCTAGACTGTAAGCTCCTGGGGTCAGGATCTCATTATACCTCTAGACTGTAAGCTCCTAGGGGGAGGGTCTCATTATACCTCTAGACTGTAAGCTCCTGGGGTCAGGGTCTCATTATACCTCTAGACTGTAAGCTCCTGGGGTCAGGGTCTCATTATACCTCTAGACTGTAAGCTCCTGGGGTCAGGGTCTCATTATATCTCTAGACTGTAAGCTCCTGGGGTCAGGGTCTCATTATACCTCTAGACTGTAAGCTCCTGGGGTCAGGATCTCATTATACCTCTAGACTGTAAGCTCCTGGGGTCAGGGTCTCATTATACCTCTAGACTGTAAGCTCCTGGGGTCAGGGTCTCATTATACCTCTAGACTGTAAGCTCCTGGGGTCAGGATCTCATTATACCCCTAGACTGTAAGCTCCTGGGGTCAGGATCTCATTATACCCCTAGAATGTAAGCTCCTGGGGTCAGGGTCTCATTATACCGCTAGACTGTAAGCTCCTGGGGTCAGGGTCTCATTATATCTCTAGACTGTAAGCTCCTGGGGTCAGGGTCTCATTATACCTCTAGACTGTAAGCTCCTGGGGTCAGGGTCTCATTATACCCCTAGACTGTAAGCTCCTGGGGTCAGGATCTCATTATACCCCTAGACTGTAAGCTCCTGGGGTCAGGGTCTCATTATACCCCTAGACTGTAAGCTCCTGTGGTCAGGGTCTCATTATACCCCTAGACTGTAAGCTCCTGGGGTTAGGGTCTCATTATACCTCTAGACTGTAAGCTCCTGGGGTCAGGGTCTCATTATACCCCTAGACTGTAAGCTCCTGGGGTCAGGATCTCATTATACCTCTAGACTGTAAGCTCCTAGGGGGAGGGTCTCATTATACCCCTAGACTGTAAGCTCCTGGGGTCAGGGTCTCATTATACCTCTAGACTGTAAGCTCCTGGGGTCAGGGTCTCATTATACCTCTAGACTGTAAGCTCCTGGGGTCAGGATCTCATTATACCCCTAGACTGTAAGCTCCTGGGGTCAGGGTCTCATTATACCTCTAGACTGTAAGCTCCTGGGGTCAGGATCTCATTATACCCCTTGACTGTAAGCTCCTGGGGTCAGGGTCTCATTATACCCCTAGACTGTAAGCTCCTGGGGTCAGGGTCTCATTATACCCCTAGACTGTAAGCTCCTGGGGTCAGGGTCTCTCTATATCTCTAGACTGTAAGCTGCTGGGGCCAGGGTCTCATTATACCTCTAGACTGTAAGCTCCTTGGGGGAGGGTCTCATTATACCTCTAGACTGTAAGCTCCTGGGGTCAGGATCTCATTATACCCCTAGACTGTAAGCTCCTGGGGTCAGGATCTCATTATAACCCTAGACTGTAAGCTCCTGGGGTCAGGGTCTCATTATACCCCTAGACTGTAAGCTCCTGGGGTCAGGGTCTCATTATACCTCTAGACTGTAAGCTCCTGGGGTCAGGGTCTCATTATACCTCTAGACTGTAAGCTCCTGGGGTCAGGATCTCATTATACCCCTAGACTGTAAGCTCCTGGGGTCAGGATCTCATTATACCCCTAGACTGTAAGCTCCTGGGGTCAGGGTCTCATTATACCCCTAGACTGTAAGCTCCTGGGGTCAGGGTCTCATTATATCTCTAGACTGTAAGCTCCTGGGGTCAGGTCAGAGTCTCATTATACCTCTAGACTGTAAGCTCCTGGGGTCAGGGTCTCATTATACCTCTAGACTGTAAGCTCCTGGGGGGAGGGTCTCATTATACCTCTAGACTGTAAGCTCCTGGGGTCAGGGTCTCATTATACCTCTAGACTGTAAGCTCCTGGGGTCAGGATCTCATTATACCTCTAGACTGTAAGCTCCTGGGGTCAGGATCTCATTATACCTCTAGACTGTAAGCTCCTAGGGGGAGGGTCTTATTATACCTCTAGACTGTAAGCTCCTGGGGTCAGGGTCTCATTATATCTCTAGACTGTAAGCTCCTGGGGTCAGGGTCTCATTATACCTCTAGACTGTAAGCTCCTGGGGTCAGGATCTCATTATACCTCTAGACTGTAAGCTCCTGGGGTCAGGGTCTCATTATACCTCTAGACTGTAAGCTCCTGGGGTCAGGGTCTCATTATACCTCTAGACTGTAAGCTCCTGGGGTCAGGATCTCATTATACCCCTAGACTGTAAGCTCCTGGGGTCAGGATCTCATTATACCCCTAGACTGTAAGCTCCTGGGGTCAGGGTCTCATTATACCCCTAGACTGTAAGCTCCTGGGGTCAGGGTCTCATTATATTTCTAGACTGTAAGCTCCTGGGGTCAGGGTCTCATTATACCCCTAGACTGTAAGCTCCTGGGGTCAGGATCTCATTATACCCCTAGACTGTAAGCTCCTGGGGTCAGGGTCTCATTATACCCCTAGACTGTAAGCTTCTGGGGTCAGGGTCTCATTATATCTCTAGACTGTAAGCTCCTGGGGTCAGGGTCTCATTATATATCTAGACTGTAAGCTCCTGGGGTCAGGGTCTCATTATACCTCTAGACTGTAAGCTCCTGGGGTCAGGGTCTCATTATACCCCTAGACTGTAAGCTCCTGGGGTCAGGGTCTCATTATACCTCTAGACTGTAAGCTCCTAGGGTGAGGGTCTCATTATACCTCTAGACTGTAAGCTCCTGTCGGGAGGGTCTCATTATACCTCTAGACTGTAAGCTCCTGGGGTCAGGATCTCATTATACCTCTGGACTGTAAGCTCCTAGGGGGAGGGTCTCATTATACCCCTAGACTGTAAGCTCCTGGGGTCAGGGTCTCATTATACCTCTAGACTGTAAGCTCCTGGGGTCAGGGTCTCTCTATATCTCTAGACTGTAAGCTGCTGGGGTCAGGGTCTCATTATACCTCCAGACTGTAAGCTCCTGGGGGGAGGGTCTCATTATACCTCTAGACTGTAAGCTCCTGGGGTCAGGGTCTCATTATACCTCTAGACTGTAAGCTCCTGGGGTCAGGATCTCATTATACCCCTAGACTGTAAGCTCCTGGGGTCAGGATCTCATTATACCCCTAGACTGTAAGCTCCTGGGGTCAGGGTCTCATTATACCCCTAGACTGTAAGCTCCTGGGGTCAGGGTCTCATTATATTTCTAGACTGTAAGCTCCTGGGGTCAGGGTCTCATTATGCCCCTAGACTGTAAGCTCCTGGGGTCAGGGTTTCATTATACCTCTAGACTGTAAGCTCCTGGGGTCAGGGTCTCATTATACCCCTAGACTGTAAGCTCCTAGGGTGAGGGTCTCATTATACCTCTAGACTGTAAGCTCCTGGGGGGAGGGTCTCATTATACCTCTAGACTGTAAGCTCCTGGGGTCAGGGTCTCATTATACCTCTAGACTGTAAGCTCCTGGGGTCAGGGTCTCATTATACCTCTAGACTGTAAGCTCCTGGGGTCAGGGTCTCATTATATCTCTAGACTGTAAGCTCCTGGGGTCAGGGTCTCATTATACCCCTAGACTGTAAGCTCCTGGGGTCAGGGTCTCATTATACCTCTAGACTGTAAGCTCCTGGGGTCAGGGTCTCATTATACCTCTAGACTGTAAGCTCCTGAGGTCAGGGTCTCATTATACCCCTAGACTGTAAGCTCCTGGGGTCAGGGTCTCATTATACCTCTAGACTGTAAGCTCCTGGGGTCAGGATCTCATTATACCCCTAGACTGTAAGCTCCTGGGGTCAGGGTCTCATTATACCTCTAGACTGTAAGCTCCTGGGGTCAGGATCTCATTATACCCCTAGACTGTAAGCTCCTGGGGTCAGGGTCTCATTATACCCCTAGACTGTAAGCTCCTGGGGTCAGGGTCTCTCTATATCTCTAGACTGTAAGCTGCTGGGGTCAGGGTCTCATTATACCTCTAGACTGTAAGCTCCTGGGGGGAGGGTCTTATTATACCTCTAGACTGTAAGCTCCTGGGGTCAGGGTCTCATTATACCTCTAGACTGTAAGCTCCTGGGATCAGGGTCTCATTAGACTGTAAGCTCCTGGGGTTAGGGTCTCATTATACCCCTAGACTGTAAGCTCACCCTGAGGAGCACTGTTAGCACCCTCCAGGGACATTGGCATTGCGTTGTGCCGGTTCCGGGGTCGCGGTGTACGGAACGCTCGGCGCTCTCAGAATTAAGAATTTGTGTCTAATTAACAAAGATGAAGACGGTGGGGGGATGGGGGTGCGGCGGAGTGGCGGAGTGGCGGAGCGATCAATATTTTACACAGGATGGATTTTTCTCTTTGCCTCTGAAATGAGGATTCATAATTAACAGGCCTGATGTTCTCGTTACCAGAGTAAGAATTGATTTTCATCACGGCAAGTCGTGTTTTATTGGAGCGGCGGTCCGGCGCGAATCACAGCTCGTGCGGAACACTAATTGCCAGTTTGGCAAGAGAGCGAGAGAGCGGCGTTTTGTTGGACGAGCAGAGCGGGCGTTAATGGTCGTCATCCATTCTCCGACAGACAGGGGTAATAAAGAGTGCAGCGCGCCAAACTCCCCTCTCCCCTTCCCCTCCCCCCCCCTCGCAATGTCATCGAAAAACTCTCATCGCAGGATCATTCCCGATCTGTCAGCGCCAAGGATGGAAAATCATTATTAACTTCTGCGTCGACGCTGACGCTTAATTAAAATGGTGACAAGAGACGCGAGAGGGACTGGTGACCGGATAAGCCGGACGCCGGAGATATGGAGACGGCGGTGAGCCGGCCGCACCGATAATCCCATCTTCAGCGTCCAAATAGGATCCAGGAATGCGTCACACGGGCCGACTCATTTCATATCCCTCTTCTGTTATGTTTACATTGTTACAGTTTCTGACAAAAGTCAGGACACCCCTAAGTGAAAATGTCCAAATTGGGCCCAAAGTGTCAATATTTTGTGTGGGCGCCATTATTTTCCCCCCTCTTGGGCATGGAGGTCACCAGAGCTTCACAGGTTGACACTGGAGTCCTCTTCCCCTCCCCCATGATGACATCACAGAGCTGGTGGATGTTGGAGACCTTGCGCTCCTCCACCTTCCGTTTGAGGACCTCCCACAGATGATCAATAGGGTTTAGGTCTGGAGACATGCTTGGCCAGTCCATCACCTTTACCCTCAGCTTCTTTAGCAAGGCAGTGGTGGTCTTGGAGGTGTGTTTGGGGTGGTTATCATGTTGGAATACTACCCTGCGGTCAGTGCCGATCCTGACCTCCCTGGGGCCCTAAGCAAAATTCTGCAAAGGGGCCCTCTACCTGACCCGTGAATAATGGGCGTTGTTTAAGCGTAATATTGAACGTGGCTTAAAGGGGCGTGACTCAAAGGGGTGTGGTTAGAGTCTGAGATGAATGAGCGATTGAGGGAGAAACAAAGGAAGAAAGAGAGAGAGAGAGAGAGAGAGGAAGTAAAAAAAGAGGGATGGAGGGACAGCAGGCCCAGATCCTACACCGCAATAGAAATATGAGTATTCCAGAAAGTTTAACAATCAGCAGATCAAGATTCTCCAAACCCCTGTTGGTGCTTCAGTCATCCCGGCACCATGGTTGTTATGGTGTCAGGATGATTAAAGCGTATTATTTCTATTATTGCATTGTAATATAAAATGAAATCATTCAACTCACCATAATGCAGAATCAGTGGGAGCCCCGATGTCACTGTCCCCAGCCAGCGGAGTGCTTCCTTACATCTCAGGTGTCCCCAGCCAACGGAGTGCCTCCTTACATCTCAGATGTCCCCACCCAGCGGAGTGCCTCCTTACATCTCAGGTGTCCCCAGCCAGCGGAGTGCCTCCTTACATCTCAGGTGTCCCCAGCCAGCGGAGTGCCTCCTTACATCTCAGGTGTCCCCAGCCAACGGAGTGCCTCCTTACATCTCAGATGTCCCCACCCAGCGGAGTGCCTCCTTACATCTCAGGTGTCCCCAGCCAGCGGAGTGCCTCCTTACATCTCAGATGTCCCCAGCCAGCGGAGTGCCTCCTTACATCTCAGGTGTCCCCAGCCAGCGGAGTGCCTCCTTACATCTCAGGTGTCCCCAGCCAGCGGAGTGCTTCCTTACATCTCAGGTGTCCCCAGCCAGCGGAGTGCCTCCTTACATCTCAGGTGTCCCCAGCCAGCGGAGTGCCTCCTTACATCTCAGGTGTCCCCAGCCAGCGGAGTGCCTCCTTACATCTCAGGTGTCCCCAGCCAGCGGAGTGCCTCCTTACATCTCAGGTGTCCCCAGCCAGCGGAGTGCCTCCTTACATCTCAGGTGTCCCCAGCCAGCGGAGTGCCTCCTTACATCTCAGGTGTCCCCAGCCAGCGAAGTGCCTCTTTACATCTCAGGTGTCCCCAGCCAGCGGAGTGCTTCCTTACATCTCAGGTGTCCCCAGCCAGCGGAGTGCCTCCTTACATCTCAGGTGTCCCCAGCCAGCGGAGTGCTTCCTTACATCTCAGGTGTCCCCAGCCAGCGGAGTGCCTCCTTACATCTCAGGTGTCCCCAGCCAGCGGAGTGCCTCCTTACATCTCAGGTGTCCCCAGCCAGCGGAGTGCCTCCTTACATCTCAGGTGTCCCCACCCAGCGGAGTGCCTCCTTACATCTCAGTTGTCCCCACCCAGCGGAGTGCCTCCTTACATCTCAGGTGTCCCCAGCTAGCGGAGTGCCTCCTTACATCTCAGGTGTCCCCAGCCAGCGGAGTGCCTCCTTACATCTCAGGTGTCCCCAGCCAGCGGAGTGCCTCCTTACATCTCAGGTGTCCCCAGCCAGCGGAGTGCCTCCTTACATCTCAGGTGTCCCCAGCCAGCGGAGTGCCTCCTTACATCTCAGGTGTCCCCAGCCAGCGGAGCGCCTCCTTACATCTCAGGTGTCCCCAGCCAGCGGAGCGCCTCCTTACATCTCAGGTGTCCCCAGCCAGCGGAGCGCCTCCTTACATCTCAGGTGTCCCCAGCCAGCGGAGCGCCTCCTTACATCTCAGGTGTCCCCAGCCAGCGGAGTGCCTCCTTACATTTCAGGTGTCCCCAGCCAGCGGAGTGCCTCCTTACATCTCAAATGTCCCCAGCCAGCGGAGTGCCTCCTTACATCTCAGGTGTCCCCAGCCAGCAGAGTGCCTCCTTACATCTCAGGTGTCCCCAGCCAGCGGAGTGCTTCCTTACATCTCAGGTGTCCCCAGCCAGCGGAGTGCCTCCTTACATCTCAGGTGTCCCCAGCCAGCGGAGTGCCTCCTTACATCTCAGGTGTCCCCAGCCAGCGGAGTGACTCCTTACATCTCAGATGTCCCCAGCCAGCGGAGCGCCTCCTTACATCTCAGGTGTCCCCAGCCAGCGGAGCGCCTCCTTACATCTCAGGTGTCCCCAGCCAGCGGAGCGCCTCCTTACATCTCAGGTGTCCCCAGCCAGCGGAGTGCCTCCTTACATTTCAGGTGTCCCCAGCCAGCAGAGTGCCTCCTTACATCTCAGATGTCCCCAGCCAGTGGAGTGCCTCCTTACATCTCAGGTGTCCCCAGCCAGCGGAGTGCCTCCTTACATCTCAGGTGTCCCCAGCCAGCGGAGTGCTTCCTTACATTTCAGGTGTCCCCAGCCAGCGGAGTGCCTCCTTACATCTCAGGTGTCCCCAGCCAGCGGAGTGCCTCCTTACATCTCAGGTGTCCCCAGCCGGCGGAGTGCCTCCTTACATCTCAGATGTCCCCAGCCAGCGGAGTGCCTCCTTACATTTCAGGTGTCCCCAGCCAGCGGAGTGCCTCCTTACATCTCAGATGTCCCCAGCCAGCGGAGTGCCTCCTTACATCTCAGGTGTCCCCAGCCAGCGGAGTGCCTCCTTACATCTCAGGTGTCCCCAGCCAGTGGAGTGCCTCCTTACATTTCAGGTGTCCCCAGCCAGCGGAGTGCCTCCTTACATCTCAGATGTCCCCAGCCAGCGGAGTGCCTCCTTACATCTCAGGTGTCCCCAGCCAGCGGAGTGCCTCCTTACATCTCAGGTGTCCCCAGCCAGCGGAGTGCTTCCTTACATCTCAGGTGTCCCCAGCCAGCGGAGTGCCTCCTTACATCTCAGGTGTCCCCTGCCAGCGGAGTGCCTCCTTACATCTCAGGTGTCCCCAGCGGAGTGCCTCCTTACATCTAAGATGTCCCCAGCCAGCTGAGTGCCTCCTTACATCTCAGGTGTCCCCAGCCAGCGGAGTGCCTCCTTACATCTCAGGTGTCCCCAGCTAGCGGAGTGCCTCCTTACATCTCAGGTGTCCCCAGCCAGCGGAGTGCTTCCTTACATTTCAGGTGTCCCCAGCCAGCGGAGTGCCTCCTTACATTTCAGGTGTCCTCAGCCAGCGGAGTGCTTCCTTACATCTCAGGTGTCCCCAGCCAGCGGAGTGCTTCCTTACATCTCAGGTGTCCCCAGCCAGCGGAGCGCCTCCTTTCATCTCAGGTGTCCCCAGCCAGCGGAGTGCTTCCTTACATCTCAGGTGTCCCCAGCCAGCGGAGTGCTTCCTTACATCTCAGGTGTCCCCAGCCAGCGGAGTGCTTCCTTACATCTCAGGTGTCCCCAGCCAGCGGAGTGCCTCCTTACATCTCAGGTGTCCCCAGCCAGCGGAGTGCCTCCTTACATCTCAGGTGTCCCCAGCCAGCGGAGCGCCTCCTTACATCTCAGGTGTCCCCAGCCAGCGGAGCGCCTCCTTACATCTCAGGTGTCCCCAGCCAGCGGAGCGCCTCCTTACATCTCAGGTGTCCCCAGCCAGCGGAGTGCCTCCTTACATTTCAGGTGTCCCCAGCCAGCGGAGCGCCTCCTTACATCTCAGATGTCCCCAGCCAGCGGAGTGCCTCCTTACATCTCAGGTGTCCCCAGCCAGCGGAGTGCTTCCTTACATCTCAGGTGTCCCCAGCCAGCGGAGCGCCTCCTTACATCTCAGGTGTCCCCAGCCAGCGGAGCGCCTCCTTACATCTCAGGTGTCCCCAGCCAGCGGAGCGCCTCCTTACATCTCAGGAGTCCCCAGCCAGCGGAGTGTCTCCTTACATCTCAGGTGTCCCCAGCCAGCGGAGTGCCTCCTTACATCTCAGGTGTCCCCAGCCAGCGGAGTGCCTCCTTACATCTCAGGTGTCCCCACCCAGCGGAGTGCCTCCTTACATCTCAGGTGTCCCCAGCCAGCGGAGTGCCTCCTTACATCTCAGGTGTCCCCAGCCAGCGGAGTGCCTCCTTACATCTCAGATGTCCCCAGCCAGCGGAGTGCCTCCTTACATCTCAGGTGTCCCCAGCCAGCGGAGTGCCTTCTTACATCTCAGGTGTCCCCAGCCAGCGGAGTGCCTCCTTACATCTCAGGTGTCCCCAGCCAGCGGAGTGCCTCCTTACATCTCAGGTGTCCCCAGCTAGCGGAGTGCCTCCTTACATCTCAGGTGTCCCCAGCCAGCGGAGTGCCTCCTTACATCTCAGGTGTCCCCAGCCAGCGGAGTGCCTCCTTACATCTCAGGTGTCCCCAGCCAGCGGAGCGCCTCCTTACATCTCAGGTGTCCCCAGCCAGCGGAGCGCCTCCTTACATCTCAGGTGTCCCCAGCCAGCGGAGCGCCTCCTTACATCTCAGGTGTCCCCAGCCAGCGGAGCGCCTCCTTACATCTCAGGTGTCCCCAGCCAGCGGAGCGCCTCCTTACATTTCAGGTGTCCCCAGCCAGCGGAGTGCCTCCTTACATCTCAAATGTCCCCAGCCAGCGGAGTGCCTCCTTACATCTCAGGTGTCCCCAGCCAGCAGAGTGCCTCCTTACATCTCAGGTGTCCCCAGCCAGCAGAGTGCTTCCTTACATTTCAGGTGTCCCCAGCCAGCGGAGTGCCTCCTTACATCTCAGGTGTCCCCAGCCAGCGGAGTGCCTCCTTACATCTCAGGTGTCCCCAGCCAGCGGAGTGCCTCCTTACATCTCAGGTGTCCCCAGCCAGCGGAGTGCCTCCTTACATTTCAGGTGTCCCCAGCTAGCGGAGTGCCTCCTTACATCTCAGATGTCCCCAGCCAGCGGAGTGACTCCTTACATCTCAGGTGTCCCCAGCCAGCGGAGTGCCTCCTTACATCTCAGGTGTCCCCAGCCAGCGGAGTGCCTCCTTACATCTCACGTGTCCCCAGCCAGCGGAGTGCCTCCTTACATCTCAGGTGTCCCCTGCCAGCGGAGTGCCTCCTTACATCTCAGGTGTCCCCAGCCAGTGGAGTGCCTCCTTACATCTCAGGTGTCCCCAGCCAGCGGAGTGCCTCCTTACATCTCAGGTGTCCCCAGCCAGCGGAGTGCCTCCTTACATCTCAGGTGTCCCCAGCCAGCGGAGTGCCTCCTTACATCTCAGATGTCCCCACCCAGCGGAGTGCCTCCTTACATCTCAGGTGTCCCCACCCAGCGGAGTGCTTCCTTACATCTCAGGTGTCCCCAGCCAGCGGAGCGCCTCCTTACATCTCAGGTGTCCCCAGCCAGCGGAGTGCTTCCTTACATCTCAGGTGTCCCCAGCCAGCGGAGTGCCTCCTTACATCTCAGGTGTCCCCAGCCAGTGGAGTGCCTCCTTACATCTCAGGTGTCCCCAGCCAGCGGAGTGCCTCCTTACATCTCAGGTGTCCCCAGCCAGCGGAGTGCCTCCTTACATCTCAGGTGTCCCCAGCCAGCGGAGTGCCTCCTTACATCTCAGATGTCCCCACCCAGCGGAGTGCCTCCTTACATCTCAGATGTCCCCACCCAGCGGAGTGCTTCCTTACATCTCAGGTGTCCCCAGCCAGCGGAGCGCCTCCTTACATCTCAGGTGTCCCCAGCCAGCGGAGTGCTTCCTTACATCTCAGGTGTCCCCAGCCAGCGGAGTGCTTCCTTACATCTCAGGTGTCCCCAGCCAGCGGAGTGCTTCCTTACATCTCAGGTGTCCCCAGCCAGCGGAGTGCCTCCTTACATCTCAGGTGTCCCCAGCCAGTGGAGTGCCTCCTTACATCTCAGGTGTCCCCAGCCAGCGGAGTGCCTCCTTACATCTCAGGTGTCCCCAGCCAGCGGAGTGCCTCCTTACATCTCAGGTGTCCCCAGCCAGCGGAGCACCTCCTTACATCTCAGGTGTCCCCAGCCAGCGGAGCGCCTCCTTACATCTCAGGTGTCCCCAGCCAGCGGAGCGCCTCCTTACATCTCAGGTGTCCCCAGCCAGCGGAGCGCCTCCTTACATTTCAGGTGTCCCCAGCCAGCGGAGTGCCTCCTTACATCTCAGATGTCCCCAGCCAGCGGAGTGCCTCCTTACATCTCAGATGTCCCCAGCCAGCGGAGTGCCTCCTTACATCTCAGATGTCCCCAGCCAGCGGAGTGCTTCCTTACATTTCAGGTGTCCCCAGCCAGCGGAGTGCCTCCTTACATCTCAGGTGTCCCCAGCCAGCGGAGTGCTTCCTTACATCTCAGGTGTCCCCAGCCAGCGGAGTGCCTCCTTACATCTCAGGTGTCCCCAGCCAGTGGAGTGCCTCCTTACATCTCAGGTGTCCCCAGCCAGCGGAGTGCCTCCTTACATCTCAGGTGTCCCCAGCCAGCGGAGTGCCTCCTTACATCTCAGATGTCCCCACCCAGCGGAGTGCTTCCTTACATCTCAGGTGTCCCCAGCCAGCGGAGCGCCTCCTTACATCTCAGGTGTCCCCAGCCAGCGGAGTGCTTCCTTACATCTCAGGTGTCCCCAGCCAGCGGAGTGCTTCCTTACATCTCAGGTGTCCCCAGCCAGCGGAGTGCTTCCTTACATCTCAGGTGTCCCCAGCCAGCGGAGTGCCTCCTTACATCTCAGGTGTCCCCAGCCAGTGGAGTGCCTCCTTACATCTCAGGTGTCCCCAGCCAGCGGAGTGCCTCCTTACATCTCAGGTGTCCCCAGCCAGCGGAGTGCCTCCTTACATCTCAGGTGTCCCCAGCCAGCGGAGCACCTCCTTACATCTCAGGTGTCCCCAGCCAGCGGAGCGCCTCCTTACATCTCAGGTGTCCCCAGCCAGCGGAGCGCCTCCTTACATCTCAGGTGTCCCCAGCCAGCGGAGCGCCTCCTTATATTTCAGGTGTCCCCAGCCAGCGGAGTGCCTCCTTACATCTCAGATGTCCCCAGCCAGCGGAGTGCCTCCTTACATCTCAGATGTCCCCAGCCAGCGGAGTGCCTCCTTACATCTCAGATGTCCCCAGCCAGCGGAGTGCTTCCTTACATTTCAGGTGTCCCCAGCCAGCGGAGTGCCTCCTTACATCTCAGGTGTCCCCAGCCAGCGGAGTGCTTCCTTACATCTCAGGTGTCCCCAGCCAGCGGAGTGCCTCCTTACATCTCAGGTGTCCCCAGCCAGTGGAGTGCCTCCTTACATCTCAGGTGTCCCCAGCCAGCGGAGTGCCTCCTTACATCTCAGGTGTCCCCAGCCAGCGGAGTGCCTCCTTACATCTCAGGTGTCCCCAGCCAGCGGAGTGCCTCCTTACATCTCAGATGTCCCCACCCAGCGGAGTGCCTCCTTACATCTCAGATGTCCCCACCCAGCGGAGTGCTTCCTTACATCTCAGGTGTCCCCAGCCAGCGGAGCGCCTCCTTACATCTCAGGTGTCCCCAGCCAGCGGAGTGCTTCCTTACATCTCAGGTGTCCCCAGCCAGCGGAGTGCTTCCTTACATCTCAGGTGTCCCCAGCCAGCGGAGTGCTTCCTTACATCTCAGGTGTCCCCAGCCAGCGGAGTGCCTCCTTACATCTCAGGTGTCCCCAGCCAGTGGAGTGCCTCCTTACATCTCAGGTGTCCCCAGCCAGCGGAGTGCCTCCTTACATCTCAGGTGTCCCCAGCCAGCGGAGTGCCTCCTTACATCTCAGGTGTCCCCAGCCAGCGGAGCACCTCCTTACATCTCAGGTGTCCCCAGCCAGCGGAGCGCCTCCTTACATCTCAGGTGTCCCCAGCCAGCGGAGCGCCTCCTTACATCTCAGGTGTCCCCAGCCAGCGGAGCGCCTCCTTACATTTCAGGTGTCCCCAGCCAGCGGAGTGCCTCCTTACATCTCAGATGTCCCCAGCCAGCGGAGTGCCTCCTTACATCTCAGATGTCCCCAGCCAGCGGAGTGCCTCCTTACATCTCAGATGTCCCCAGCCAGCGGAGTGCTTCCTTACATTTCAGGTGTCCCCAGCCAGCGGAGTGCCTCCTTACATCTCAGGTGTCCCCAGCCAGCGGAGTGCCTCCTTACATCTCAGGTGTCCCCAGCCAGCGGAGTGCCTCCTTACATCTCAGGTGTCCCCAGCCAGCGGAGTGCCTCCTTACATTTCAGGTGTCCCCAGCCAGCGGAGTGCCTCCTTACATCTCAGGTGTCCCCAGCCAGCGGAGTGCCTCCTTACATCTCAGGTGTCCCCAGCCAGCGGAGTGCTTCCTTACATTTCAGGTGTCCCCAGCCAGCGGAGTGCCTCCTTACATTTCAGGTGTCCCCAGCCAGCGGAGTGCCTCCTTACATCTCAGGTGTCCCCAGCCAGCGGAGTGCCTCCTTACATCTCAGGTGTCCCCAGCCAGCGGAGTGCCTCCTTACATCTCAGGTGTCCCCAGCCAGCGGAGTGCCTCCTTACATCTCAGATGTCCCCAGCCAGCGGAGTGCCTCCTTACATCTCAGGTGTCCCCAGCCAGCGGAGTGCCTCCTTACATTTCAGGTGTCCCCAGCCAGCGGAGTGCCTCCTTACATCTCAGGTGTCCCCAGCCAGCGGAGTGCTTCCTTACATCTCAGGTGTCCCCAGCCAGCGGAGTGCCTCCTTACATCTCAGATGTCCCCAGCCAGCGGAGTGCCTCCTTACATCTCAGGTGTCCCCAGCCAGCGGAGTGCCTCCTTACATCTCAGGTGTCCCCAGCCAGCGGAGTGCCTCCTTACATTTTAGGTGTCCCCAGCCAGCGGAGTGCCTCCTTACATCTCAGATGTCCCCAGCCAGCGGAGTGCTTCCTTACATCTCAGGTGTCCCCAGCCAGCGGAATGCCTCCTTACATCTCAGGTGTCCCCAGCCAGCGGAGTGCTTCCTTACATTTCAGGTGTCCCCAGCCAGCGGAGTGCTTCCTTACATTTCAGGTGTCCCCCCCAGTGCCGGCCTAAGACATTGTGCTGCCTGGTACCAAGAATTAAATGCTGCCCCCCCCCCCAAAAAAAAAATACGCCCACCAAAAGGATATAATTTTATATCATGATAACTTAAGAGGACTTGTCATGGCTCTATTCATTTATAGGAGTATAACGGTCATGGCACTATACGTGTGTATATGTATATAGGAGTATAAAGAGGACCTGTCATGTCTCTATACATGTATATAGGAGTATAAAGAGGACCTGTCATGTCTCTATACATGTATATAGGAGTATAAAGAGGACCTGTCATGTCTCTATACATGTATATAAGAATATAAAGAGGACCTGTCATGTCTCTATACATGTATATAGGAGTATAAAGAGGACCTGTCATGTCTCTATACATGTATATAGGAGTATAAAGAGGACCTGTCATGTCTCTATACATGTATATAGAAGTATAAAGAGGACCTCTCATGTCTCTATACATGTATATAGGAGTATAAAGAGGACCTGTCATGTCTCTATACATGTATATAGGAGTATAAAGAGGACCTGTCATGTCTCTATACATGTATATAGGAGTATAAAGAGGACCTGTCATGTCTCTATACATGTATATAGGAATATAAAGAGGACCTGTCATGGCTCTATACATGTATAAATGAGTATAAAGAGGACCTGTCATGACTCCAAACATGTATACAGGAGTATAAAAGGACCTGTGTGTGGCCGCGATGTCAGCCGGCCACCCGTGCTCGCTCCACAGAGAGCCAGAACGTGGATCTGTCAATGTAAACAGACAGATCCCCATTCTGACAGGAGAGGAGAGACAGATCTGCTGTTCCTAGTGATTAGGAACAGAGATCTCTCTCCTCCTCCAGTCAGTCCCACCCCCTCCAGTTAGAAACACCTCCCAGGGAACACATTTAACCATTTTCCTGCCAGTGACATTTACACAGTAATCAGTGCATTTTTATAGCACAAATCACTGTATAAATGTCACTGGTCCCAAAAATGTGTCAAAAGTGTTCGATCTGTTCACCGCAATGTCACAGTCTCACTGAAAATCGCAGATCGCCGCCATTACTAGTAAAAAAATAAATAATAAAAATGCCATAAGTCTATCCCCTAGTTTGTAGACGCTATAACCTTTGTGCAAACCAATCAATATACACTTATTGCGTTTTTTTTACCAAACATATGTAGAAGAATACATATTGGCCTAAACTGATATAGAAATACCACCAACAGAAAGCTCTATTTGTGGGAAAAAAGGATGTAAATTTTGTTTGGGTACACCGTCGCACGACCGCACAATTGTCAGTTAAGTCGACGCAGTGCCGTATCGCAAAACAAAATTAGTGAAGTGCATCATTTCTATTATTACATTGTTATATAATATATAAAATAGTTCAACTCACCATAATGCAGAATCAGTGGGAGCCTGAGCGTGATACTTGCCACCAGATGCGGATTGTCACTTGCCACATGTTGCGTTTTGTCACTTGCCACGACGCCACCTGCCACACGTTGCAGATTGTCACTTGCCACACGTTGCGGATTGTCACTTGCCACGACGCCACCTGCCACACATTGCGGGCTGTCACTTGCCACGACGCCACCTGCCACACATTGCGGGCTGTCACTTGCCACACGTTGCGGATTGTCACTTGCCACGACGCCACCTGCCACACATTGCGGGCTGTCACTTGCCACACGTTGCGGATTGTCACTTGCCACGACGCCACCTGCCACACATTGCGGGCTGTCACTTGCCACACGTTGCGGATTGTCACTTGCCACAACGTCACACATTGCGTTTTGTCACTTGCCACAACGTCACACATTGCATTTTGTCACTTGCCACAACGTCACTTGCAACACATTGCGGATTGTCACTTGCCACAATGTCACACATTGCGTTTTGTCACTTGCCACAACGTCACACATTGCGTTTTGTCACTTGCCACAACGTCACTTGCCACACATTGCAGATTGTCACTTGCCACAACGTCACACATTGCGTTTTGTCACTTGCCACAACGTCACACATTGCGTTTTGTCACTTGCCACAACGTCACTTGCCACACATTGCGGATTGTCACTTGCCACAACGTCACACATTGCGTTTTGTCACTTGCCACAACGTCACACATTGCGTTTTGTCACTTGCCACAACGTCACTTGCCACACGTTGCAGATTGTCACTTGCCACTTCACCTGCCACATGTAGCGGATTGTCACTTGCCACGACGCCACCTGCCACACATTGCGGGTTGTCACTTGCCACACCTTTCGGATTGTCACTTGCCACAATGTCACACATTGCGTTTTGTCACTTGCCACAACGTCACTTGCCACACGTTGCGGATTGTCACTTGCCACAACATCACACATTGCGTTTTGTCACTTGCCACAACGTCACACATTGCGTTTTGTCACTTGCCACAACGTCACTTGCCACACATTGCGGATTGTCACTTGCCACAACGCTACCTGCCACATGTTGCAGATTGTCATTGCCACAACGCCACCTGCCACACATTGCGGGCTGTCACTTGCCACACGTTGCGGATTGTCACTTGCCACAACGTCACGCATTGCGTTTTGTCACCTGCCACAACGTCACACATTGCATTTTGTCACTTGCCACAACGTCTCTTGCAACACATTGCGGATTGTCACTTGCCACAATGTCACACATTGCGTTTTGTCACTTGCCACAACGTCACACATTGCGTTTTGTCACTTGCCACAACGTCACTTGCCACACATTGCAGATTGTCACTTGCCACAATGTCACACATTGCGTTTTGTCACTTGCCACAACGTCACACATTGCGTTTTGTCACTTGCCACAACGTCACTTGCCACACCTTTCGGATTGTCACTTGCCACAACGTCACTTGCCACACCTTTCGGATTGTCACTTGCCACAACGTCACTTGTCACACGTTGCGGATTGTCACTTGCCACAACGTCACACATTGCGTTTTGTCACTTGCCACAACGTCACACATTGCGTTTTGTCACTTGCCACAACGTCACTTGCCACACATTGCGGATTGTCACTTGCCACAACGCTACCTGCCACACGTTGCAGATTGTCACTTGCCACTTCACCTGCCACATGTAGCGGATTGTCACTTGCCACGACGCCACCTGCCACACATTGCGGGTTGTCACTTGCCACACGTTTCGGATTGTCACTTGCCCCAATGTCACACATTGCGTTTTGTCACTTGCCACAACGTCACTTGCCACACATTGAGGATTGCCACTTGCCACAACGCTACCTGCCACACATTGCAGATTGTCACTTGCCACTTCACCTGCCACATGTAGCAGATTGCCATTTGCTGTGTCCCAGAGTGAAGGCAGGCAGGAGAGAGATGACAGAGAAGAGGGGGGGGTCTGCTGACAGAGAGGAGGGGGGGCAGCTGACAGAGAGGAGGGGGGGTGGCTGACATTGAGGAGGGGGGGCGGCTGACATTGAGGAGGGGGGGGCGGATGACATTGAGGAGGGGGGGCGGCTGACATTGAGGAGGGGGCGGTGGCTGCTGACAGAGGATGAGAGAGACGGACCTCAGGAGATGGGGTGACACTCGGCGAGTTAGGAGCACACCCCCCCGCCCTTTGAGCCCTTCTATAGCTCAGCAGCGGCGAGGGGGAACAAATTAGAGGCGGAGCCGGCCGGCTACAGTGCGCTGCGGCACCGCCCACCCCTTTCCCCCACAGGTCACAGTCTCAGACGACAGACAGACCGGGGGCGGGGGTGGGCGGCGCCGCAGAGCTATTTCGGCAGGATCCCTCCCTTTCCCTGGTCTTCGGGAAAATGGCGGCCGGCGGAGACATTATCTCCGCCAGCCGCGGACCTCTAGCGGCGGCGGCGGCGACGGGGCCCCGAGTATTACTCGGGGCCCTACGCAGCTTGCGTAGTCCGCGTATAGGGCGGATCGGCCCTGCCTGCGGTCCAGTCTCTGAAGGGAGGGGATCATGCTCTGCTTCAGTATATCACAGTACATGTTGGCATTCATGGTCCCCTCAATGATCTGTAGCCCCCCAGTGCCGGCAGCACTTATGCAGCCCCAGACCATGACACTCCCCCCACCATGCCTGACTGTAGGGAAGACACACTTCCCTTAGTCCTCCTCACCTGGTTGCCGCCACACACGCCTGACACCATCTGACACCAAATAAGTTTATCTTGGTCTCATCAGACCACAGGACAAGGTTCCAGTAATCCATGTCCTTAGTCTGCTTGTCTTTCTTGTGCACCATTTTTAGAAGAGGCTTCCTTCTGGGACGACAGCCATGCAGACCAATTTGATGCAGTGTGCGGCGTATGGTCTGAGCACTGACAGGCTGACCCCTCCCCTCACCCCTTCACCCTCTGCAGCAATGCTGGCAGCACTCATACGTCTATTTCCCAAAGACAACCTCTGGATATGACGCTGAGCACGTGACCTCAACTTCTTTGGTGGACCATGGCGAGGCCTGTTCTGAGGGGAACCTGTCCTGTTATACCACTGGATGGTCTTGGCCACCGTGCTGCAGCTCAGTTTCAGGGTCTTGGCAATCTTCTTATAGCCTCGGCCATTTTTATGTAGAGCAACAATTCTTTTCTTCAGATCCTCAGAGAGTTCTTTGCCATGAGGTGCCATGTTGTACTTCCAGTGACCAGTATGAGAGAGTGAGAGCGATAACACCAAATTTACCACACCTGAGACCTTGTAACACTAACGAGTCACATGACACCGGGGAGGGAATATGGCTAATTGGGCCCAATTTGGAAATTTTCACTTAGGGGTGTCCTGACTTTTGTTGCCAGCGGATTAGACATTAATGGCTGTGTGTTGAGTTATTTTGAGGGGACAGGAAATTTACACCGTTATACAAGCTGTACACTCCTCCCCCCTGTGTACACTCCTCCCCCCTGTATACACTCCTCCCCCCTGTGTACACTCCTCCCCCTGTGTACACTCCTCCCCCCTGTATACACTCCTCCCCCTGTGTACACTCCTCCCCCCTGTGTACACTCCTCCCCCTGTGTACACTCCTCCCCCTGTGTACACTCCTCCCCCTGTATACACTCCTCCCCCCCTGTGTACACTCCTCCCCCCTGTGTACACTCACTACTTTACATTGTAGCAAAGTGTCATTTCTTCAGTGTTGTCACATGAATGGGACTGAGGGGTGTAGGGGTGTACTTACTTTTGTCACATACTGTATATATATATATATATATATATACTGTGTATACGGAGAGTCCATCCAGCTTTGTAGAATGAAGCAGCTCATGTATATGGAGAAGATCTTCCATCGATGAGGTCATAGTGTCTTCAGACTACAGCCAATGACATGGCAGCTCGGTGATCTCAGAGTGGAAGTCCGTCCTCCATGCCACACCCAGGGCAAAAGGGGCAGCTGCCCCGTGCCCAGTCATTGTTGTGGGGCCCAATGCAGCTCCTTCTTGAACCCGCAAAGACATGACAAGTGGATGTAGGAGAGCCCAGGGAAATGTTTTCCCCCGGGGTCCAATCAATATTAAGGATGACCCTGACCACACCCACATCCTGGGTATTGGAGACCAATTCCCCCGTCCAATATCTGTAGACGGCCCCCATTGGTCTGCCATGACAGAAGACAGATAGTGATGTCATCAACCTCCTGATTTCTGATTGGGTGACTCAGGTGACTTTCCACTGCGAGTGACAGACTAACCGAATATCACAATCTCAGCAAGAGCTCGTTATCCATTAAAGCCCCTGAAAGGAAAGGGTGGTTGTTTGGCCCCATGGCAGCCAATTATTCCAAGGAGGATAATGGGGGAAACACAGAAATATGCCGAGTCGTGCCGTTTAGGAAATGCGGCTTTACAGTGTAAAAAATGAACGTGTATATAAAGTTTTTTTTTGTTTATTGAATTGCCCTGTTTTCTCGCCTCTCAGTCTCGGGCGCCGCGCCGCGTATCCCGCCGGAGCGTGAAAAGAGTAAAACGTGGAGATTGTCTGAATGTCATTCATTAATCGTCTTCATAACGATCCCGGCACCGGGAATTCGCAAAACGTCGTCCGCGAGGGCCGCCTGTGCCGCTGCAGAGCGTCGGGCCCCGGATTCCCCGCCATCAATGGACGCCGATTATCTTCACATTCTTCAGAAAGACGCTTCCTGCGATTCGGGATGTTCAGTAATCGTCTCCTGCGAGGTTCACCGATCGTTTGATGTGACACCTTCCCGTCAGGGCGCGGGGGGAGGGACGCGCCTCATTACACCCCGAATATTGTAATAAATGATCCTCTGCCGGGATTTCACTTCTTATTTACATCGCGGCAAACGCGGCACCTTCGTTTTGTGTCCGCGTCACCCCCGAGATATGTGGTGGGGGAGGGGAGAGACAAAGATGGACGCCGAGATCTGGTCCAAATATAGCAACGATACACTGAGCACCCCACACCCCATACCCAGCACCCCACACAGAGCACCCCACACCCAGCACCCCACACCCAGCACTCCACACAGAGCACCCCACACCCAGCACCCCACACCCAGCACCCCACACCCAGCACCCCACACAGAGCACCCCACACCCAGCACCCCACACCCAACACCCCACACCCAGCACCCCACACAGAGCACCCCACACCCAGCACCCCACACCCAGCACCCCACACCGAGCACCCCACACAGAGCACCCCACACCCAGCACCCCACACAGAGCACCCCACACCCAGCACCCCACACAGAGCACCCCACACAGAGCACCCCGCACCCCACACCCCATACAGAGCACCCCACACCCAGCACCCCACACAGAGCACCCCACACCCAGCACCCCACACCCAGCACCCCACACCCAGCACCCCACACAGAGAACCCCACACCCAGCACCCCACACCCCACACCCAACACCCCACACCCAGCACCCCACACCCAGCACCCCACACAGAGCACCCCACACCCAGCACTCCACACAGAGCACCCCACACCCAGCACCCCACACCCAACACCCCACACCCAGCACCCCACACAGAGCACCCCGCACCCCACACCCCATACCCAGCACCCCACACCCAGCACCCCACACCCAGCACCTCACACAGAGCACCCCACACCCAGCACCCCACACCCAGCACCCCACACCCAGCACCCCACACAGAGAACCCCACACCCAGCACCCCACACCCCACACCCAACACCCCACACCCAGCACCCCACACCCAGCACCCCACACAGAGCACCCCACACCCAGCACCCAGCACCCCACGCAGAGCACCCCACACCCAGCACCCCACACCCAGCACCCCACACCCAGCACCCCACACAGAGCACCCCACACAGAGCACCCAGCACCCCACACCCAGCACCCCACACAGAGCACCCCGCACCCCATACCCAGCACCCCACACAGAGCACCCCACACAGAGCACCCCACACCCAGCACCCCACACAGAGCACCCCACACCCAGCACCCCACACCCAGCACCCCACACAGAGAACACCACACCCAGCACCCCACACCCCACACCCAACACCCCACACCCAGCACCCCACACCCAGCACCCCACACCCAGCACCCCACACAGAGCACCCCACACCCAGCACCCCACACAGAGCACCCCACACCCAGCACCCCACACCCAGCACCCCACACAGAGCACCCCACACCCAACACCCCACACCCAGCACCCCACACAGAGCACCCCACACCCAGCACCCCACACAGAGCACCCCACACCCAGCACCCCACACAGAGCACCCCACACCCAGCACCCCGCACCCCACACCCAGCACCCCATACCCAGCACCCCACACCCAGCACCCCACACAGAGCACCCCACACCCAGCACCCCACACAGAGCACCCCACACAGAGCACCCCACACCCAACACCCCACACAGAGCACCCCACACCCAGCACCCCGCACCCCACACCCAGCACCCCATACCCAGCACCCCACACAGAGCACCCCACACAGAGCACCCCACACCCAGCACCCCACACAGAGCACCCCACACCCAGCACCCCACGCCCAGCACCCAGCACCCCACACCCAGCACCCCATACCCAGCACCTCACACCCAGCACCCCACACCCAGCACCCCACACAGAGCACCCCACACTGAGCAGCCAACACCCAGCACCCCACATAGAGCACCCCACACTGAGCAGCCAACACCCAGCACCCCACATAGAGCACCCCACACAGAGCACCCCACAACCCACACCCAACACCCCACACAGAGCACCCCACAACCTACACCCAACACCCAGCACCCCACACAGAGCACCCAGCACCCCACATCCCACACCCAGCACCCCACACCCAGCACCCCACAACCCACAGCACCCCACACTCAGCACCCCACAACGGGTTTCTGGTTGCTGGGTGGGGGTTTGCTGAGTGGGGGTTGCGGGGTGCTGGGTGTGGGTTGTGGGGTGATGGGTGTGGGTTGCACCCCACACTGAGCACCCCACACCCAGCACCCCCACTCAGCAACCCCCACCCAGCAACCAGAAACCCGCACCCCACACTGTGCACCCCACACTGTGCACCCCACAACCCACACCCCACACCGAGCACCCCATAACCAGCACCACACACCCAGCACCCCACACCCAGCACCCCACACCCAGCACCCCCCACTCAGCAACCCCCACCCAGCAACCAGAAACCCGCACCCCACACTGTGCACCCCACACTGTGCACCCCACAACCCACACCCCACACCGAGCACCCCATAACCAGCACCACACACCCAGCACCCCACACCCAGCACCCCACACCCAGCACCCCCCACTCAGCAACCCCCACCCAGCAACCAGAAACCCGCACCCTACACTGTGCACCCCACACTGTGCACCCCACAACCCACACCCCACACCGAGCACCCCATAACCAGCACCACACACCCAGCACCCCACACCCCATACCCAGCACCCCACACCCAGCACCCTACACCCAGCAACCAGAAACCGGCACCCCACACCCAGCACTGTGCATCCCACACCCCACACCCAGCACCCCCCACCCAGCAACCAGAAACCCGCACCCCACACTGTGCACCCCACAACCCACACCGAGCACCCCATAACCAGCACCACACACCCAGCACCCCACACCCCATACCCAGCACCCCACACCCAGCAACCAGAAACCTGGCACCCCACACTGTGCACCCCACAACCCACACCCCACACCGAGCACCCCATAACCACCACACACCCAGCACCCCACACCCCACACCCAGCACCCCACACCCAGCACCCCACACCCAGCAACCAGAAACCAGCACCCCACACCCAGCACTGTGCACCCCACAACCCACACCCAGCACCCCCCACCCAGCAACCAGAAACCCGCACCCCACACCCAGCACCCCACAACCAGAAACCCGCAACCAGCAAACCACATAAAGCTGATTTATAAAATTATTATACTATTATTATTATTACTCCTATCATCATCATTAATATCATTATATTATTATCATCAATATTATTACATTTTTGTTACTATTATATCATTATTATTATTATTATTATTATTGTTATATTATTAGTATTATATGTAGCGGGGTCTCCTTTAAGGCCCCGGGACTACGTTACCCAGAACCCCGCTCGGCACCCAGAGTGCAGTTAGCCACCGCAGAGACTCATGGGAGGGGCTATTTAAGGAGGAGGCGAGGCGGAGCTTGGCCTCTTTGGACACCGCGCTGCAAGCAAGAGCTTCTTCCTGTGCAGATCTGCTGCAGTGCAAGGCCTGAAGCCTGGGGCCTTGCGCAACTTCCGAAGAACCTTCCACCCCACAGCGGAGCCTGGGTGGCACCAGACTTGTCGAGTGAGGACATCAGTTGGATCGGGGACCCGATCGTTGCAGACGCTGTGTGCGGAGACACAGCAGGTGGAAGTACCGGACTGGGATCGCGTCCGGTGTGGTGAGCGAGCACTTGCTCAAACCAATAGACTGTGCCGTGTTTAGGCCTATAGACTGCCTTGGCCCACCTATCGTTGTTTGTTCCGTTAGGAGACCAGTAGCAGGACAGAGTTAAAGGGTCTCCAGTATAGTGTTCCTTGTGACTGCCTTCTTGTGGATTACAAAAATACTGTTTCATCAAGTGCACCACCGAAAGTTTGCATGCAAAGAAATCCTAAGTGAAAAGACTGAGATTTCTTCTATGTCAGGCCTGACTAGGGGGGAAGAGAGTGATATTGTTTAGTGCGCCACAGGGCGCGTGTCACCATAATAGCTGCGCGTGGTGGGTTACCGCGCTGGGCCATTGTTGTGTGCTACACCTATTGCTGCAGGGCTCTGTAAGCAAGTTGCATGTGTTCTGTTCTGCCTATGCCCTTTTGATATAAAAGTAAAACTATTATATTTGATCTCTCGCCTCAGTGTCTTGTCTTACAGCAAAGAGATTACTCCTTGCAACACTATATTGCATGTGATAAGTTTAACCCTAGACTAGCTGTGCCAGAGTGGGTCGAGTAAGATTGCCGGGGGTTGGCGGTGCTGTATGCAGGACCTGAAATCAAACCAGCGGCTCTCTTAACTGGGGGTAGCGCTACATATATTATTATTATAATTGTTGTGTGGATGGAGCCATGGCAGGCGTGCCGTTCTTCCTCATCTATTTGTTGGGAACGTCTTGTATGGCGCCCCCCGGGGAGGACATTCATGATCGCACATATTTGCATAATATTCTGATTGTTTAGTGGAGGACCCCGGGGGGAGTCTGCGCCCCCCCCCCCCAAGCGCCGATCTCTGTAATAGCGGGTCACAGGATGTCACTACATTATTTCTGATGACAATAACGCGCCCAATCCTCAGCAAATCGCCTTCTGGCGCCCGGGGACGGAAGGGTCAGCGCCATTCCTGCAGGCGCTGCAATTTGTTTAATGTTTATTAGGTGTGGAGAGGGAGATTAGAGCGCGGGATGGGTGTCTGTGATCACGTCTCGCCCCATAATGTCGCCTGTCATAGGGACCCCGCTGCGTCTCATCTCGGCTGCGATTCACCTTGACGGCCTGGAATGAGCTTTTCCTGTTCATGTACATTGCAGAGTAGACGCATATTACGGTGTAATGACTCCCGCGTCACGCTGGCGTCCTGGACATTATCTGCTGGTGGGCCTGGTGCTGATCGGACACTGGGGGGGGGTGGGGGGTCCACGGGGCGAATCCAAGCCTGAGATATTAAAGGGGGGTTCTGGGCTGACAGAAAACTCTGGCCAACTGCTAAGCTTTGGAGTTTGGTGCGTTCGGTTTGGTTTCGGCTACCAGCAAAGACGACCTCAGGAACCCTCAGCGGTTCACTTCAGTATACTGCGTTTGTCCCGCCCCCAACTGTCCTGGAACGGTCCATCCACTGCCAAGCGATCCTCAACCAGCGAAATCCCTCTGTTTGCCGGTATCCTCGTCTTCTGAAGGACCTCAATGTGAGCCTTTGGAGGGGGGCATTGAAAGACTTAAGGGTTCGGTAATAGCAATATGGTGCCCTGGAGGAAGAGAAATGATCTGGAGACATGAGGGAGACGAGGTGAACACAAGAGAAAGAGAAGGATAGTGAATGGGAGCAAAATGAGAGGAGTTCTGGATGTGGGGACAATAATGGAGCAGCTGAGAAAGGAAAAGGGTTCCACAAAAAGGGAGCAGTACAGGAGAAGTTCTGGAGATGACATAAGTGCTGAATAGGGGAGAAGGAAGTTCATGAGGAACAAAACCTGAATATGAGGATGGGTGCAGCACAAGAGAAGTCCTGAGTGTGATAAATGCTGTACAGAATGTGATATGGGCACATGGTGTGTAGCGGGTGGTGATGAGGGCCCCCCCATGCTCAGGGTCCCAGAACATTTGCCCCCTCTACCTTGTCTGTATTCCTGCCCCACCATGTTTTTCCGCCCTGCCTGTGTTCCTGCCCTGGCCTGTGTTCCTGCATTCCCCTGTGTCCCTGCCCCGGCCTGCGCTCCCCTGTGTCCCTGCCCCGGCCTGCGCTCCCCTGTGTCCCTGCCCCGGCCTGCGTTCCCCTGTGTCCCTGCCCCGGCCTGCGTTCCCCTGTGTCCCTGCCCCGGCCTGCGCTCCCCTGTGTTCCTGCCCCGGCCTGCGTTCCCCTGTGTTCCTGCCCCGGCCTGCGTTCCCCTGTGTCCCTGCCCCGGCCTGCGTTCCCCTGTGTCCCTGCCCCGGCCTGCGTTCCCCTGTGTCCCTGCCCCGGCCTGCGTTCCCCTGTGTCCCTGCCCCGGCCTGCGTTACCCTGTGTCCCTGCCCCGACCTGCGTTACCCTGTGTCCCTGCCCCGGCCTGCGTTCCCCTGTGTCCCTGCCCCGGCCTGCGTTCCCCTGTGTCCCTGCCCCGGCCTGCGTTCACCTGTGTCCCTGCCCCGGCCTGCGTTCACCTGTGTCCCTGCCCCCGGCCTGCGTTCCCCTGTGTCCCTGCCCCCGGCCTGCGTTCCCCTGTGTCCCTGCCCCGGCCTGCGTTCCCCTGTGTCCCTGCCCCGGCCTGCGTTCCCCTGTGTCCCTGCCCCGGCCTGCGTTCCCCTGTGTCCCTGCCCCGGCCTGCGTTCCCCTGTGTCCCTGCCCCGGCCTGCGTTCCCCTGTGTCCCTGCCCCGGCCTGCGTTCCCCTGTGTCCCTGCCCCGGCCTGCGTTCCCCTGTGTCCCTGCCCTGCGTTCCCCTGTGTCCCTGCCCTGCATTCCCCTGTGTCCCTGCCCCGGCCTGCGTTCCCCTGTGTCCCTGCCCCGGCCTGCGTTCCCCTGTGTCCCTGCCCCGGCCTGCGTTCCCCTGTGTCCCTGCCCCGGCCTGCGTTCCCCTGTGTCCCTGCCCTGCGTTCCCCTGTGTCCCTGCCCTGCGTTCCCCTGTGTCCCTGCCCCGGCCTGCGTTTTCCTGTGTCCCTGCCCCGGCCTGCGTTTTCCTGTGTCCCTGCCCTGCATTCCCCTGTGTCCCTGCCCCGGCCTGCGTTTTCCTGTGTCCCTGCCCCGGCCTGCGTTTTCCTGTGTCCCTGCCCTGCATTCCCCTGTGTCCCTGCCCCGGCCTGCGTTCCCCTGTGTCCCTGCCCCGGCCTGCGTTCCCCTGTGTCCCTGCCCCGGCCTGCGTTCCCCTGTGTCCCTGCCCTGCATTCCCCTGTGTCCCTGCCCCGGCCTGCGTTCCCCTGTGTCCCTGCCCCGGCCTGCGTTCCCCTGTGTCCCTGCCCCGGCCTGCGTTCCCCTGTGTCCCTGCCCCGGCCTGCGTTCCCCTGTGTCCCTGCCCCGGCCTGCGTTCCCCTGTGTCCCTGCCCTGCGTTCCCCTGTGTCCCTGCCCTGCGTTCCCCTGTGTCCCTGCCCCGGCCTGCGTTCCCCTGTGTCCCTGCCCCGGCCTGCGTTCCCCTGTGTCCCTGCCCCGGCCTGCGTTCCCCTGTGTCCCTGCCCCGGCCTGCGTTCCCCTGTGTCCCTGCCCTGCGTTCCCCTGTGTCCCTGCCCTGCGTTCCCCTGTGTCCCTGCCCCGGCCTGCGTTTTCCTGTGTCCCTGCCCCGGCCTGCGTTTTCCTGTGTCCCTGCCCTGCGTTCCCCTGTGTCCCT
Organism: Rana muscosa; assembly: GCA_029206835.1. Classification (NCBI taxonomy): domain Eukaryota; kingdom Metazoa; phylum Chordata; class Amphibia; order Anura; family Ranidae; genus Rana; species Rana muscosa. The sequence goes on along the minus strand of JARGYO010005625.1, from coordinate 115,237 downwards.
GCCCCGGCCTGCGTTTTCCTGTGTCCCTGCCCCGGCCTGCGTTTTCCTGTGTCCCTGCCCTGCATTCCCCTGTGTCCCTGCCCCGGCCTGCGTTCCCCTGTGTCCCTGCCCCGGCCTGCGTTCCCCTGTGTCCCTGCCCTGCGTTCCCCTGTGTCCCTGCCCTGCATTCCCCTGTGTCCCTGCCCCGGCCTGCGTTTTCCTGTGTCCCTGCCCCGGCCTGCGTTTTCCTGTGTCCCTGCCCTGCATTCCCCTGTGTCCCTGCCCCGGCCTGCGTTCCCCTGTGTCCCTGCCCCGGCCTGCGTTCCCCTGTGTCCCTGCCCCGGCCTGCGTTCCCCTGTGTCCCTGCCCTGCGTTCCCCTGTGTCCCTGCCCCGGCCTGCGTTCCCCTGTGTCCCTGCCCCGGCCTGCGTTCCCCTGTGTCCCTGCCCCGGCCTGCGTTCCCCTGTGTCCCTGCCCCGGCCTGCGTTCCCCTGTGTCCCTGCCCCGGCCTGCGTTCCCCTGTGTCCCTGCCCTGCGTTCCCCTGTGTCCCTGCCCTGCATTCCCCTGTGTCCCTGCCCCGGCCTGCGTTCCCCTGTGTCCCTGCCCCGGCCTGCGTTCCCCTGTGTCCCTGCCCCGGCCTGCGTTCCCCTGTGTCCCTGCCCCGGCCTGCGTTCCCCTGTGTCCCTGCCCTGCGTTCCCCTGTGTCCCTGCCCTGCGTTCCCCTGTGTCCCTGCCCCGGCCTGCGTTTTCCTGTGTCCCTGCCCCGGCCTGCGTTTTCCTGTGTCCCTGCCCTGCGTTCCCCTGTGTCCCTGCCCCGGCCTGCGTTTTCCTGTGTCCCTGCCCCGGCCTGCGTTTTCCTGTGTCCCTGCCCTGCATTCCCCTGTGTCCCTGCCCCGGCCTGCGTTCCCCTGTGTCCCTGCCCCGGCCTGCGTTCCCCTGTGTCCCTGCCCTGCGTTCCCCTGTGTCCCTGCCCTGCATTCCCCTGTGTCCCTGCCCCGGCCTGCGTTCCCCTGTGTCCCTGCCCCGGCCTGCGTTCCCCTGTGTCCCTGCCCCGGCCTGCGTTCCCCTGTGTCCCTGCCCCGGCCTGCGTTCCCCTGTGTCCCTGCCCTGCGTTCCCCTGTGTCCCTGCCCTGCGTTCCCCTGTGTCCCTGCCCTGCGTTCCCCTGTGTCCCTGCCCCGGCCTGCGTTTTCCTGTGTCCCTGCCCCGGCCTGCGTTTTCCTGTGTCCCTGCCCCGGCCTGCGTTTTCCTGTGTCCCTGCCCCGGCCTGCGTTTTCCTGTGTCCCTGCCCCGGCCTGCGTTTTCCTGTGTCCCTGCCCCGGCCTGCGTTCCCCTGTGTCCCTGCCCTGCGTTCCCCTGTGTCCCTGCCCTGCATTCCCCTGTGTCCCTGCCCCGGCCTGCGTTCCCCTGTGTCCCTGCCCCGGCCTGCGTTCCCCTGTGTCCCTGCCCCGGCCTGCGTTCCCCTGTGTCCCTGCCCCGGCCTGCGTTCCCCTGTGTCCCTGCCCTGCGTTCCCCTGTGTCCCTGCCCTGCGTTCCCCTGTGTCCCTGCCCCGGCCTGCGTTTTCCTGTGTCCCTGCCCCGGCCTGCGTTTTCCTGTGTCCCTGCCCCGGCCTGCGTTTTCCTGTGTCCCTGCCCCGGCCTGCGTTTTCCTGTGTCCCTGCCCCGGCCTGCGTTTTCCTGTGTCCCTGCCCCGGCCTGCGTTTTCCTGTGTCCCTGCCCTGGCCTGCGTTTTCCTGTGTCCCTGCCCTGGCCTGCGTTTTCCTGTGTCCCTGCCCCGGCCTGCGTTCACCTGTGTCCCTGCCCCGGCCTGCGTTCCCCTGTGTCCCTGCCCCGGCCTGCGTTCCCCTGTGTCCCTGCCCCGGCCTGCGTTCCCCTGTGTCCCTGCCCCCGGCCTGCGTTCCCCTGTGTCCCTGCCCCCGGCCTGCGTTCCCCTGTGTCCCTGCCCCCGGCCTGCGTTCCCCTGTGTCCCTGCCCCGGCCTGCGTTCCCCTGTGTCCCTGCCCCGGCCTGCGTTCCCCTGTGTCCCTGCCCTGCGTTCCCCTGTGTCCCTGCCCTGCGTTCCCCTGTGTCCCTGCCCTGCATTCCCCTGTGTCCCTGCCCCGGCCTGCGTTCCCCTGTGTCCCTGCCCCGGCCTGCGTTCCCCTGTGTCCCTGCCCCGGCCTGCGTTCCCCTGTGTCCCTGCCCCGGCCTGCGTTCCCCTGTGTCCCTGCCCTGCGTTCCCCTGTGTCCCTGCCCTGCGTTCCCCTGTGTCCCTGCCCTGCGTTCCCCTGTGTCCCTGCCCCGGCCTGCGTTTTCCTGTGTCCCTGCCCCGGCCTGCGTTTTCCTGTGTCCCTGCCCCGGCCTGCGTTTTCCTGTGTCCCTGCCCTGGCCTGCGTTTTCCTGTGTCCCTGCCCTGGCCTGCGTTTTCCTGTGTCCCTGCCCCGGCCTGCGTTCACCTGTGTCCCTGCCCCGGCCTGCGTTCACCTGTGTCCCTGCCCCGGCCTGCGTTCCCCTGTGTCCCTGCCCCGGCCTGCGTTCCCCTGTGTCCCTGCCCCGGCCTGCGTTCCCCTGTGTCCCTGCCCCGGCCTGCGTTCCCCTGTGTCCCTGCCCCGGCCTGCGTTCCCCTGTGTCCCTGCCCCGGCCTGCGTTCCCCTGTGTCCCTGCCCCGGCCTGCGTTCCCCTGTGTCCCTGCCCCGGCCTGCGTTCCCCTGTGTCCCTGCCCCGGCCTGCGTTCCCCTGTGTCCCTGCCCCGGCCTGCGTTCCCCTGTGTCCCTGCCCCGGCCTGCGTTCCCCTGTGTCCCTGCCCCGGCCTGCGTTCCCCTGTGTCCCTGCCCCGGCCTGCGTTCCCCTGTGTCCCTGCCCTGCGTTCCCCTGTGTCCCTGCCCTGCATTCCCCTGTGTCCCTGCCCCGGCCTGCGTTCCCCTGTGTCCCTGCCCCGGCCTGCGTTCCCCTGTGTCCCTGCCCCGGCCTGCGTTCCCCTGTGTCCCTGCCCTGCGTTCCCCTGTGTCCCTGCCCTGCGTTCCCCTGTGTCCCTGCCCTGCGTTCCCCTGTGTCCCTGCCCCGGCCTGCGTTTTCCTGTGTCCCTGCCCCGGCCTGCGTTTTCCTGTGTCCCTGCCCCGGCCTGCGTTTTCCTGTGTCCCTGCCCCGGCCTGCGTTTTCCTGTGTCCCTGCCCCGGCCTGCGTTTTCCTGTGTCCCTGCCCTGGCCTGCGTTTTCCTGTGTCCCTGCCCTGGCCTGCGTTTTCCTGTGTCCCTGCCCCGGCCTGCGTTTTCCTGTGTCCCTGCCCCGGCCTGCGTTCACCTGTGTCCCTGCCCCGGCCTGCGTTCCCCTGTGTCCCTGCCCCCGGCCTGCGTTCCCCTGTGTCCCTGCCCCCGGCCTGCGTTCCCCTGTGTCCCTGCCCCCGGCCTGCGTTCCCCTGTGTCCCTGCCCCGGCCTGCGTTCCCCTGTGTCCCTGCCCCGGCCTGCGTTCCCCTGTGTCCCTGCCCCGGCCTGCGTTCCCCTGTGTCCCTGCCCCGGCCTGCGTTCCCCTGTGTCCCTGCCCCGGCCTGCGTTCCCCTGTGTCCCTGCCCCGGCCTGCGTTCCCCTGTGTCCCTGCCCCGGCCTGCGTTCCCCTGTGTCCCTGCCCCGGCCTGCGTTCCCCTGTGTCCCTGCCCCGGCCTGCGTTCCCCTGTGTCCCTGCCCTGCGTTCCCCTGTGTCCCTGCCCTGCATTCCCCTGTGTCCCTGCCCCGGCCTGCGTTCCCCTGTGTCCCTGCCCCGGCCTGCGTTCCCCTGTGTCCCTGCCCCGGCCTGCGTTCCCCTGTGTCCCTGCCCCGGCCTGCGTTCCCCTGTGTCCCTGCCCTGCGTTCCCCTGTGTCCCTGCCCTGCGTTCCCCTGTGTCCCTGCCCCGGCCTGCGTTTTCCTGTGTCCCTGCCCCGGCCTGCGTTTTCCTGTGTCCCTGCCCCGGCCTGCGTTTTCCTGTGTCCCTGCCCCGGCCTGCGTTTTCCTGTGTCCCTGCCCCGGCCTGCGTTTTCCTGTGTCCCTGCCCTGGCCTGCGTTTTCCTGTGTCCCTGCCCTGGCCTGCGTTTTCCTGTGTCCCTGCCCCGGCCTGCGTTCACCTGTGTCCCTGCCCCGGCCTGCGTTCCCCTGTGTCCCTGCCCCCGGCCTGCGTTCCCCTGTGTCCCTGCCCCGGCCTGCGTTCCCCTGTGTCCCTGCCCCGGCCTGCGTTCCCCTGTGTCCCTGCCCCGGCCTGCGTTCCCCTGTGTCCCTGCCCCGGCCTGCGTTCCCCTGTGTCCCTGCCCCGGCCTGCGTTCCCCTGTGTCCCTGCCCCGGCCTGCGTTCCCCTGTGTCCCTGCCCCGGCCTGCGTTCCCCTGTGTCCCTGCCCTGCGTTCCCCTGTGTCCCTGCCCTGCGTTCCCCTGTGTCCCTGCCCTGCATTCCCCTGTGTCCCTGCCCCGGCCTGCGTTCCCCTGTGTCCCTGCCCCGGCCTGCGTTCCCCTGTGTCCCTGCCCCGGCCTGCGTTCCCCTGTGTCCCTGCCCCGGCCTGCGTTCCCCTGTGTCCCTGCCCCGGCCTGCGTTCCCCTGTGTCCCTGCCCTGCGTTCCCCTGTGTCCCTGCCCTGCGTTCCCCTGTGTCCCTGCCCCGGCCTGCGTTTTCCTGTGTCCCTGCCCCGGCCTGCGTTTTCCTGTGTCCCTGCCCCAGCCTGCGTTTTCCTGTGTCCCTGCCCTGGCCTGCGTTTTCCTGTGTCCCTGCCCTGGCCTGCGTTTTCCTGTGTCCCTGCCCCGGCCTGCGTTCACCTGTGTCCCTGCCCCGGCCTGCGTTCCCCTGTGTCCCTGCCCCCGGCCTGCGTTCCCCTGTGTCCCTGCCCCCGGCCTGCGTTCCCCTGTGTCCCTGCCCCGGCCTGCGTTCCCCTGTGTCCCTGCCCCGGCCTGCGTTCCCCTGTGTCCCTGCCCCGGCCTGCGTTCCCCTGTGTCCCTGCCCCGGCCTGCGTTCCCCTGTGTCCCTGCCCCGGCCTGCGTTCCCCTGTGTCCCTGCCCCGGCCTGCGTTCCCCTGTGTCCCTGCCCCGGCCTGCGTTCCCCTGTGTCCCTGCCCCGGCCTGCGTTCCCCTGTGTCCCTGCCCCGGCCTGCGTTCCCCTGTGTCCCTGCCCCGGCCTGCGTTCCCCTGTGTCCCTGCCCCGGCCTGCGTTCCCCTGTGTCCCTGCCCCGGCCTGCGTTCCCCTGTGTCCCTGCCCTGCGTTCCCCTGTGTCCCTGCCCTGCATTCCCCTGTGTCCCTGCCCCGGCCTGCGTTCCCCTGTGTCCCTGCCCCGGCCTGCGTTCCCCTGTGTCCCTGCCCCGGCCTGCGTTCCCCTGTGTCCCTGCCCCGGCCTGCGTTCCCCTGTGTCCCTGCCCCGGCCTGCGTTCCCCTGTGTCCCTGCCCTGCGTTCCCCTGTGTCCCTGCCCTGCGTTCCCCTGTGTCCCTGCCCTGCGTTCCCCTGTGTCCCTGCCCCGGCCTGCGTTTTCCTGTGTCCCTGCCCCGGCCTGCGTTTTCCTGTGTCCCTGCCCCGGCCTGCGTTTTCCTGTGTCCCTGCCCCGGCCTGCGTTTTCCTGTGTCCCTGCCCCGGCCTGCGTTTTCCTGTGTCCCTGCCCTGGCCTGCGTTTTCCTGTGTCCCTGCCCTGGCCTGCGTTTTCCTGTGTCCCTGCCCTGGCCTGCGTTTTCCTGTGTCCCTGCCCCGGCCTGCGTTCACCTGTGTCCCTGCCCCGGCCTGCGTTCCCCTGTGTCCCTGCCCCCGGCCTGCGTTCCCCTGTGTCCCTGCCCCGGCCTGCGTTCCCCTGTGTCCCTGCCCCGGCCTGCGTTCCCCTGTGTCCCTGCCCCGGCCTGCGTTCCCCTGTGTCCCTGCCCCGGCCTGCGTTCCCCTGTGTCCCTGCCCCGGCCTGCGTTCCCCTGTGTCCCTGCCCCGGCCTGCGTTCCCCTGTGTCCCTGCCCCGGCCTGCGTTCCCCTGTGTCCCTGCCCCGGCCTGCGTTCCCCTGTGTCCCTGCCCCGCCTGCGTTCCCCTGTGTCCCTGCCCCGGCCTGCGTTCCCCTGTGTCCCTGCCCCGGCCTGCGTTCCCCTGTGTCCCTGCCCCGGCCTGCGTTCCCCTGTGTCCCTGCCCTGCATTCCCCTGTGTCCCTGCCCCGGCCTGCGTTCCCCTGTGTCCCTGCCCTGCGTTCCCCTGTGTCCCTGCCCTGCGTTCCCCTGTGTCCCTGCCCCGGCCTGCGTTTTCCTGTGTCCCTGCCCCGGCCTGCGTTTTCCTGTGTCCCTGCCCCGGCCTGCGTTTTCCTGTGTCCCTGCCCCGGCCTGCGTTTTCCTGTGTCCCTGCCCTGGCCTGCGTTTTCCTGTGTCCCTGCCCTGGCCTGCGTTTTCCTGTGTCCCTGCCCTGGCCTGCGTTCCCCTGTGTCCCTGCCCTGGCCTGCGTTCCCCTGTGTCCCTGCCCTGCGTTCCCCTGTGTCCCTGCCCCGGCCTGTGTTCCCCTGTGCCCCTGCCCCGGCCTGCGTTCCCCTGTGTCCCTGCCCCGGCCTGCGTTCCCCTGTGTCCCTGCCCCGGCCTGCGTTCACCTGTGTCCCTGCCCCGGCCTGCGTTCCCCTGTGTCCCTGCCCCGGCCTGCGTTCCCCTGTGTCCCTGCCCCGGCCTGCGTTCCCCTGTGTCCCTGCCCCGGCCTGCGTTCCCCTGTGTCCCTGCCCCGGCCTGCGTTCCCCTGTGTCCCTGCCCCGGCCTGCGTTCCCCTGTGTCCCTGCCCCGGCCTGCGTTCCCCTGTGTCCCTGCCCCGGCCTGCGTTCCCCTGTGTCCCTGCCCCAGCCTGCGTTCCCCTGTGTCCCTGCCCCGGCCTGCGTTCCCCTGTGTCCCTGCCCTGCATTCCCCTGTGTCCCTGCCCCGGCCTGCATTCCCCTGTGTCCCTGCCCCGGCCTGCTTTCCCCTGTGTCCCTGCCCCGGCCTGCGTTCCCCTGTATCCCTTCTCCCGCCTGCGTTCCCCTGTGTCCCTGCCCTGCATTCCCCTGTGTCCCTGCCCCGGCCTGCGTTTTCCTGTGTCCCTGCCCCGGCCTGCGTTTTCCTGTGTCCCTGCCCCGGCCTGCGTTTTCCTGTGTCCCTGCCCCGGCCTGCGTTTTCCTGTGTCCCTGCCCCGGCCTGCGTTTTCCTGTGTCCCTGCCCTGGCCTGCGTTCCCCTGTGTCCCTGCCCTGGCCTGCGTTCCCCTGTGTCCCTGCCCTGCATTCCCCTGTGTCCCTGCCCCGGCCTGCGTTTTCCTGTGTCCCTGCCCCGGCCTGCGTTTTCCTGTGTCCCTGCCCCGGCCTGCGTTTTCCTGTGTCCCTGCCCCGGCCTGCGTTCCCCTATGTCCCTGCCCTGGCCTGCGTTCCCCTGTGTCCCTGCCCTGGCCTGCGTTCCCCTGTGTCCCTGCCCTGGCCTGCGTTCCCCTGTGTCCCTGCCCTGGCCTGCGTTCCCCTGTGTCCCTGCCCTGGCCTGCGTTCCCCTGTGTCCCTGCCCTGGCCTGCGTTCCCCTGTGTCCCTGCCCTGGCCTGCGTTCCCCTGTGTCCCTGCCCTGGCCTGCGTTCCCCTGTGTCCCTGCCCTGGCCTGCGTTCCCCTGTGTCCCTGCCCTGGCCTGCGTTCCCCTGTGTCCCTGCCCTGGCCTGCGTTCCCCTGTGTCCCTGCCCTGGCCTGCGTTCCCCTGTGTCCCTGCCCTGGCCTGCGTTCCCCTGTGTCCCTGCCCTGCATTCCCCTGTGTCCCTGCCCTGCGTTTTCCTGTGTCCCTGCCCCGGCCTGCGTTTTCCTGTGTCCCTGCCCCGGCCTGCGTTTTCCTGTGTCCCTGCCCCGGCCTGCGTTTTCCTGTGTCCCTGCCCCGGCCTGCGTTTTCCTGTGTCCCTGCCCCGGCCTGCGTTTTCCTGTGTCCCTGCCCCGGCCTGCGTTTTCCTGTGTCCCTGCCCCGGCCTGCGTTTTCCTGTGTCCCTGCCCCGGCCTGCGTTTTCCTGTGTCCCTGCCCCGGCCTGCGTTTTCCTGTGTCCCTGCCCTGGCCTGCGTTTTCCTGTGTCCCTGCCCTGGCCTGCGTTCCCCTGTGTCCCTGCCCTGGCCTGCGTTCCCCTGTGTCCCTGCCCTGCATTCCCCTGTGTCCCTGCCCTGGCCTGCGTTTTCCTGTGTCCCTGCCCCGGCCTGCGTTTTCCTGTGTCCCTGCCCTGGCCTGCGTTTTTCTGTGTCCCTGCCCCGGCCTGCGTTTTCCTGTGTCCCTGCCCCAGCCTGCGTTTTCCTGTGTCCCTGCCCCAGCCTGCGTTTTCCTGTGTCCCTGCCCCAGCCTGCGTTTTCCTGTGTCCCTGCCCTGGCCTGCGTTCCCCTGTGTCCCTGCCCTGGCCTGCGTTCCCCTGTGTCCCTGCCCTGGCCTGCGTTCCCCTGTGTCCCTGGCCTGCGTTCCCCTGTGTCCCTGGCCTGCGTTCCCCTGTGTCCCTGGCCTGCGTTCCCCTGTGTCCCTGCCCTGCATTCCCCTGTGTCCCTGCCCCGGCCTGCGTTTTCCTGTGTCCCTGCCCCGGCCTGCGTTTTCCTGTGTCCCTGCCCCGGCCTGCGTTTTCCTGTGTCCCTGCCCCGGCCTGCGTTTTCCTGTGTCCCTGCCCCGGCCTGCGTTTTCCTGTGTCCCTGCCCCGGCCTGCGTTTTCCTGTGTCCCTGCCCCGGCCTGCGTTTTCCTGTGTCCCTGCCCCGGCCTGCGTTTTCCTGTGTCCCTGCCCCGGCCTGCGTTTTCCTGTGTCCCTGCCCCGGCCTGCGTTTTCCTGTGTCCCTGCCCCGGCCTGCGTTTTCCTGTGTCCCTGCCCCGGCCTGCGTTTTCCTGTGTCCCTGCCCCGGCCTGCGTTTTCCTGTGTCCCTGCCCCGGCCTGCGTTTTCCTGTGTCCCTGCCCCGGCCTGCGTTTTCCTGTGTCCCTGCCCCGGCCTGCGTTTTCCTGTGTCCCTGCCCCGGCCTGCGTTTTCCTGTGTCCCTGCCCCGGCCTGCGTTTTCCTGTGTCCCTGCCCCGGCCTGCGTTTTCCTGTGTCCCTGCCCCGGCCTGCGTTTTCCTGTGTCCCTGCCCCGGCCTGCGTTTTCCTGTGTCCCTGCCCTGGCCTGCGTTCCCCTGTGTCCCTGCCCCGGCCTGCGTTTTCCTGTGTCCCTGCCCCGGCCTGCGTTTTCCTGTGTCCCTGCCCCGGCCTGCGTTTTCCTGTGTCCCTGCCCCGGCCTGCGTTTTCCTGTGTCCCTGCCCCGGCCTGCGTTTTCCTGTGTCCCTGCCCCGGCCTGCGTTTTCCTGTGTCCCTGCCCCGGCCTGCGTTTTCCTGTGTCCCTGCCCCGGCCTGCGTTCCCCTGTGTCCCTGCCCTGGCCTGCGTTCCCCTGTGTCCCTGCCCTGCATTCCCCTGTGTCCCTGCCCCGGCCTGCGTTTTCCTGTGTCCCTGCCCAGGCCTGCGTTTTCCTGTGTCCCTGCCCCGGCCTGCGTTTTCCTGTGTCCCTGCCCCGGCCTGCGTTTTCCTGTGTCCCTGCCCCGGCCTGCGTTTTCCTGTGTCCCTGCCCTGGCCTGCGTTCCCCTGTGTCCCTGCCCTGGCCTGCGTTCCCCTGTGTCCCTGCCCTGGCCTGCGTTCCCCTGTGTCCCTGCCCTGGCCTGCGTTCCCCTGTGTCCCTGCCCTGGCCTGCGTTCCCCTGTGTCCCTGCCCTGGCCTGCGTTCCCCTGTGTCCCTGCCCTGGCCTGCGTTCCCCTGTGTCCCTGCCCTGGCCTGCGTTCCCCTGTGTCCCTGCCCTGGCCTGCGTTCCCCTGTGTCCCTGCCCTGCGTTCCCCTGTGTCCCTGCCCTGCATTCCCCTGTGTCCCTGCCCCGGCCTGCGTTTTCCTGTGTCCCTGCCCCGGCCTGCGTTTTCCTGTGTCCCTGCCCCGGCCTGCGTTTTCCTGTGTCCCTGCCCCGGCCTGCGTTTTCCTGTGTCCCTGCCCCGGCCTGCGTTTTCCTGTGTCCCTGCCCCGGCCTGCGTTTTCCTGTGTCCCTGCCCCGGCCTGCGTTTTCGTGTGTCCCTGCCCCGGCCTGCGTTTTCCTGTGTCCCTGCCCCGGCCTGCGTTTTCCTGTGTCCCTGCCCCGGCCTGCGTTTTCCTGTGTCCCTGCCCTGGCCTGCGTTCCCCTGTGTCCCTGCCCTGGCCTGCGTTCCCCTGTGTCCCTGCCCTGCATTCCCCTGTGTCCCTGCCCCGGCCTGCGTTTTCCTGTGTCCCTGCCCAGGCCTGCGTTTTCCTGTGTCCCTGCCCCGGCCTGCGTTTTCCTGTGTCCCTGCCCCGGCCTGCGTTTTCCTGTGTCCCTGCCCTGGCCTGCGTTCCCCTGTGTCCCTGCCCTGGCCTGCGTTCCCCTGTGTCCCTGCCCTGGCCTGCGTTCCCCTGTGTCCCTGCCCTGGCCTGCGTTCCCCTGTGTCCCTGCCCTGGCCTGCGTTCCCCTGTGTCCCTGCCCTGGCCTGCGTTCCCCTGTGTCCCTGCCCTGGCCTGCGTTCCCCTGTGTCCCTGCCCTGGCCTGCGTTCCCCTGTGTCCCTGCCCTGGCCTGCGTTCCCCTGTGTCCCTGCCCTGCGTTCCCCTGTGTCCCTGCCCTGCATTCCCCTGTGTCCCTGCCCCGGCCTGCGTTTTCCTGTGTCCCTGCCCCGGCCTGCGTTCCCCTGTGTCCCTGCCCCGGCCTGCGTTCCCCTGTGTCCCTGCCCCGGCCTGCGTTCCCCTGTGTCCCTGCCCCGGCCTGCGTTCCCCTGTGTCCCTGCCCCGGCCTGCGTTCCCCTGTGTCCCTGCCCCGGCCTGCGTTCCCCTGTGTCCCTGCCCTGGCCTGCGTTCCCCTGTGTCCCTGCCCTGGCCTGCGTTCCCCTGTGTCCCTGCCCTGGCCTGCGTTCCCCTGTGTCCCTGCCCTGGCCTGCGTTCCCCTGTGTCCCTGCCCTGGCCTGCGTTCCCCTGTGTCCCTGCCCTGGCCTGCGTTCCCCTGTGTCCCTGCCCTGGCCTGCGTTCCCCTGTGTCCCTGCCCTGGCCTGCGTTCCCCTGTGTCCCTGCCCTGGCCTGCGTTCCCCTGTGTCCCTGCCCTGGCCTGCGTTCCCCTGTGTCCCTGGCCTGCGTTCCCCTGTGTCCCTGCCCCGGCCTGCGTTTTCCTGTGTCCCTGCCCCGGCCTGCGTTTTCCTGTGTCCCTGCCCCGGCCTGCGTTTTCCTGTGTCCCTGCCCCGGCCTGCGTTTTCCTGTGTCCCTGCCCCGGCCTGCGTTTTCCTGTGTCCCTGCCCTGGCCTGCGTTCCCCTGTGTCCCTGCCCTGGCCTGCGTTCCCCTGTGTCCCTGCCCTGGCCTGCGTTCCCCTGTGTCCCTGCCCTGGCCTGCGTTCCCCTGTGTCCCTGCCCTGCATTCCCCTGTGTCCCTGCCCCGGCCTGCGTTTTCCTGTGTCCCTGCCCCGGCCTGCGTTTTCCTGTGTCCCTGCCCCGGCCTGCGTTTTCCTGTGTCCCTGCCCCGGCCTGCGTTCCCCTATGTCCCTGCCCTGCGTTCCCCTGTGTCCCTGCCCTGGCCTGCGTTCCCCTGTGTCCCTGCCCTGGCCTGCGTTCCCCTGTGTCCCTGCCCTGGCCTGCGTTCCCCTGTGTCCCTGCCCTGGCCTGCGTTCCCCTGTGTCCCTGCCCTGGCCTGCGTTCCCCTGTGTCCCTGCCCTGGCCTGCGTTCCCCTGTGTCCCTGCCCTGGCCTGCGTTCCCCTGTGTCCCTGCCCTGGCCTGCGTTCCCCTGTGTCCCTGCCCTGGCCTGCGTTCCCCTGTGTCCCTGCCCTGGCCTGCGTTCCCCTGTGTCCCTGCCCTGGCCTGCGTTCCCCTGTGTCCCTGCCCTGGCCTGCGTTCCCCTGTGTCCCTGCCCTGGCCTGCGTTCCCCTGTGTCCCTGCCCCGGCCTGCGTTTTCCTGTGTCCCTGCCCCGGCCTGCGTTTTCCTGTGTCCCTGCCCCGGCCTGCGTTTTCCTGTGTCCCTGCCCCGGCCTGCGTTTTCCTGTGTCCCTGCCCCGGCCTGCGTTTTCCTGTGTCCCTGCCCCGGCCTGCGTTTTCCTGTGTCCCTGCCCCGGCCTGCGTTTTCCTGTGTCCCTGCCCCGGCCTGCGTTTTCCTGTGTCCCTGCCCCGGCCTGCGTTTTCCTGTGTCCCTGCCCCGGCCTGCGTTTTCCTGTGTCCCTGCCCCGGCCTGCGTTTTCCTGTGTCCCTGCCCTGGCCTGCGTTCCCCTGTGTCCCTGCCCTGGCCTGCGTTCCCCTGTGTCCCTGCCCTGCATTCCTCTGTGTCCCTGCCCTGGCCTGCGTTTTCCTGTGTCCCTGCCCCGGCCTTCGTCTTCCTGTGTCCCTGCCCTGGCCTGCGTTTTTCTGTGTCCCTGCCCCGGCCTGCGTTTTCCTGTGTCCCTGCCCCGGCCTGCGTTTTCCTGTGTCCCTGCCCCGGCCTGCGTTTTCCTGTGTCCCTGCCCTGGCCTGCGTTCCCCTGTGTCCCTGCCCCGGCCTGCGTTTTCCTGTGTCCCTGCCCCGGCCTGCGTTTTCCTGTGTCCCTGCCCCGGCCTGCGTTTTCCTGTGTCCCTGCCCCGGCCTGCGTTTTCCTGTGTCCCTGCCCCGGCCTGCGTTTTCCTGTGTCCCTGCCCTGGCCTGCGTTCCCCTGTGTCCCTGCCCTGGCCTGCGTTCCCCTGTGTCCCTGCCCTGCATTCCCCTGTGTCCCTGCCCCGGCCTGCGTTTTCCTGTGTCCCTGCCCAGGCCTGCGTTTTCCTGTGTCCCTGCCCCGGCCTGCGTTTTCCTGTGTCCCTGCCCCGGCCTGCGTTTTCCTGTGTCCCTGCCCCGGCCTGCGTTTTCCTGTGTCCCTGCCCTGGCCTGCGTTCCCCTGTGTCCCTGCCCTGGCCTGCGTTCCCCTGTGTCCCTGCCCTGGCCTGCGTTCCCCTGTGTCCCTGCCCTGGCCTGCGTTCCCCTGTGTCCCTGCCCTGGCCTGCGTTCCCCTGTGTCCCTGCCCTGGCCTGCGTTCCCCTGTGTCCCTGCCCTGGCCTGCGTTCCCCTGTGTCCCTGCCCTGGCCTGCGTTCCCCTGTGTCCCTGCCCTGGCCTGCGTTCCCCTGTGTCCCTGCCCTGCGTTCCCCTGTGTCCCTGCCCTGCATTCCCCTGTGTCCCTGCCCCGGCCTGCGTTTTCCTGTGTCCCTGCCCCGGCCTGCGTTCCCCTGTGTCCCTGCCCCGGCCTGCGTTCCCCTGTGTCCCTGCCCCGGCCTGCGTTCCCCTGTGTCCCTGCCCCGGCCTGCGTTCCCCTGTGTCCCTGCCCCGGCCTGCGTTCCCCTGTGTCCCTGCCCCGGCCTGCGTTCCCCTGTGTCCCTGCCCCGGCCTGCGTTCCCCTGTGTCCCTGCCCCGGCCTGCGTTCCCCTGTGTCCCTGCCCCGGCCTGCGTTCCCCTGTGTCCCTGCCCCGGCCTGCGTTCCCCTGTGTCCCTGCCCTGGCCTGCGTTCCCCTGTGTCCCTGCCCTGGCCTGCGTTCCCCTGTGTCCCTGCCCTGGCCTGCGTTCCCCTGTGTCCCTGCCCTGGCCTGCGTTCCCCTGTGTCCCTGGCCTGCGTTCCCCTGTGTCCCTGGCCTGCGTTCCCCTGTGTCCCTGGCCTGCGTTCCCCTGTGTCCCTGGCCTGCGTTCCCCTGTGTCCCTGCCCTGCATTCCCCTGTGTCCCTGCCCCGGCCTGCGTTTTCCTGTGTCCCTGCCCCGGCCTGCGTTCCCCTGTGTCCCTGCCCCGGCCTGCGTTCCCCTGTGTCCCTGCCCCGGCCTGCGTTCCCCTGTGTCCCTGCCCCGGCCTGCGTTCCCCTGTGTCCCTGCCCCGGCCTGCGTTCCCCTGTGTCCCTGCCCCGGCCTGCGTTCCCCTGTGTCCCTGCCCCGGCCTGCGTTCCCCTGTGTCCCTGCCCCGGCCTGCGTTCCCCTGTGTCCCTGCCCTGCGTTCCCCTGTGTCCCTGCCCCGGCCTGCGTTCCCCTGTGTCCCTGCCCCGGCCTGCGTTCCCCTGTGTCCCTGCCCCGGCCTGCGTTCCCCTGTGTCCCTGCCCTGCGTTCCCCTGTGTCCCTGCCCTGCATTCCCCTGTGTCCCTGCCCCGGCCTGCGTTCCCCTGTGTCCCTGCCCTGCGTTCCCCTGTGTCCCTGCCCTGGCCTGCGTTCCCCTGTGTCCCTGCCCCGGCCTGCGTTCCCCTGTGTCCCTGCCCTGGCCTGCGTTCCCCTGTGTCCCTGCCCTGGCCTGCGTTCCCCTGTGTCCCTGCCCTGGCCTGCGTTCCCCTGTGTCCCTGCCCTGGCCTGCGTTCCCCTGTGTCCCTGCCCTGGCCTGCGTTCCCCTGTGTCCCTGGCCTGCGTTCCCCTGTGTCCCTGGCCTGCGTTCCCCTGTGTCCCTGCCCTGCATTCCCCTGTGTCCCTGCCCCGGCCTGCGTTTTCCTGTGTCCCTGCCCCGGCCTGCGTTCCCCTGTGTCCCTGCCCCGGCCTGCGTTCCCCTGTGTCCCTGCCCCGGCCTGCGTTCCCCTGTGTCCCTGCCCCGGCCTGCGTTCCCCTGTGTCCCTGCCCCGGCCTGCGTTCCCCTGTGTCCCTGCCCCGGCCTGCGTTCCCCTGTGTCCCTGCCCCGGCCTGCGTTCCCCTGTGTCCCTGCCCTGCGTTCCCCTGTGTCCCTGCCCTGCATTCCCCTGTGTCCCTGCCCCGGCCTGCGTTCCCCTGTGTCCCTGCCCCGGCCTGCGTTCCCCTGTGTCCCTGCCCCGGCCTGCGTTCCCCTGTGTCCCTGCCCTGCGTTCCCCTGTGTCCCTGCCCTGCATTCCCCTGTGTCCCTGCCCCGGCCTGCGTTCCCCTGTGTCCCTGCCCCGGCCTGCGTTCCCCTGTGTCCCTGCCCCGGCCTGCGTTCCCCTGTGTCCCTGCCCCGGCCTGCGTTCCCCTGTGTCCCTGCCCTGCATTCCCCTGTGTCCCTGCCCCGGCCTGCGTTTTCCTGTGTCCCTGCCCCGGCCTGCGTTTTCCTGTGTCCCTGCCCCGGCCTGCGTTTTCCTGTGTCCCTGCCCCGGCCTGCGTTTTCCTGTGTCCCTGCCCCGGCCTGCGTTTTCCTGTGTCCCTGCCCCGGCCTGCGTTTTCCTGTGTCCCTGCCCCGGCCTGCGTTTTCCTGTGTCCCTGCCCCGGCCTGCGTTTTCCTGTGTCCCTGCCCTGGCCTGCGTTCCCCTGTGTCCCTGCCCTGGCCTGCCTTCCCCTGTGTCCCTGCCCTGGCCTGCCTTCCCCTGTGTCCCTGCCCTGGCCTGCCTTCCCCTGTGTCCCTGCCCTGGCCTGCGTTCCCCTGTGTCCCTGCCCTGCATTCCCCTGTGTCCCTGCCCCGGCCTGCGTTTTCCTGTGTCCCTGCCCCGGCCTGCGTTTTCCTGTGTCCCTGCCCCGGCCTGCGTTTTCCTGTGTCCCTGCCCCGGCCTGCGTTTTCCTGTGTCCCTGCCCCGGCCTGCGTTCCCCTGTGTCCCTGCCCCGGCCTGCGTTCCCCTGTGTCCCTGCCCTGCATTCCCCTGTGTCCCTGCCCCGGCCTGCGTTTTCCTGTGTCCCTGCCCCGGCCTGCGTTTTCCTGTGTCCCTGCCCCGGCCTGCGTTCCCCTATGTCCCTGCCCTGGCCTGCGTTCCCCTGTGTCCCTGCCCTGGCCTGCGTTCCCCTGTGTCCCTGCCCTGGCCTGCGTTCCCCTGTGTCCCTGCCCTGGCCTGCGTTCCCCTGTGTCCCTGCCCTGGCCTGCGTTCCCCTGTGTCCCTGCCCTGGCCTGCGTTCCCCTGTGTCCCTGCCCTGGCCTGCGTTCCCCTGTGTCCCTGCCCTGCATTCCTCTGTGTCCCTGCCCTGGCCTGCGTTCCCCTGTGTCCCTGCCCCGGCCTGCGTTCCCCTGTGTCCCTGCCCCGGCCTGCGT
The DNA here is from genome assembly GCA_029206835.1 of Rana muscosa. Lineage (NCBI taxonomy): Eukaryota > Metazoa > Chordata > Amphibia > Anura > Ranidae > Rana > Rana muscosa. Next base: position 99,462 of record JARGYO010005625.1, on the reverse strand, counting down.
TCCCCTGTGTCCCTGCCCCGGCCTGCGTTCCCCTGTGTCCCTGCCCTGGCCTGCGTTCCCCTGTGTCCCTGCCCTGGCCTGCGTTCCCCTGTGTCCCTGCCCTGGCCTGCGTTCCCCTGTGTCCCTGCCCTGGCCTGCGTTCCCCTGTGTCCCTGCCCTGGCCTGCGTTCCCCTGTGTCCCTGCCCTGGCCTGCGTTCCCCTGTGTCCCTGGCCTGGCCTGCGTTCCCCTGTGTCCCTGGCCTGCGTTCCCCTGTGTCCCTGCCCTGCATTCCCCTGTGTCCCTGCCCCGGCCTGCGTTCCCCTGTGTCCCTGCCCCGGCCTGCGTTCCCCTGTGTCCCTGCCCCGGCCTGCGTTCCCCTGTGTCCCTGCCCCGGCCTGCGTTCCCCTGTGTCCCTGCCCCGGCCTGCGTTCCCCTGTGTCCCTGCCCCGGCCTGCGTTCCCCTGTGTCCCTGCCCCGGCCTGCGTTCACCTGTGTCCCTGCCCCGGCCTGCGTTCCCCTGTGTCCCTGCCCCGGCCTGCGTTCCCCTGTGTCCCTGCCCCGGCCTGCGTTCCCCTGTGTCCCTGCCCCGGCCTGCGTTCCCCTGTGTCCCTGCCCCGGCCTGCGTTCCCCTGTGTCCCTGCCCCGGCCTGCGTTCCCCTGTGTCCCTGCCCCGGCCTGCGTTCCCCTGTGTCCCTGCCCCGGCCTGCGTTCCCCTGTGTCCCTGCCCCGGCCTGCGTTCCCCTGTGTCCCTGCCCCGGCCTGCGTTCCCCTGTGTCCCTGCCCCGGCCTGCGTTCCCCTGTGTCCCTGCCCCGGCCTGCGTTCCCCTGTGTCCCTGCCCCGGCCTGCGTTCCCCTGTGTCCCTGCCCCGGCCTGCGTTCCCCTGTGTCCCTGCCCCGGCCTGCGTTCCCCTGTGTCCCTGCCCCGGCCTGCGTTCCCCTGTGTCCCTGCCCTGCATTCCCCTGTGTCCCTGCCCCGGCCTGCATTCCCCTGTGTCCCTGCCCCGGCCTGCGTTCCCCTGTGTCCCTGCCCCGGCCTGCGTTCCCCTGTGTCCCTGCCCCGGCCTGCGTTCCCCTGTGTCCCTGCCCCGGCCTGCGTTCCCCTGTGTCCCTGCCCCGGCCTGCGTTCCCCTGTGTACCTGCCCCGGCCTGCGTTCCCCTGTGTCCCTGCCCTGCATTCCCCTGTGTCCCTGCCCCGGCCTGCGTTTTCCTGTGTCCCTGCCCCGGCCTGCGTTTTCCTGTGTCCCTGCCCCGGCCTGCGTTCCCCTGTGTCCCTGCCCCGGCCTGCGTTCCCCTGTGTCCCTGCCCCGGCCTGCGTTCCCCTGTGTCCCTGCCCTGCATTCCCCTGTGTCCCTGCCCCGGCCTGCGTTTTCCTGTGTCCCTGCCCCGGCCTGCGTTCCCCTGTGTCCCTGCCCCGGCCTGCGTTCCCCTGTGTCCCTGCCCCGGCCTGCGTTCCCCTGTGTCCCTGCCCCGGCCTGCGTTCCCCTGTGTCCCTGCCCCGGCCTGCGTTCCCCTGTGTCCCTGCCCCGGCCTGCGTTCCCCTGTGTCCCTGCCCCGGCCTGCGTTCCCCTGTGTCCCTGCCCCGGCCTGCGTTCCCCTGTGTCCCTGCCCCGGCCTGCGTTCCCCTGTGTCCCTGCAACGGCCTGCGTTCCCCTGTGTCCCTGCCCCGGCCTGCGTTCCCCTGTGTCCCTGCCCCGGCCTGCGTTCCCCTGTGTCCCTGCCCTGGCCTGCGCTCCCCTGTGTCCCTGCCCTGCATTCCCCTGTGTCCCTGCCCCGGCCTGCTTTCCCCTGTGTCCCTGCCCCGGCCTGCGTTCCCCTGTGTCCCTGCCCCAGCCTGCGTTCCCCTGTGTCCCTGCCCCGGCCTGCGTTCCCCTGTGTCCCTGCCCTGCATTCCCCTGTGTCCCTGCCCCGGCCTGCGTTTTCCTGTGTCCCTGCCCCGGCCTGCGTTTTCCTGTGTCCCTGCCCCGGCCTGCGTTTTCCTGTGTCCCTGCCCCGGCCTGCGTTCCCCTGTGTCCCTGCCCTGGCCTGCGTTCCCCTGTGTCCCTGCCCTGCATTCCCCTGTGTCCCTGCCCCGGCCTGCGTTTTCCTGTGTCCCTGCCCTGGCCTGCGTTCCCCTGTGTCCCTGCCCCGGCCTGCGTTCCCCTGTGTCCCTGCCCTGGCCTGCGTTCCCCTGTGTCCCTGCCCTGGCCTGCGTTCCCCTGTGTCCCTGCCCTGGCCTGCGTTCCCCTGTGTCCCTGGCCTGCGTTCCCCTGTGTCCCTGCCCTGCATTCCCCTGTGTCCCTGCCCCGGCCTGCGTTTTCCTGTGTCCCTGCCCCGGCCTGCGTTTTCCTGTGTCCCTGCCCCGGCCTGCGTTTTCCTGTGTCCCTGCCCCGGCCTGCGTTTTCCTGTGTCCCTGCCCCGGCCTGCGTTTTCCTGTGTCCCTGCCCCGGCCTGCGTTTTCCTGTGTCCCTGCCCCGGCCTGCGTTTTCCTGTGTCCCTGCCCCGGCCTGCGTTTTCCTGTGTCCCTGCCCCGGCCTGCGTTTTCCTGTGTCCCTGCCCCGGCCTGCGTTCCCCTGTGTCCCTGCCCCGGCCTGCGTTCCCCTGTGTCCCTGCCCTGGCCTGCGTTCCCCTGTGTCCCTGCCCTGGCCTGCGTTCCCCTGTGTCCCTGCCCTGGCCTGCGTTCCCCTGTGTCCCTGCCCTGCATTCCCCTATGTCCCTGCCCCGGCCTGCGTTCCCCTGTGTCCCTGCCCCTGCCTGCGTTCCCCTATGTCCCTGCCCCGGCCTGCGTTCCCCTGTGTCCCTGCCCCGGCCTGCGTTCCCCTGTGTCCCTGCCCCGGCCTGCGTTCCCCTGTGTCCCTGCCCCGGCCTGCGTTCCCCTGTGTCCCTGCCCCGGCCTGCGTTCCCCTGTGTCCCTGCCCCGGCCTGCGTTCCCCTGTGTCCCTGCCCCGGCCTGCGTTCCCCTGTGTCCCTGCCCCGGCCTGCGTTCCCCTGTGTCCCTGCCCCGGCCTGCGTTCCCCTGTGTCCCTGCCCTGGCCTGCGTTCCCCTGTGTCCCTGCCCTGCATTCCCCTGTGTCCCTGCCCCGGCCTGCGTTTTCCTGTGTCCCTGCCCTGGCCTGCGTTTTCCTGTGTCCCTGCCCTGGCCTGCGTTCCCCTGTGTCCCTGCCCTGGCCTGCGTTCCCCTGTGTCCCTGCCCTGGCCTGCGTTCCCCTGTGTCCCTGCCCTGGCCTGCGTTCCCCTGTGTCCCTGCCCTGGCCTGCGTTCCCCTGTGTCCCTGGCCTGCGTTCCCCTGTGTCCCTGCCCCGGCCTGCGTTCCCCTGTGTCCCTGGCCTGCGTTCCCCTGTGTCCCTGCCCCGGCCTGCGTTTTCCTGTGTCCCTGCCCCGGCCTGCGTTTTCCTGTGTCCCTGCCCCGGCCTGCGTTTTCCTGTGTCCCTGCCCTGGCCTGCGTTCCCCTGTGTCCCTGCCCTGGCCTGCGTTCCCCTGTGTCCCTGCCCTGCATTCCCCTGTGTCCCTGCCCCGGCCTGCGTTTTCCTGTGTCCCTGCCCCGGCCTGCGTTTTCCTGTGTCCCTGCCCCGGCCTGCGTTTTCCTGTGTCCCTGCCCCGGCCTGCGTTTTCCTGTGTCCCTGCCCCGGCCTGCGTTCCCCTGTGTCCCTGCCCTGGCCTGCGTTCCCCTGTGTCCCTGCCCTGGCCTGCGTTCCCCTGTGTCCCTGCCCTGCATTCCCCTGTGTCCCTGCCCCGGCCTGCGTTTTCCTGTGTCCCTGCCCCGGCCTGCGTTTTCCTGTGTCCCTGCCCCGGCCTGCGTTCCCCATATTTCCCTGCCCTGGCCTGCGTTCCCCTGTGTCCCTGCCCTGGCCTGCGTTCCCCTGTGTCCCTGCCCTGGCCTGCGTTCCCCTGTGTCCCTGCCCTGGCCTGCGTTCCCCTGTGTCCCTGCCCTGCGTTCCCCTGTGTCCCTGCCCTGCATTCCCCTGTGTCCCTGCCCCGGCCTGCGTTTTCCTGTGTACCTACCCCGGCCTGCGTTCCCCTGTGTCCCTGCCCCGGCCTGCGTTCCCCTGTGTCCCTGCCCCGGCCTGCGTTCCCCTGTGTCCCTGCCCCGGCCTGCGTTCCCCTGTGTCCCTGCCCCGGCCTGCGTTCCCCTGTGTCCCTGCCCTGGCCTGCGTTCCCCTGTGTCCCTGCCCTGGCCTGCGTTCCCCTGTGTCCCTGCCCTGGCCTGCGTTCCCCTGTGTCCCTGCCCTGGCCTGCGTTCCCCTGTGTCCCTGCCCTGGCCTGCGTTCCCCTGTGTCCCTGCCCTGGCCTGCGTTCCCCTGTGTCCCTGCCCTGGCCTGCGTTCCCCTGTGTCCCTGCCCTGGCCTGCGTTCCCCTGTGTCCCTGCCCTGGCCTGCGTTCCCCTGTGTCCCTGCCCTGGCCTGCGTTCCCCTGTGTCCCTGGCCTGCGTTCCCCTGTGTCCCTGCCCCGGCCTGCGTTCCCCTGTGTCCCTGGCCTGCGTTCCCCTGTGTCCCTGCCCCGGCCTGCGTTTTCCTGTGTCCCTGCCCCGGCCTGCGTTTTCCTGTGTCCCTGCCCCGGCCTGCGTTTTCCTGTGTCCCTGCCCTGGCCTGCGTTCCCCATATTTCCCTGCCCTGGCCTGCGTTCCCCTGTGTCCCTGCCCTGCATTCCCCTGTGTCCCTGCCCTGGCCTGCGTTCCCCTGTGTCCCTGCCCTGGCCTGCGTTCCCCTGTGTCCCTGCCCTGCATTCCCCTGTGTCCCTGCCCCGGCCTGCGTTTTCCTGTGTCCCTGCCCCGGCCTGCGTTTTCCTGTGTCCCTGCCCCGGCCTGCGTTTTCCTGTGTCCCTGCCCCGGCCTGCGTTTTCCTGTGTCCCTGCCCCGGCCTGCGTTTTCCTGTGTCCCTGCCCCGGCCTGCGTTCCCCTGTGTCCCTGCCCTGGCCTGCGTTCCCCTGTGTCCCTGCCCTGGCCTGCGTTCCCCTGTGTCCCTGCCCTGCATTCCCCTGTGTCCCTGCCCCGGCCTGCGTTTTCCTGTGTCCCTGCCCCGGCCTGCGTTTTCCTGTGTCCCTGCCCCGGCCTGCGTTTTCCTGTGTCCCTGCCCCGGCCTGCGTTCCCCATATTTCCCTGCCCTGGCCTGCGTTCCCCTGTGTCCCTGCCCTGGCCTGCGTTCCCCTGTGTCCCTGCCCTGGCCTGCGTTCCCCTGTGTCCCTGCCCTGGCCTGCGTTCCCCTGCCCTGGCCTGCGTTCCCCTGTGTCCCTGCCCTGGCCTGCGTTCCCCTGTGTCCCTGCCCTGGCCTGCGTTCCCCTGTGTCCCTGCCCTGCGTTCCCCTGTGTCCCTGCCCTGGCCTGCGTTCCCCTGTGTCCCTGCCCTGGCCTGCGTTCCCCTGTGTCCCTGCCCTGGCCTGCGTTCCCCTGTGTCCCTGCCCTGGCCTGCGTTCCCCTGTGTCCCTGCCCTGGCCTGCGTTCCCCTGTGTCCCTGCCCTGCATTCCCCTGTGTCCCTGCCCCGGCCTGCGTTTTCCTGTGTCCCTGCCCCGGCCTGCGTTTTCCTGTGTCCCTGCCCCGGCCTGCGTTTTCCTGTGTCCCTGCCCCGGCCTGCGTTTTCCTGTGTCCCTGCCCCGGCCTGCGTTTTCCTGTGTCCCTGCCCCGGCCTGCGTTTTCCTGTGTCCCTGCCCTGGCCTGCGTTCCCCTGTGTCCCTGCCCTGGCCTGCGTTCCCCTGTGTCCCTGCCCTGCATTCCCCTGTGTCCCTGCCCTGGCCTGCGTTTTCCTGTGTCCCTGCCCCGGCCTTCGTCTTCCTGTGTCCCTGCCCTGGCCTGCGTTTTTCTGTGTCCCTGCCCCGGCCTGCGTTTTCCTGTGTCCCTGCCCCGGCCTGCGTTTTCCTGTGTCCCTGCCCCGGCCTGCGTTTTCCTGTGTCCCTGCCCTGGCCTGCGTTCCCCTGTGTCCCTGCCCTGGCCTGCGTTCCCCTGTGTCCCTGCCCTGGCCTGCGTTCCCCTGTGTCCCTGCCCTGGCCTGCGTTCCCCTGTGTCCCTGCCCTGGCCTGCGTTCCCCTGTGTCCCTGGCCTGCGTTCCCCTGTGTCCCTGGCCTGCGTTCCCCTGTGTCCCTGGCCTGCGTTCCCCTGTGTCCCTGCCCTGCATTCCCCTGTGTCCCTGCCCCGGCCTGCGTTTTCCTGTGTCCCTGCCCCGGCCTGCGTTTTCCTGTGTCCCTGCCCCGGCCTGCGTTTTCCTGTGTCCCTGCCCCGGCCTGCGTTTTCCTGTGTCCCTGCCCCGGCCTGCGTTTTCCTGTGTCCCTGCCCCGGCCTGCGTTTTCCTGTGTCCCTGCCCCGGCCTGCGTTTTCCTGTGTCCCTGCCCCGGCCTGCGTTTTCCTGTGTCCCTGCCCCGGCCTGCGTTTTCCTGTGTCCCTGCCCCGGCCTGCGTTTTCCTGTGTCCCTGCCCTGGCCTGCGTTCCCCTGTGTCCCTGCCCTGGCCTGCGTTCCCCTGTGTCCCTGCCCTGCATTCCCCTGTGTCCCTGCCCCGGCCTGCGTTTTCCTGTGTCCCTGCCCAGGCCTGCGTTTTCCTGTGTCCCTGCCCCGGCCTGCGTTTTCCTGTGTCCCTGCCCCGGCCTGCGTTTTCCTGTGTCCCTGCCCCGGCCTGCGTTTTCCTGTGTCCCTGCCCCGGCCTGCGTTTTCCTGTGTCCCTGCCCCGGCCTGCGTTTTCCTGTGTCCCTGCCCTGGCCTGCGTTCCCCTGTGTCCCTGCCCTGGCCTGCGTTCCCCTGTGTCCCTGCCCTGGCCTGCGTTCCCCTGTGTCCCTGCCCTGGCCTGCGTTCCCCTGTGTCCCTGCCCTGGCCTGCGTTCCCCTGTGTCCCTGCCCTGGCCTGCGTTCCCCTGTGTCCCTGCCCTGGCCTGCGTTCCCCTGTGTCCCTGCCCTGCGTTCCCCTGTGTCCCTGCCCTGCGTTCCCCTGTGTCCCTGCCCCGGCCTGCGTTTTCCTGTGTCCCTGCCCCGGCCTGCGTTCCCCTGTGTCCCTGCCCCGGCCTGCGTTCCCCTGTGTCCCTGCCCCGGCCTGCGTTCCCCTGTGTCCCTGCCCCGGCCTGCGTTCCCCTGTGTCCCTGCCCTGGCCTGCGTTCCCCTGTGTCCCTGCCCTGGCCTGCGTTCCCCTGTGTCCCTGCCCTGGCCTGCGTTCCCCTGTGTCCCTGCCCTGGCCTGCGTTCCCCTGTGTCCCTGCCCTGGCCTGCGTTCCCCTGTGTCCCTGCCCTGGCCTGCGTTCCCCTGTGTCCCTGGCCTGCGTTCCCCTGTGTCCCTGCCCTGCATTCCCCTGTGTCCCTGCCCCGGCCTGCGTTCCCCTGTGTCCCTGCCCCGGCCTGCGTTCCCCTGTGTCCCTGCCCCGGCCTGCGTTCCCCTGTGTCCCTGCCCCGGCCTGCGTTCCCCTGTGTCCCTGCCCCGGCCTGCGTTCCCCTGTGTCCCTGCCCCGGCCTGCGTTCCCCTGTGTCCCTGCCCCGGCCTGCGTTCCCCTGTGTCCCTGCCCCGGCCTGCGTTCCCCTGTGTCCCTGCCCCGGCCTGCGTTCCCCTGTGTCCCTGCCCCGGCCTGCGTTCCCCTGTGTCCCTGCCCCGGCCTGCGTTCCCCTGTGTCCCTGCCCTGGCCTGCGTTCCCCTGTGTCCCTGCCCTGGCCTGCGTTCCCCTGTGTCCCTGCCCTGCATTCCCCTGTGTCCCTGCCCCGGCCTGCGTTCCCCTGTGTCCCTGCCCCGGCCTGCGTTCCCCTGTGTCCCTGCCCCGGCCTGCGTTCCCCTGTGTCCCTGCCTTGCGTTCCCCTGTGTCCCTGCCCTGCATTCCCCTGTGTCCCTGCCCCGGCCTGCGTTCCCCTGTGTCCCTGCCCTGGCCTGCGTTCCCCTGTGTCCCTGCCCTGGCCTGCGTTCCCCTGTGTCCCTGCCCCGGCCTGCGTTCCCCTGTGTCCCTGCCCTGCGTTCCCCTGTGTCCCTGCCCTGCATTCCCCTGTGTCCCTGCCCTGGCCTGCGTTCCCCTGTGTCCCTGCCCTGGCCTGCGTTCCCCTGTGTCCCTGCCCTGGCCTGCGTTCCCCTGTGTCCCTGCCCTGGCCTGCGTTCCCCTGTGTCCCTGGCCTGCGTTCCCCTGTGTCCCTGCCCTGCATTCCCCTCTGTCCCTGCCCCGGCCTGCGTTTTCCTGTGTCCCTGCCCCGGCCTGCGTTCCCCTGTGTCCCTGCCCCGGCCTGCGTTCCCCTGTGTCCCTGCCCCGGCCTGCGTTCCCCTGTGTCCCTGCCCCGGCCTGCGTTCCCCTGTGTCCCTGCCCCGGCCTGCGTTCCCCTGTGTCCCTGCCCCGGCCTGCGTTCCCCTGTGTCCCTGCCCCGGCCTGCGTTCCCCTGTGTCCCTGCCCCGGCCTGCGTTCCCCTGTGTCCCTGCCCTGCGTTCCCCTGTGTCCCTGCCCTGCATTCCCCTGTGTCCCTGCCCCGGCCTGCGTTCCCCTGTGTCCCTGCCCCGGCCTGCGTTCCCCTGTGTCCCTGCCCCGGCCTGCGTTCCCCTGTGTCCCTGCCCTGCGTTCCCCTGTGTCCCTGCCCTGCGTTCCCCTGTGTCCCTGCCCTGCATTCCCCTGTGTTCCTGCCCCGGCCTGCGTTCCCCTGTGTCCCTGCCCCGGCCTGCGTTCCCCTGTGTCCCTGCCCCGGCCTGCGTTCCCCTGTGTCCCTGCCCCGGCCTGCGTTCCCCTGTGTCCCTGCCCCGGCCTGCGTTCCCCTGTGTCCCTGCCCTGCATTCCCCTGTGTCCCTGCCCCGGCCTTCGTTTTCCTGTGTCCCTGCCCCGGCCTGCGTTTTCCTGTGTCCCTGCCCCGGCCTGCGTTTTCCTGTGTCCCTGCCCCGGCCTGCGTTTTCCTGTGTCCCTGCCCCGGCCTGCGTTTTCCTGTGTCCCTGCCCCGGCCTGCGTTTTCCTGTGTCCCTGCCCCGGCCTGCGTTTTCCTGTGTCCCTGCCCTGGCCTGCGTTCCCCTGTGTCCCTGCCCTGGCCTGCCTTCCCCTGTGTCCCTGCCCTGGCCTGCGTTCCCCTGTGTCCCTGCCCTGCATTCCCCTGTGTCCCTGCCCCGGCCTGCGTTTTCCTGTGTCCCTGCCCCGGCCTGCGTTTTCCTGTGTCCCTGCCCCGGCCTGCGTTTTCCTGTGTCCCTGCCCCGGCCTGCGTTTTCCTGTGTCCCTGCCCCGGCCTGCGTTTTCCTGTGTCCCTGCCCCGGCCTGCGTTCCCCTGTGTCCCTGCCCCGGCCTGCGTTCCCCTGTGTCCCTGCCCTGCATTCCCCTGTGTCCCTGCCCCGGCCTGCGTTTTCCTGTGTCCCTGCCCCGGCCTGCGTTTTCCTGTGTCCCTGCCCCGGCCTGCGTTCCCCTATGTCCCTGCCCTGGCCTGCGTTCCCCTGTGTCCCTGCCCTGGCCTGCGTTCCCCTGTGTCCCTGCCCTGGCCTGCGTTCCCCTGTGTCCCTGCCCTGGCCTGCGTTCCCCTGTGTCCCTGCCCTGGCCTGCGTTCCCCTGTGTCCCTGCCCTGGCCTGCGTTCCCCTGTGTCCCTGCCCTGGCCTGCGTTCCCCTGTGTCCCTGCCCTGGCCTGCGTTCCCCTGTGTCCCTGCCCTGGCCTGCGTTCCCCTGTGTCCCTGCCCTGGCCTGCGTTCCCCTGTGTCCCTGCCCTGCATTCCCCTGTGTCCCTGCCCTGGCCTGCGTTCCCCTGTGTCCCTGCCCCGGCCTGCGTTCCCCTGTGTCCCTGCCCCGGCCTGCGTTCCCCTGTGTCCCTGCCCCGGCCTGCGTTCCCCTGTGTCCCTGCCCTGGCCTGCGTTCCCCTGTGTCCCTGCCCTGGCCTGCGTTCCCCTGTGTCCCTGCCCTGGCCTGCGTTCCCCTGTGCCCCTGCCCTGGCCTGCGTTCCCCTGTGTCCCTGCCCTGGCCTGCGTTCCCCTGTGTCCCTGGCCTGCGTTCCCCTGTGTCCCTGCCCTGCATTCCCCTGTGTCCCTGCCCCGGCCTGCGTTTTCCTGTGTCCCTGCCCCGGCCTGCGTTCCCCTGTGTCCCTGCCCCGGCCTGCATTCCCCTGTGTCCCTGCCCTGGCCTGCGTTCCCCTGTGTCCCTGCCCCGGCCTGCGTTTTCCTGTGTCCCTGCCCCGGCCTGCGTTCCCCTGTGTCCCTGCCCCGGCCTGCGTTCCCCTGTGTCCCTGCCCCGGCCTGCGTTCCCCTGTGTCCCTGCCCCGGCCTGCGTTCCCCTGTGTCCCTGCCCCGGCCTGCGTTCACCTGTGTCCCTGCCCCGGCCTGCGTTCCCCTGTGTCCCTGCCCCGGCCTGCGTTCCCCTGTGTCCCTGCCCCGGCCTGCGTTCCCCTGTGTCCCTGCCCCGGCCTGCGTTCCCCTGTGTCCCTGCCCCGGCCTGCGTTCCCCTGTGTCCCTGCCCCGGCCTGCGTTCCCCTGTGTCCCTGCCCCGGCCTGCGTTCCCCTGTGTCCCTGCCCCGGCCTGCGTTCCCCTGTGTCCCTGCCCCGGCCTGCGTTCCCCTGTGTCCCTGCCCCGGCCTGCGTTCCCCTGTGTCCCTGCCCCGGCCTGCGTTCCCCTGTGTCCCTGCCCCGGCCTGCGTTCCCCTGTGTCCCTGCCCCGGCCTGCGTTCCCCTGTGTCCCTGCCCCGGCCTGCGTTCCCCTGTGTCCCTGCCCCGGCCTGCGTTCCCCTGTGTCCCTGCCCCGGCCTGCGTTCCCCTGTGTCCCTGCCCCGGCCTGCGTTCCCCTGTGTCCCTGCCCCGGCCTGCGTTCCCCTGTGTCCCTGCCCCGGCCTGCGTTCCCCTGTGTCCCTGCCCTGGCCTGCGTTCCCCTGTGTCCCTGCCCTGGCCTGCGTTCCCCTGTGTCCCTGCCCTGGCCTGCGTTCCCCTGTGTCCCTGGCCTGCGTTCCCCTGTGTCCCTGCCCTGCATTCCCCTGTGTCCCTGCCCCGGCCTGCGTTTTCCTGTGTCCCTGCCCCGGCCTGCGTTCCCCTGTGTCCCTGCCCCGGCCTGCGTTCCCCTGTGTCCCTGCCCCGGCCTGCGTTCCCCTGTGTCCCTGCCCCGGCCTGCGTTCCCCTGTGTCCCTGCCCCGGCCTGCGTTCCCCTGTGTCCCTGCCCCGGCCTGCGTTCCCCTGTGTCCCTGCCCCGGCCTGCGTTCCCCTGTGTCCCTGCCCCGGCCTGCGTTCCCCTGTGTCCCTGCCCCGGCCTGCGTTCCCCTGTGTCCCTGCCCCGGCCTGCGTTCCCCTGTGTCCCTGCCCCGGCCTGCGTTCCCCTGTGTCCCTGCCCCGGCCTGCGTTCCCCTGTGTCCCTGCCCCGGCCTGCGTTCCCCTGTGTCCCTGCCCCGGCCTGCGTTCCCCTGTGTCCCTGCCCCGGCCTGCGTTCCCCTGTGTCCCTGCCCCGGCCTGCGTTCCCCTGTGTCCCTGCCCTGCGTTCCCCTGTGTCCCTGCCCTGCATTCCCCTGTGTCCCTGCCCCGGCCTGCGTTCCCCTGTGTCCCTGCCCCGGCCTGCGTTCCCCTGTGTCCCTGCCTCGGCCTGCGTTTTCCTGTGTCCCTGCCCCGGCCTGCGTTCCCCTGTGTCCCTGCCCCGGCCTGCGTTCCCCTGTGTCCCTGCCCCGGCCTGCGTTCCCCTGTGTCCCTGCCCCGGCCTGCGTTCCCCTGTGTCCCTGCCCCGGCCTGCGTTCCCCTGTGTCCCTGCCCCGGCCTGCGTTCCCCTGTGTCCCTGCCCCGGCCTGCGTTCCCCTGTGTCCCTGCCCTGCATTCCCCTGTGTCCCTGCCCCGGCCTGCGTTCCCCTGTGTCCCTGCCCCGGCCTGCGTTCCCCTGTGTCCCTGCCCCGGCCTGCGTTCCCCTGTGTCCCTGCCCCGGCCTGCGTTCCCCTGTGTCCCTGCCCTGCGTTCCCCTGTGTCCCTGCCCTGCATTCCCCTGTGTCCCTGCCCTGCATTCCCCTGTGTCCCTGCCCCGGCCTGCGTTCCCCTGTGTCCCTGCCCCGGCCTGCGTTCCCCTGTGTCCCTGCCCCGGCCTGCGTTCCCCTGTGTCCCTGCCCTGCATTCCCCTGTGTCCCTGCCCCGGCCTTCGTTTTCCTGTGTCCCTGCCCCGGCCTTCGTTTTCCTGTGTCCCTGCCCCGGCCTGCGTTTTCCTGTGTCCCTGCCCCGGCCTGCGTTTTCCTGTGTCCCTGCCCCGGCCTGCGTTTTCCTGTGTCCCTGCCCTGGCCTGCGTTCCCCTGTGTCCCTGCCCTGGCCTGCGTTCCCCTGTGTCCCTGCCCTGGCCTGCCTTCCCCTGTGTCCCTGCCCTGGCCTGCGTTCCCCTGTGTCCCTGCCCTGCATTCCCCTGTGTCCCTGCCCCGGCCTGCGTTTTCCTGTGTCCCTGCCCCGGCCTGCGTTTTCCTGTGTCCCTGCCCCGGCCTGCGTTTTCCTGTGTCCCTGCCCCGGCCTGCGTTTTCCTGTGTCCCTGCCCCGGCCTGCGTTTTCCTGTGTCCCTGCCCCGGCCTGCGTTCCCCTGTGTCCCTGCCCCGGCCTGCGTTCCCCTGTGTCCCTGCCCTGCATTCCCCTGTGTCCCTGCCCCGGCCTGCGTTTTCCTGTGTCCCTGCCCCGGCCTGCGTTTTCCTGTGTCCCTGCCCCGGCCTGCGTTTTCCTGTGTCCCTGCCCCGGCCTGCGTTTTCCTGTGTCCCTGCCCCGGCCTGCGTTTTCCTGTGTCCCTGCCCCGGCCTGCGTTCCCCTGTGTCCCTGCCCCGGCCTGCGTTCCCCTGTGTCCCTGCCCTGCATTCCCCTGTGTCCCTGCCCCGGCCTGCGTTTTCCTGTGTCCCTGCCCCGGCCTGCGTTTTCCTGTGTCCCTGCCCCGGCCTGCGTTCCCCTATGTCCCTGCCCTGGCCTGCGTTCCCCTGTGTCCCTGCCCTGGCCTGCGTTCCCCTGTGTCCCTGCCCTGGCCTGCGTTCCCCTGTGTCCCTGCCCTGGCCTGCGTTCCCCTGTGTCCCTGCCCTGGCCTGCGTTCCCCTGTGTCCCTGCCCTGGCCTGCGTTCCCCTGTGTCCCTGCCCTGGCCTGCGTTCCCCTGTGTCCCTGCCCTGCATTCCCCTGTGTCCCTGCCCTGGCCTGCGTTCCCCTGTGTCCCTGCCCCGGCCTGCGTTCCCCTGTGTCCCTGCCCCGGCCTGCGTTCCCCTGTGTCCCTGCCCTGGCCTGCGTTCCCCTGTGTCCCTGCCCTGGCCTGCGTTCCCCTGTGTCCCTGCCCTGGCCTGCGTTCCCCTGTGTCCCTGCCCTGGCCTGCGTTCCCCTGTGTCCCTGCCCTGGCCTGCGTTCCCCTGTGTCCCTGCCCTGGCCTGCGTTCCCCTGTGTCCCTGCCCTGGCCTGCGTTCCCCTGTGTCCCTGCCCTGGCCTGCGTTCCCCTGTGTCCCTGGCCTGGCCTGCGTTCCCCTGTGTCCCTGGCCTGGCCTGCGTTCCCCTGTGTCCCTGGCCTGCGTTCCCCTGTGTCCCTGCCCTGCATTCCCCTGTGTCCCTGCCCCGGCCTGCGTTTTCCTGTGTCCCTGCCCCGGCCTGCGTTCCCCTGTGTCCCTGCCCCGGCCTGCGTTCCCCTGTGTCCCTGCCCCGGCCTGCGTTCCCCTGTGTCCCTGCCCTGGCCTGCGTTCCCCTGTGTCCCTGCCCTGCATTCCCCTGTGTCCCTGCCCCGGCCTGCGTTCCCCTGTGTCCCTGCCCCGGCCTGCGTTCCCCTGTGTCCCTGCCCCGGCCTGCGTTCCCCTGTGTCCCTGCCCCGGCCTGCGTTCCCCTGTGTCCCTGCCCCGGCCTGCGTTCCCCTGTGTACCTGCCCCGGCCTGCGTTCCCCTGTGTCCCTGCCCTGCATTCCCCTGTGTCCCTGCCCCGGCCTGCGTTTTCCTGTGTCCCTGCCCCGGCCTGCGTTCCCCTGTGTCCCTGCCCCGGCCTGCGTTCCCCTGTGTCCCTGCCCCGGCCTGCGTTCCCCTGTGTCCCTGCCCCGGCCTGCGTTCCCCTGTGTCCCTGCCCCGGCCTGCGTTCCCCTGTGTCCCTGCCCCGGCCTGCGTTCCCCTGTGTCCCTGCCCCGGCCTGCGTTCCCCTGTGTCCCTGCCCCGGCCTGCGTTCCCCTGTGTCCCTGCCCCGGCCTGCGTTCCCCTGTGTCCCTGCAACGGCCTGCGTTCCCCTGTGTCCCTGCCCCGGCCTGCGTTCCCCTGTGTCCCTGCCCCGACCTGCGTTCCCCTGTGTCCCTGCCCTGGCCTGCGCTCCCCTGTGTCCCTGCCCTGCATTCCCCTGTGTCCCTGCCCCGGCCTGCTTTCCCCTGTGTCCCTGCCCCGGCCTGCGTTCCCCTGTGTCCCTGCCCTGGCCTGCGTTCCCCTGTGTCCCTGCCCTGGCCTGCGTTCCCCTGTGTCCCTGCCCTGCATTCCCCTGTGTCCCTGCCCCGGCCTGCGTTTTCCTGTGTCCCTGCCCCGGCCTGCGTTTTCCTGTGTCCCTGCCCCGGCCTGCGTTTTCCTGTGTCCCTGCCCCGGCCTGCGTTTTCCTGTGTCCCTGCCCCGGCCTGCGTTTTCCTGTGTCCCTGCCCCGGCCTGCGTTTTCCTGTGTCCCTGCCCTGCGTTTTCCTGTGTCCCTGCCCTGCCCTGCGTTCCCCTGTGTCCCTGCCCTGCCCTGCGTTCCCCTGTGTCCCTGCCCTGGCCTGCGTTCCCCTGTGTCCCTGCCCTGGCCTGCGTTCCCCTGTGTCCCTGGCCTGCGTTCCCCTGTGTCCCTGCCCTGCATTCCCCTGTGTCCCTGCCCCGGCCTGCGTTTTCCTGTGTCCCTGCCCCGGCCTGCGTTCCCCTGTGTCCCTGCCCCGGCCTGCGTTCCCCTGTGTCCCTGCCCCGGCCTGCGTTCCCCTGTGTCCCTGCCCCGGCCTGCGTTCCCCTGTGTCCCTGCCCCGGCCTGCGTTCCCCTGTGTCCCTGCCCCGGCCTGCGTTCCCCTGTGTCCCTGCCCCGGCCTGCGTTCCCCTGTGTCCCTGCCCCGGCCTGCGTTCCCCTGTGTCCCTGCCCTGCGTTCCCCTGTGTCCCTGCCCTGCATTCCCCTGTGTCCCTGCCCCGGCCTGCGTTCCCCTGTGTCCCTGCCCCGGCCTGCGTTCCCCTGTGTCCCTGCCCTGCGTTCCCCTGTGTCCCTGCCCTGCATTCCCCTGTGTCCCTGCCCTGCATTCCCCTGTGTCCCTGCCCCGGCCTGCGTTCCCCTGTGTCCCTGCCCCGGCCTGCGTTCCCCTGTGTCCCTGCCCCGGCCTGCGTTCCCCTGTGTCCCTGCCCCGGCCTGCGTTCCCCTGTGTCCCTGCCCTGCATTCCCCTGTGTCCCTGCCCCGGCCTTCGTTTTCCTGTGTCCCTGCCCCGGCCTGCGTTTTCCTGTGTCCCTGCCCCGGCCTGCGTTTTCCTGTGTCCCTGCCCCGGCCTGCGTTTTCCTGTGTCCCTGCCCCGGCCTGCGTTTTCCTGTGTCCCTGCCCCGGCCTGCGTTTTCCTGTGTCCCTGCCCTGGCCTGCGTTCCCCTGTGTCCCTGCCCTGGCCTGCGTTCCCCTGTGTCCCTGCCCTGGCCTGCGTTCCCCTGTGTCCCTGCCCTGCATTCCCCTGTGTCCCTGCCCCGGCCTGCGTTTTCCTGTGTCCCTGCCCCGGCCTGCGTTTTCCTGTGTCCCTGCCCCGGCCTGCGTTTTCCTGTGTCCCTGCCCCGGCCTGCGTTTTCCTGTGTCCCTGCCCCGGCCTGCGTTCCCCTGTGTCCCTGCCCCGGCCTGCGTTTTCCTGTGTCCCTGCCCCGGCCTGCGTTCCCCTGTGTCCCTGCCCTGGCCTGCGTTCCCCTGTGTCCCTGCCCTGGCCTGCGTTCCCCTGTGTCCCTGCCCTGGCCTGCGTTCCCCTGTGTCCCTGCCCTGGCCTGCGTTCCCCTGTGTCCCTGCCCTGGCCTGCGTTCCCCTGTGTCCCTGCCCTGGCCTGCGTTCCCCTGTGTCCCTGCCCTGGCCTGCGTTCCCCTGTGTCCCTGCCCTGCATTCCCCTGTGTCCCTGCCCTGGCCTGCGTTCCCCTGTGTCCCTGCCCCGGCCTGCGTTCCCCTGTGTCCCTGCCCCGGCCTGCGTTCCCCTGTGTCCCTGCCCTGGCCTGCGTTCCCCTGTGTCCCTGCCCTGGCCTGCGTTCCCCTGTGTCCCTGCCCTGGCCTGCGTTCCCCTGTGTCCCTGCCCTGGCCTGCGTTCCCCTGTGTCCCTGCCCTGGCCTGCGTTCCCCTGTGTCCCTGCCCTGGCCTGCGTTCCCCTGTGTCCCTGCCCTGGCCTGCGTTCCCCTGTGTCCCTGCCCTGGCCTGCGTTCCCCTGTGTCCCTGCCCTGGCCTGCGTTCCCCTGTGTCCCTGGCCTGGCCTGCGTTCCCCTGTGTCCCTGGCCTGCGTTCCCCTGTGTCCCTGGCCTGCGTTCCCCTGTGTCCCTGCCCTGCATTCCCCTGTGTCCCTGCCCCGGCCTGCGTTCCCCTGTGTCCCTGCCCCGGCCTGCGTTCACCTGTGTCCCTGCCCCGGCCTGCGTTCCCCTGTGTCCCTGCCCCGGCCTGCGTTCCCCTGTGTCCCTGCCCCGGCGTGCGTTCCCCTGTGTCCCTGCCCCGGCCTGCGTTCCCCTGTGTCCCTGCCCCGGCCTGCGTTCCCCTGTGTCCCTGCCCCGGCCTGCGTTCCCCTGTGTCCCTGCCCCGGCCTGCGTTCCCCTGTGTCCCTGCCCCGGCCTGCGTTCCCCTGTGTCCCTGCCCCGGCCTGCGTTCCCCTGTGTCCCTGCCCCGGCCTGCGTTCCCCTGTGTCCCTGCCCCGGCCTGCGTTCCCCTGTGTCCCTGCCCCGGCCTGCGTTCCCCTGTGTCCCTGCCCCGGCCTGCGTTCCCCTGTGTCCCTGCCCCGGCCTGCGTTCCCCTGTGTCCCTGCCCTGGCCTGCGTTCCCCTGTGTCCCTGCCCTGCATTCCCCTGTGTCCCTGCCCCGGCCTGCGTTCCCCTGTGTCCCTGCCCCGGCCTGCGTTCCCCTGTGTCCCTGCCCCGGCCTGCGTTCCCCTGTGTCCCTGCCCCGGCCTGCGTTCCCCTGTGTCCCTGCCCCGGCCTGCGTTCCCCTGTGTCCCTGCCCCGGCCTGCGTTCCCCTGTGTCCCTGCCCTGCATTCCCCTGTGTCCCTGCCCCGGCCTGCGTTTTCCTGTGTCCCTGCCCCGGCCTGCGTTCCCCTGTGTCCCTGCCCCGGCCTGCGTTCCCCTGTGTCCCTGCCCCGGCCTGCGTTCCCCTGTGTCCCTGCCCCGGCCTGCGTTCCCC
Source organism: Rana muscosa (assembly GCA_029206835.1). Taxonomy (NCBI): domain Eukaryota; kingdom Metazoa; phylum Chordata; class Amphibia; order Anura; family Ranidae; genus Rana; species Rana muscosa. The sequence goes on along the minus strand of JARGYO010005625.1, from coordinate 82,346 downwards.
TGTGTCCCTGCCCCGGCCTGCGTTCCCCTGTGTCCCTGCCCCGGCCTGCGTTCCCCTGTGTCCCTGCCCCGGCCTGCGTTCCCCTGTGTCCCTGCAACGGCCTGCGTTCCCCTGTGTCCCTGCCCCGGCCTGCGTTCCCCTGTGTCCCTGCCCCGGCCTGCGTTCCCCTGTGTCCCTGCCCCGGCCTGCGTTCCCCTGTGTCCCTGCCCCGGCCTGCGTTCCCCTGTGTCCCTGCCCTGGCCTGCGTTCCCCTGTGTCCCTGCCCTGCATTCCCCTGTGTCCCTGCCCCGGCCTGCTTTCCCCTGTGTCCCTGCCCCGGCCTGCGTTCCCCTGTGTCCCTGCCCCAGCCTGCGTTCCCCTGTGTCCCTGCCCCGGCCTGCGTTCCCCTGTGTCCCTGCCCTGCATTCCCCTGTGTCCCTGCCCCGGCCTGCGTTTTCCTGTGTCCCTGCCCCGGCCTGCGTTTTCCTGTGTCCCTGCCCCGGCCTGCGTTTTCCTGTGTCCCTGCCCCGGCCTGCGTTTTCCTGTGTCCCTGCCCCGGCCTGCGTTCCCCTGTGTCCCTGCCCTGGCCTGCGTTCCCCTGTGTCCCTGCCCTGCATTCCCCTGTGTCCCTGCCCCGGCCTGCGTTTTCCTGTGTCCCTGCCCCGGCCTGCGTTTTCCTGTGTCCCTGCCCCGGCCTGCGTTTTCCTGTGTCCCTGCCCTGGCCTGCGTTCCCCTGTGTCCCTGCCCTGGCCTGCGTTCCCCTGTGTCCCTGCCCTGCATTCCCCTGTGTCCCTGCCCCGGCCTGCGTTTTCCTGTGTCCCTGCCCCGGCCTGCGTTTTCCTGTGTCCCTGCCCCGGCCTGCGTTTTCCTGTGTCCCTGCCCCGGCCTGCGTTTTCCTGTGTCCCTGCCCCGGCCTGCGTTTTCCTGTGTCCCTGCCCCGGCCTGCGTTTTCCTGTGTCCCTGCCCCGGCCTGCGTTTTCCTGTGTCCCTGCCCCGGCCTGCGTTCCCCTGTGTCCCTGCCCCGGCCTGCGTTCCCCTGTGTCCCTGCCCTGGCCTGCGTTCCCCTGTGTCCCTGCCCTGGCCTGCGTTCCCCTGTGTCCCTGCCCTGGCCTGCGTTCCCCTGTGTCCCTGCCCTGGCCTGCGTTCCCCTGTGTCCCTGCCCTGCATTCCCCTATGTCCCTGCCTGCGTTCCCCTGTGTCCCTGCCCCGGCCTGCGTTCCCCTATGTCCCTGCCCCGGCCTGCGTTCCCCTATGTCCCTGCCCCGGCCTGCGTTCCCCTGTGTCCCTGCCCCGGCCTGCACTCCCCTGTGTCCCTGCCCCGGCCTGCGTTCCCCTGTGTCCCTGCCCCGGCCTGCGTTCCCCTGTGTCCCTGCCCCGGCCTGCGTTCCCCTGTGTCCCTGCCCCGGCCTGCGTTCCCCTGTGTCCCTGCCCCGGCCTGCGTTCCCCTGTGTCCCTGCCCCGGCCTGCGTTCCCCTGTGTCCCTGCCCCGGCCTGCGTTCCCCTGTGTCCCTGCCCCGGCCTGCGTTTTCCTGTGTCCCTGCCCCGGCCTGCGTTTTCCTGTGTCCCTGCCCCGGCCTGCGTTTTCCTGTGTCCCTGCCCCGGCCTGCGTTTTCCTGTGTCCCTGCCCCGGCCTGCGTTCCCCTGTGTCCCTGCCCCGGCCTGCGTTCCCCTGTGTCCCTGCCCCGGCCTGCGTTCCCCTGTGTCCCTGCCCCGGCCTGCGTTCCCCTGTGTCCCTGCCCCGGCCTGCGTTCCCCTGTGTCCCTGCCCCGGCCTGCGTTCCCCTGTGTCCCTGCCCCGGCCTGCGTTCCCCTGTGTCCCTGCCCCGGCCTGCGTTCCCCTGTGTCCCTGCCCCGGCCTGCGTTCCCCTGTGTCCCTGCCCCGGCCTGCGTTCCCCTGTGTCCCTGCCCCGGCCTGCGTTCCCCTGTGTCCCTGCCCTGGCCTGCGTTCCCCTGTGTCCCTGCCCTGCATTCCCCTGTGTCCCTGCCCCGACCTGCGTTCCCCTATGTCCCTGCCCTGGCCTGCGTTCCCCTGTGTCCCTGCCCTGGCCTGCGCTCCCCTGTGTCCCTGCCCTGCATTCCCCTGTGTCCCTGCCCCGGCCTGCGTTCCCCTGTGTCCCTGCCTCGGCCTGCGTTCCCCTGTGTCCCTGCCCCGGCCTGCGTTCCCCTGTGTCCCTGCCCCGGCCTGCGTTCCCCTGTGTCCCTGCCCCGGCCTGCGTTCCCCTGTGTCCCTGCCCCGCCCTGCGTTCCCCTGTGTCCCTGCCCCGCCCTGCGTTCCCCTGTGTCCCTGCCCCGCCCTGCGTTCCCCTGTGTCCCTGCCCCGCCCTGCGTTCCCCTGTGTCCCTGCCCCGGCCTGCGTTCCCCTGTGTCCCTGCCCCGGCCTGCGTTCCCCTGTGTCCCTGCCCCGGCCTGCGTTCCCCTGTGTCCCTGCCCCGGCCTGCGTTCCCCTGTGTCCCTGCCCCGGCCTGCGTTCCCCTGTGTCCCTGCCCCGGCCTGCGTTCCCCTGTGTCCCTGCCCCGGCCTGCGTTCCCCTGTGTCCCTGCCCCGGCCTGCGTTCCCCTGTGTCCCTGCCCCGGCCTGCGTTCCCCTGTGTCCCTGCCCCGGCCTGCGTTCCCCTATGTCCCTGCCCTGCGTTCCCCTGTGTCCCTGCCCCGGCCTGCGTTCCCCTGTGTCCCTGCCCCGGCCTGCTTTCCCCTGTGTCCCTGCCCTGGCCTGCGTTCCCCTGTGTCCCTGCCCTGGCCTGCGTTCCCCTGTGTCCCTGCCCTGGCCTGCGTTCCCCTGTGTCCCTGCCCTGGCCTGCGTTCCCCTGTGTCCCTGCCCTGGCCTGCGTTCCCCTGTGTCCCTGGCCTGCGTTCCCCTGTGTCCCTGGCCTGCGTTCCCCTGTGTCCCTGGCCTGCGTTCCCCTGTGTCCCTGGCCTGCGTTCCCCTGTGTCCCTGGCCTGCGTTCCCCTGTGTCCCTGGCCCTGCGTTCCCCTGTGTCCCTGGCCCTGCGTTCCCCTGTGTCCCTGGCCCTGCGTTCCCCTGTGTCCCTGCCCTGCGTTCCCCTGTGTCCCTGCCCTGCGTTCCCCTGTGTCCCTGCCCTGCGTTCCCCTGTGTCCCTGCCCCGGCCTGCGTTCCCCTGTGTCCCTGCCCCGGCCTGCGTTCCCCTGTGTCCCTGCCCTGGCTTGCGTTCCCCTGTGTCCCTGCCCCGGCCTGCGTTCCCCTGTGTCCCTGCAGTGGCCTGCGTTCCCCTGTGTCCCTGCCCTGGCCTGCGTTCCCCTGTGTCCCTGCCCTGCGTTCCCCTGTGTCCCTGCCCCGGCCTGCGTTCCCCTGTGTCCCTGCCCCGGCCTGCGTTCCCCTGTGTCCCTGCCCCGGCCTGCGTTCCCCTGTGTCCCTGCCCCGGCCTGCGTTCCCCTGTGTCCCTGCCCCGGCCTGCGTTCCCCTGTGTCCCTGCCCCGGCCTGCGTTCACCTGTGTCCCTGCCCCGGCCTGCGTTCCCCTGTGTCCCTGCCCCGGCCTGCGTTCCCCTGTGTCCCTGCCCCGGCCTGCGTTCCCCTGTGTCCCTGCCCCGGCCTGCGTTCCCCTGTGTCCCTGCCCCGGCCTGCGTTCCCCTGTGTCCCTGCCCCGGCCTGCGTTCCCCTGTGTCCCTGCCCCGGCCTGCGTTCCCCTGTGTCCCTGCCCCGGCCTGCGTTCCCCTGTGTCCCTGCCCCGGCCTGCGTTCCCCTGTGTCCCTGCCCCGGCCTGCGTTCCCCTGTGTCCCTGCCCCGGCCTGCGTTCCCCTGTGTCCCTGCCCCGGCCTGCGTTCCCCTGTGTCCCTGCCCCGGCCTGCGTTCCCCTGTGTCCCTGCCCCGGCCTGCGTTCCCCTGTGTCCCTGCCCCGGCCTGCGTTCCCCTGTGTCCCTGCCCTGCATTCCCCTGTGTCCCTGCCCCGGCCTGCGTTCCCCTGTGTCCCTGCCCCGGCCTGCGTTCCCCTGTGTCCCTGCCCCGGCCTGCGTTCCCCTGTGTCCCTGCCCTGCATTCCCCTGTGTCCCTGCCCCGGCCTGCGTTTTCCTGTGTCCCTGCCCCGGCCTGCGTTTTCCTGTGTCCCTGCCCCGGCCTGCGTTTTCCTGTGTCCCTGCCCCGGCCTGCGTTTTCCTGTGTCCCTGCCCTGGCCTGCGTTCCCCTGTGTCCCTGCCCTGGCCTGCGTTCCCCTGTGTCCCTGCCCTGCGTTCCCCTGTGTCCCTGCCCCGGCCTGTGTTCCCCTGTGCCCCTTCCCAGGCCTGCGTTCCCCTGTGTCCCTGCCCCGGCCTGCGTTCCCCTGTGTCCTGCCCCGGCCTGCGTTCCCCTGTGTCCCTGCCCCGGCCTGCGTTCCCCTGTGTCCCTGCCCCGGCCTGCGTTCCCCTGTGTCCCTGCCCCGGCCTGCGTTCCCCTGTGTCCCTGCCCCGGCCTGCGTTCCCCTGTGTCCCTGCCCCGGCCTGCGTTCCCCTGTGTCCCTGCCCCGGCCTGCGTTCCCCTGTGTCCCTGCCCCGGCCTGCGTTCCCCTGTGTCCCTGCCCCGGCCTGCGTTCCCCTGTGTCCCTGCCCCGGCCTGCGTTCCCCTGTGTCCCTGCCCCGGCCTGCGTTCCCCTGTGTCCCTGCCCCGGCCTGCGTTCCCCTGTGTCCCTGCCCCGGCCTGCGTTCCCCTGTGTCCCTGCCCCGGCCTGCGTTCCCCTGTGTCCCTGCCCTGCATTCCCCTGTGTCCCTGCCCCGGCCTGCATTCCCCTGTGTCCCTGCCCTGGCCTGCGTTCCCCTGTGTCCCTGCCCTGGCCTGCGTTCCCCTGTGTCCCTGCCCTGGCCTGCGTTCCCCTGTGTCCCTGCCCTGGCCTGCGTTCCCCTGTGTCCCTGCCCTGGCCTGCGTTCCCCTGTGTCCCTGCCCTGGCCTGCGTTCCCCTGTGTCCCTGCCCTGGCCTGCGTTCCCCTGTGTCCCTGCCCTGCATTCCCCTGTGTCCCTGCCCCGGCCTGCGTTTTCCTGTGTCCCTGCCCCGGCCTGCGTTTTCCTGTGTCCCTGCCCCGGCCTGCGTTTTCCTGTGTCCCTGCCCCGGCCTGCGTTTTCCTGTGTCCCTGCCCCGGCCTGCGTTTTCCTGTGTCCCTGCCCCGGCCTGCGTTTTCCTGTGTCCCTGCCCCGGCCTGCGTTTTCCTGTGTCCCTGCCCCGGCCTGCGTTTTCCTGTGTCCCTGCCCCGGCCTGCGTTCCCCTGTGTCCCTGCCCTGGCCTGCGTTCCCCTGTGTCCCTGCCCTGGCCTGCGTTCCCCTGTGTCCCTGCCCTGCATTCCCCTGTGTCCCTGCCCTGGCCTGCGTTTTCCTGTGTCCCTGCCCCGGCCTGCGTTTTCCTGTGTCCCTGCCCTGGCCTGCGTTTTCCTGTGTCCCTGCCCCGGCCTGCGTTTTCCTGTGTCCCTGCCCCGGCCTGCGTTTTCCTGTGTCCCTGCCCTGGCCTGCGTTCCCCTGTGTCCCTGCCCTGGCCTGCGTTCCCCTGTGTCCCTGCCCTGGCCTGCGTTCCCCTGTGTCCCTGCCCTGGCCTGCGTTCCCCTGTGTCCCTGGCCTGCGTTCCCCTGTGTCCCTGCCCTGCATTCCCCTGTGTCCCTGCCCCGGCCTGCGTTTTCCTGTATCCCTGCCCCGGCCTGCGTTTTCCTGTGTCCCTGCCCCGGCCTGCGTTTTCCTGTGTCCCTGCCCCGGCCTGCGTTTTCCTGTGTCCCTGCCCCGGCCTGCGTTTTCCTGTGTCCCTGCCCTGGCCTGCGTTCCCCTGTGTCCCTGCCCTGGCCTGCGTTCCCCTGTGTCCCTGCCCTGCATTCCCCTGTGTCCCTGCCCCGGCCTGCGTTTTCCTGTGTCCCTGCCCAGGCCTGCGTTTTCCTGTGTCCCTGCCCCAGCCTGCGTTTTCCTGTGTCCCTGCCCCGGCCTGCGTTTTCCTGTGTCCCTGCCCCGGCCTGCGTTTTCCTGTGTCCCTGCCCTGGCCTGCGTTCCCCTGTGTCCCTGCCCTGGCCTGCGTTCCCCTGTGTCCCTGCCCTGGCCTGCGTTCCCCTGTGTCCCTGCCCTGGCCTGCGTTCCCCTGTGTCCCTGCCCTGGCCTGCGTTCCCCTGTGTCCCTGCCCTGGCCTGCGTTCCCCTGTGTCCCTGCCCTGGCCTGCGTTCCCCTGTGTCCCTGCCCTGGCCTGCGTTCCCCTGTGTCCCTGCCCTGCATTCCCCTGTGTCCCTGCCCCGGCCTGCGTTCCCCTGTGTCCCTGCCCCGGCCTGCGTTCCCCTGTGTCCCTGCCCCGGCCTGCGTTCCCCTGTGTCCCTGCCCCGACCTGCGTTCCCCTGTGTCCCTGCCCTGGCCTGCGTTCCCCTGTGTCCCTGCCCTGGCCTGCGTTCCCCTGTGTCCCTGCCCTGGCCTGCGTTCCCCTGTGTCCCTGCCCTGGCCTGCGTTCCCCCTGTGTCCCTGCCCTGCATTCCCCTGTGTCCCTGCCCCGGCCTGCGTTTTCCTGTGTCCCTGCCCCGGCCTGCGTTCCCCTGTGTCCCTGCCCCGGCCTGCGTTCCCCTGTGTCCCTGCCCCGGCCTGCGTTCCCCTGTGTCCCTGCCCCGGCCTGCGTTCCCCTGTGTCCCTGCCCCGGCCTGCGTTCCCCTGTGTCCCTGCCCCGGCCTGCGTTCCCCTGTGTCCCTGCCCCGGCCTGCGTTCCCCTGTGTCCCTGCCCCGGCCTGCGTTCCCCTGTGTCCCTGCCCCGGCCTGCGTTCCCCTGTGTCCCTGCCCCGGCCTGCGTTCCCCTGTGTCCCTGCCCCGGCCTGCGTTCCCCTGTGTCCCTGCCCCGGCCTGCGTTCCCCTGTGTCCCTGCCCCGGCCTGCGTTCCCCTGTGTCCCTGCCCCGGCCTGCGTTCCCCTGTGTCCCTGCCCTGGCCTGCGTTCCCCTGTGTCCCTGCCCTGCATTCCCCTGTGTCCCTGCCCCGGCCTGCGTTCCCCTGTGTCCCTGCCCCGGCCTGCGTTCCCCTGTGTCCCTGCCCCGCCCTGCGTTCCCCTGTGTCCCTGCCCTGCGTTCCCCTGTGTCCCTGCCCTGCATTCCCCTGTGTCCCTGCCCCGGCCTGCGTTCCCCTGTGTCCCTGCCCCGGCCTGCGTTCCCCTGTGTCCCTGCCCCGGCCTGCGTTCCCCTGTGTCCCTGCCCCGGCCTGCGTTCCCCTGTGTCCCTGCCCCGGCCTGCGTTCCCCTGTGTCCCTGCCCCGGCCTGCGTTCCCCTGTGTCCCTGCCCTGCATTCCCCTGTGTCCCTGCCCCGGCCTTCGTTTTCCTGTGTCCCTGCCCCGGCCTGCGTTTTCCTGTGTCCCTGCCCCGGCCTGCGTTTTCCTGTGTCCCTGCCCCGGCCTGCGTTTTCCTGTGTCCCTGCCCCGGCCTGCGTTTTCCTGTGTCCCTGCCCCGGCCTGCGTTTTCCTGTGTCCCTGCCCCGGCCTGCGTTTTCCTGTGTCCCTGCCCCGGCCTGCGTTTTCCTGTGTCCCTGCCCTGGCCTGCGTTCCCCTGTGTCCCTGCCCTGGCCTGCGTTCCCCTGTGTCCCTGCCCTGGCCTGCGTTCCCCTGTGTCCCTGCCCTGCATTCCCCTGTGTCCCTGCCCCGGCCTGCGTTTTCCTGTGTCCCTGCCCCGGCCTGCGTTTTCCTGTGTCCCTGCCCCGGCCTGCGTTTTCCTGTGTCCCTGCCCCGGCCTGCATTTTCCTGTGTCCCTGCCCCGGCCTGCGTTCCCCTGTGTCCCTGCCCCGGCCTGCGTTCCCCTGTGTCCCTGCCCTGCATTCCCCTGTGTCCCTGCCCCGGCCTGCGTTTTCCTGTGTCCCTGCCCCGGCCTGCGTTTTCCTGTGTCCCTGCCCCGGCCTGCGTTTTCCTGTGTCCCTGCCCCGGCCTGCGTTCCCCTATGTCCCTGCCCTGGCCTGCGTTCCCCTGTGTCCCTGCCCTGGCCTGCGTTCCCCTGTGTCCCTGCCCTGGCCTGCGTTCCCCTGTGTCCCTGCCCTGGCCTGCGTTCCCCTGTGTCCCTGCCCTGGCCTGCGTTCCCCTGTGTCCCTGCCCTGGCCTGCGTTCCCCTGTGTCCCTGCCCTGGCCTGCGTTCCCCTGTGTCCCTGCCCTGGCCTGCGTTCCCCTGTGTCCCTGCCCTGCATTCCCCTGTGTCCCTGCCCTGGCCTGCGTTCCCCTGTGTCCCTGCCCCGGCCTGCGTTCCCCTGTGTCCCTGCCCCGGCCTGCGTTCCCCTGTGTCCCTGCCCTGGCCTGCGTTCCCCTGTGTCCCTGCCCTGGCCTGCGTTCCCCTGTGTCCCTGCCCTGGCCTGCGTTCCCCTGTGTCCCTGCCCTGGCCTGCGTTCCCCTGTGTCCCTGCCCTGGCCTGCGTTCCCCTGTGTCCCTGCCCTGGCCTGCGTTCCCCTGTGTCCCTGGCCTGCGTTCCCCTGTGTCCCTGGCCTGCGTTCCCCTGTGTCCCTGCCCTGCATTCCCCTGTGTCCCTGCCCCGGCCTGCGTTTTCCTGTGTCCCTGCCCCGGCCTGCGTTCCCCTGTGTCCCTGCCCCGGCCTGCGTTCCCCTGTGTCCCTGCCCCGGCCTGCGTTCCCCTGTGTCCCTGCCCCGGCCTGCGTTCCCCTGTGTCCCTGCCCCGGCCTGTGTTCCCCTGTGTCCCTGCCCCGGCCTGCGTTCACCTGTGTCCCTGCCCCGGCCTGCGTTCCCCTGTGTCCCTGCCCCGGCCTGCGTTCCCCTGTGTCCCTGCCCCGGCCTGCGTTCCCCTGTGTCCCTGCCCCGGCCTGCGTTCCCCTGTGTCCCTGCCCCGGCCTGCGTTCCCATGTGTCCCTGCCCCGGCCTGCGTTCCCCTGTGTCCCTGCCCCGGCCTGCGTTCCCCTGTGTCCCTGCCCCGGCCTGCGTTCCCCTGTGTCCCTGCCCCGGCCTGCGTTCCCCTGTGTCCCTGCCCCGGCCTGCGTTCCCCTGTGTCCCTGCCCCGGCCTGCGTTCCCCTGTGTCCCTGCCCCGGCCTGCGTTCCCCTGTGTCCCTGCCCCGGCCTGCGTTCCCCTGTGTCCCTGCCCTGGCCTGCGTTCCCCTGTGTCCCTGCCCTGCATTCCCCTGTGTCCCTGCCCCGGCCTGCGTTCCCCTGTGTCCCTGCCCCGGCCTGCGTTCCCCTGTGTCCCTGCCCCGGCCTGCGTTCCCCTGTGTCCCTGCCCCGGCCTGCGTTCCCCTGTGTCCCTGCCCTGCATTCCCCTGTGTCCCTGCCCCGGCCTGCGTTTTCCTGTGTCCCTGCCCCGGCCTGCGTTTTCCTGTGTCCCTGCCCCGGCCTGCGTTCCCCTGTGTCCCTGCCCCGGCCTGCGTTCCCCTGTGTCCCTGCCCCGGCCTGCGTTCCCCTGTGTCCCTGCCCCGGCCTGCGTTCCCCTGTGTCCCTGCCCCGGCCTGCGTTCCCCTGTGTCCCTGCCCCGGCCTGCGTTCCCCTGTGTCCCTGCCCCGGCCTGCGTTCCCCTGTGTCCCTGCCCCGGCCTGCGTTCCCCTGTGTCCCTGCCCTGCATTCCCCTGTGTCCCTGCCCCGGCCTGCTTTCCCCTGTGTCCCTGCCCCGGCCTGCGTTCCCCTGTGTCCCTGCCCCAGCCTGCGTTCCCCTGTGTCCCTGCCCCAGCCTGCGTTCCCCTGTGTCCCTGCCCCGGCCTGCGTTCCCCTGTGTCCCTGCCCCGGCCTGCGTTCCCCTGTGTCCCTGCCCTGCATTCCCCTGTGTCCCTGCCCCGGCCTGCGTTTTCCTGTGTCCCTGCCCCGGCCTGCGTTTTCCTGTGTCCCTGCCCCGGCCTGCGTTTTCCTGTGTCCCTGCCCCGGCCTGCGTTCCCCTGTGTCCCTGCCCTGGCCTGCGTTCCCCTGTGTCCCTGCCCTGCATTCCCCTGTGTCCCTGCCCCGGCCTGCGTTTTCCTGTGTCCCTGCCCCGGCCTGCGTTTTCCTGTGTCCCTGCCCTGGCCTGCGTTCCCCTGTGTCCCTGCCCTGGCCTGCGTTCCCCTGTGTCCCTGCCCTGCATTCCCCTGTGTCCCTGCCCCGGCCTGCGTTTTCCTGTGTCCCTGCCCCGGCCTGCGTTTTCCTGTGTCCCTGCCCCTGCCTGCGTTTTCCTGTGTCCCTGCCCCGGCCTGCGTTTTCCTGTGTCCCTGCCCCGGCCTGCGTTTTCCTGTGTCCCTGCCCCGGCCTGCGTTTTCCTGTGTCCCTGCCCCGGCCTGCGTTTTCCTGTGTCCCTGCCCCGGCCTGCGTTTTCCTGTGTCCCTGCCCTGGCCTGCGTTCCCCTGTGTCCCTGCCCTGGCCTGCGTTCCCCTGTGTCCCTGCCCTGGCCTGCGTTCCCCTGTGTCCCTGCCCTGGCCTGCGTTCCCCTGTGTCCCTGCCCTGGCCTGCGTTCCCCTGTGTCCCTGCCCTGGCCTGCGTTCCCCTGTGTCCCTGCCCCGGCCTGCGTTCCCCTATGTCCCTGCCCCGGCCTGCGTTTTCCTGTGTCCCTGCCCCGGCCTGCGTTTTCCTGTGTCCCTGCCCCGGCCTGCGTTTTCCTGTGTCCCTGCCCCGGCCTGCGTTCCCCTGTGTCCCTGCCCCGGCCTGCGTTCCCCTGTGTCCCTGCCCCGGCCTGCGTTCCCCTGTGTCCCTGCCCCGGCCTGCGTTCCCCTGTGTCCCTGCCCCGGCCTGCGTTCCCCTGTGTCCCTGCCCCGGCCTGCGTTCCCCTGTGTCCCTGCCCCGGCCTGCGTTCCCCTGTGTCCCTGCCCCGGCCTGCGTTCCCCTGTGTCCCTGCCCCGGCCTGCGTTCCCCTGTGTCCCTGCCCCGGCCTGCGTTCCCCTGTGTCCCTGCCCCGGCCTGCGTTCCCCTGTGTCCCTGCCCCGGCCTGCGTTCCCCTGTGTCCCTGCCCCGGCCTGCGTTCCCCTGTGTCCCTGCCCCTGCCTGCGTTCCCCTGTGTCCCTGCCCCTGCCTGCGTTCCCCTGTGTCCCTGCCCCTGCCTGCGTTCCCCTGTGTCCCTGCCCCGGCCTGCGTTCCCCTGTGTCCCTGCCCCGGCCTGCGTTCCCCTGTGTCCCTGCCCCGGCCTGCGTTTTCCTGTGTCCCTGCCCCGGCCTGCGTTTTCCTGTGTCCCTGCCCCGGCCTGCGTTTTCCTGTGTCCCTGCCCCGGCCTGCGTTTTCCTGTGTCCCTGCCCCGGCCTGCGTTTTCCTGTGTCCCTGCCCCGGCCTGCGTTTTCCTGTGTCCCTGCCCCGGCCTGCGTTTTCCTGTGTCCCTGCCCCGGCCTGCGTTTTCCTGTGTCCCTGCCCTGGCCTGCGTTTTCCTGTGTCCCTGCCCCGGCCTGCGTTTTCCTGTGTCCCTGCCCCGGCCTGCGTTTTCCTGTGTCCCTGCCCCGGCCTGCGTTTTCCTGTGTCCCTGCCCCGGCCTGCGTTCCCCTGTGTCCCTGCCCCGGCCTGCGTTCCCCTGTGTCCCTGCCCCGGCCTGCGTTCCCCTGTGTCCCTGCCCCGGCCTGCGTTCCCCTAGTTTTGACAAAAGACAGTGACTGACACTTTTTGACCAAAGGGGAAGGGGATGCCTTAAAAGACATCCCCGATTTCTTGTGATCAAAAGGAAAGACAGACGTAGGGCTAATTAAGACAGACAGTCAGTTCTGGTTTGCACTTATGTACAAAGGAAAACTCACAAGAAATGTTCAATGCTTTGTCTCGAGTTGTACCTCCCAGTGGGAGTCAAATTCTCTTGTATGTGGATGACATTCTGGTAGCGGCTCCTCTGGAGCGACAATGTAAAATTGACACCTTGGCTCTGATGCATTTCCTCGCAGAACAAGGTCACAAGGTTAGCAAAATAAAATACAACTTTTGAAAAACAAGGTGAAATACCAGGGTTACATTATATCTCAAAAAGGCAGACATCCAGATGAGATCCGAAAAGAGGCCATCCTTCAAGCCCCCAAACCACGTAAAAATAAAGAAATGATGTAATTTCTTGGCATGGCAAATTTTTGTAGAGCATGGATAGCTAATTATGCTACGGAGGTGGTGCCTCTTTCTGATCTCATCTATGGTACACAAATGTCTGCAAAAGGTTCCATCCAGTGGAATGTGCAAGCAGAGGATGCATTTACAAAGGTGAAGCACCTCATTGTGGGTTCTACTGTGCTTAGCCTACCCAATTACAGTAGAAACCCTTTAGCAGACTGTAGATTGTAAAGAGGGGTACATGACTTCTGCTCTCACTCAGGTTTATGAGAACGAACACAAACTAGTTGCATTTTACTTAACTAATTTGCTCCACTGTGTACAAGCTGTAGTAGCAGCCTCATTGGCCATACGGTCATCTGCATTGATAGTATTGTTCCACCCCTGGTACTTAAAGGTCTCACATGTTATTTAGGTGATCTTACTATAAGACAGAATCTCCTATTTATCTCCAGTCAGGCATTTATCATGTATGACTACACTTCTGGGACAACCACACGTTACAATCAAGAAGTGTACTACATTGAATCCTGCTACACTAATGCCAACACCTGGTGATGGGGATCCACATGATTGTGCAGCTCAAAATTGATGAACGGGTACTCCCTAGGAAGGATCTCACTGATGTTCCCTTTCTAGATGCTGACATTACCTTTTTTGTTGATGGGTCGTGTAGAAAAAACGATAAATCAAACGGCTTATGCTATAGTAACACATGACCAGGTCATTGAAGCTAGACCCTTTCCCAGTTCCTATTCTGCACAACAAGCTGACATTATAGCCCTGTCAAGGGCCTGCAGTCTAGGGGAAGGGAAAAATAAATAGATATTTATACTGACAGCCAATACGCTTTCTCTACACATATTTGCCCAGCAATGGAAAAAAGGGGTATGATTACGTTGCCATGGGAAACCGATCACACAGAGATCTCATTCTTGCCCTTCTAGAATATGTACAAAAACCAGCACAAGTGGCTATTTGTAAATGTGCGGCACATAGAAAGGGAACAGATCCAATTACCCTAGGGAATGCACTAGCAGACAAGACAGCAAAGGAAGCTTCTGAAGGACAGCAATGACAAACATATACAGTTTCCCAAGTAAATGATGAGGTACAGAGAGCTATTGATGAAACATGGTTATCAGAAATGCAGAAAACATCACCGGCAGGTGAAAATCAAAGTGGTTATATACAGGGTCAACACTGGTCAAAGGTATATACACATGTACAGAAGGTAAACCTAACTTATCTACTTCACTATTCACGTATGCTGTGTTATTGAGTCATGGGTAGGCCCATACCTCAAAAGGAGGGATGGTACTGGGTGTACACAACATATGGGTTTACAAAACTACTCTGAAAATTTTGTCTCACATATCCGATTTGTAACAGATACCATGCACAAGGTGCCCTAAGAGCCTTAAGGGGTAATTTCCCACAACCCCCTTATCCCTTTCACACAATATGCATGGATTTTATTGAATTGAACAAATGTGAGAATAAGTACTGTCTGGTTATTGTGTACAGGTTTATAAAGTGGGTGGAAACTTTTCCTATGGCGCACACGGATGGACAGTCAGTAGCCAAAGTACTAATCAAAGAGGTGATTCCACGACAAGGGATCCCTGCGCTGATTTACAGTAACAATGGCTCCAATTTTGTAAACTAAACAATACAACTAATTGGTATATGGTACAATATCTGACCTACTAGGGAGAATCACTATTTAGGTTGTAACCCCTGGTCAGAACACCCCAGCCCCCGAGCCAACTCAGTTTCAACTTAATACCTCTTTGTTTAAAACAGATTTTACTTACAAGGAACAATTAAGTATAGAAACAGGATTTGGAGACAAAAATTAGTGGATAGAATGGGTCAGATACACAACTCAATCTAAGGGGTTAAGTGATTGTATTTCTTGTGCAAACCCAAGACCACAACTAGCTACCATTCCTCTCCCTGAAGAGGAAACAGATTTAGCTTGCATAATAAGACTGTTTTCAGAAAATATTACTGGGTCTGAATGTGCAAATGAGAAAAAGAGATACCCTAAAACTAAAATGCAAAGTACACCCCCTTCACTACAAGCATTACCAGGAAATTTTTCTAGTTTCTCTAACAAAGATAAGGATGGTACAAAGGTTGGCACTCTATCTCCTGAATACTGTGCGACCATAACATCAACTACAGACATTAAGTATCAACTAAAATGGTTTCAGGAACAGAAACGGCAACTAGCTGATGTTTGGTGGCTGTGTGGGGACAAGAAACTAAGGCTCAGACTGCCACCTAGATGGGAGGGTAGTTGTGCCCTTACCCGCCTGTTGCTTCCCTTTTATATTGTTCCTATGACTAATAAATTGATGAGACTACCAGGTAAACACTATTTTAAGAGACTTAAGTGTCCAGAATCATTTTGACAACCAGGTATATATAGACTCAATAGGTGTTCCACGAGGAGTTCCGGATGAATTTAAAGCACAGAATCAAGTAACAGCAGGACTCACCTCACTCTTCCTATGGGTACAGCCCAATAAGAATGTCGACTGGATAAACTACATTTACTACAACCAGCAGAGGTTTGTGAATTACACCGGAGATGCTATCAAAGGTATAGCAGCACAATTGGACACCACCTCTTTGACAGCGTGGCAGAACCGTATAGCATTGGATATGTTGCTGGCAGAAAGGGGCGGGGTATGCGAAATGTTCGGCACCTTCTGCTGCACTTTTATTCCAAATAATACGGCACCTGATGGAAGTATCACCAAGGCTTTGCAAGGCCTACAAATGTTATCCCAGGAACTAACTGAGAACTCTGGTGTAGAGAACCCCTTAACAGGACTCTTTGAAAAATGGTTTGGTAAATGGGGTGATCTTGCAAAAGGTTTGCTCATCTCTGTTGTCATGGCAGCCACGGTCCTTACGCTGTGTGGATGTTGCTGCATTCCTTGTATTAGAGGAATTCTTCAAAGACTGATTGACACATCACTAACAAAGACTATGTTTTTTCAGAACAACACTGAACTATACCCGGAACCTGATGAAGATGAACTTACAGTCCTTTCAAAAGACTTATTTGTCTAAATGATAATACCTGGTAAAATAAAGAACCTGGATATTTGAATTATTGACATTATAAGTATAAAAGGGAGCAGCTGTTAGAGAAATTAGAAATTATACTTTAAATGTCAACTATGAATATGCATATTAATATGACTATATCTTCTAAAGTTAAAATGTTTGCTTTATATAACTCTATTAATACTTAAATATGCTGAATAAGCTCTAATAGCCCTAATTACTGGAATAAGTCATATGACCATATTCTATTGTGCAAAGATGTGCTGACTCTTACATCTGTCAAATATGGGCTGCGAACCATGAGATAATTTATGTATCCATTGTATGAAATATCCTGTCATAAGGTGTAGGCTGAAAAAGGATATTTCCCTATTTCCTGCTGACGTCAGAATAAAGGTTGAAATTATACATGGTCAGGACGTTACGAGCAGGAAAAGGGAAGGTTTAAGGGTTATAAAAGCAGAATGTGAATCTATGACAGGCAGAAATGGATCTCTGAAGCAGAAGATATACATTTAACCATTTCTCTTGCATATGCAATAAAATATCTTGACTTGTAACGAGAGTTGGTCCAAAATTACTTGACACCCGGCCTGCGTTCCCCTGTGTCCCTGCCCCGGCCTGCGTTCCCCTGTATCCCTGCCCCGGCCTGCGTTCCCCTGTGTCCCTGCCCCGGCCTGCGTTCCCCTGTGTCCCTGCCCCGGCCTGCGTTCCCCTGTGTCCCTGCCCCGGCCTGCGTTCCCCTGTGTCCCTGCCCCGGCCTGCGTTCCCCTGTGTCCCTGCCCCGGCCTGCCTTCCCCTGTGTCCCTGCCCCGGCCTGCGTTCCCCTGTGTCCCTGCCCCAGCCTGCGTTCCCCTGTGTCCCTGCCCCTGCCTGCGTTCCCCTGTGTCCCTGCCCCTGCCTGCGTTCCCCTGTGTCCCTGCCCCGGCCTGCGTTCACCTGTGTCCCTGCCCCGGCCTGCGTTCACCTGTGTCCCTGCCCCGGCCTGCGTTCACCTGTGTCCCTGCCCCGGCCTGCGTTCCCCTGTGTCCCTGCCCTGGCCTGCGTTCCCCTGTGTCCCTGCCCTGCATTCCCCTGTGTCCCTGCCCCGGCCTGCGTTCCCCTATGTCCCTGCCCCGGCCTGCGTTCCCCTATGTCCCTGCCCCGGCCTGCGTTCCCCTATGTCCCTGCCCCGGCCTGCGTTCCCCTATGTCCCTGCCCCGGCCTGCGTTCCCCTATGTCCCTGCCCCGGCCTGCGTTCCCCTATGTCCCTGCCCCGGCCTGCGTTCCCCTATGTCCCTGCCCTGGCCTGCGTTCCCCTATGTCCCTGCCCTGGCCTGCGTTCCCCTATGTCCCTGCCCTGGCCTGCGTTCCCCTATGTCCCTGCCCCGGCCTGCGTTCCCCTATGTCCCTGCCCCGGCCTGCGTTCCCCTATGTCCCTGCCCCGGCCAGCGTTCCCCTATGTCCCTGCCCCGGCCTGCGTTCCCCTATGTCCCTGCCCCGGCCTGCGTTCCCCTATGTCCCTGCCCTGGCCTGCGTTCCCTTATGTCCCTGCCCTGGCCTGCGTTCCCCTGTGTCCCTGCCCTGGCCTGCGTTCCCCTGTGTCCCTGCCCTGGCCTGCGTTCCCCTGTGTCCCTGCCCTGGCCTGCGTTCCCCTGTGTCCCTGCCCTGGCCTGCGTTCCCCTGTGTCCCTGCCCTGGCCTGCGTTCCCCTGTGTCCCTGCCCTGGCCTGCGTTCCCCTGTGTCCCTGCCCTGGCCTGCGTTCCCCTGTGTCCCTGCCCTGGCCTGCGTTCCCCTGTGTCCCTGCCCTGGCCTGCGTTCCCCTGTGTCCCTGCCCTGGCCTGCGTTCCCCTGTGTCCCTGCCCTGGCCTGCGTTCCCCTGTGTCCCTGCCCTGGCCTGCGTTCCCCTGTGTCCCTGCCCCGGCCTGCGTTTTCCTGTGTCCCTGCCCCGGCCTGCGTTTTCCTGTGTCCCTGCCCCGGCCTGCGTTTTCCTGTGTCCCTGCCCCGGCCTGCGTTTTCCTGTGTCCCTGCCCCGGCCTGCGTTTTCCTGTGTCCCTGCCCCGGCCTGCGTTTTCCTGTGTCCCTGCCCCGGCCTGCGTTTTCCTGTGTCCCTGCCCCGGCCTGCGTTCCCCTGTGTCCCTGCCCCGGCCTGCGTTCCCCTGTGTCCCTGCCCCGGCCTGCGTTCCCCTGTGTCCCTGCCCCGTCCTGCGTTCCCCTGTGTCCCTGCCCTGGCCTGCGTTCCCCTGTGTCCCTGCCCTGCATTCCCCTGTGTCCCTGCCCCGGCCTGCGTTTTCCTGTGTCCCTGCCCCGGCCTGCGTTTTCCTGTGTCCCTGCCCCGGCCTGCGTTTTCCTGTGTCCCTGCCCTGGCCTGCGTTTTCCTGTGTCCCTGCCCCGGCCTGCGTTTTCCTGTGTCCCTGCCCTGGCCTGCGTTCCCCTGTGTCCCTGCCCTGGCCTGCGTTCCCCTGTGTCCCTGCCCTGGCCTGCGTTCCCCTGTGTCCCTGCCCTGGCCTGCGTTCCCCTGTGTCCCTGCCCTGGCCTGCGTTCCTCTGTGTCCCTGCCCTGCATTCCCCTGTGTCCCTGCCCCGGCCTGCGTTTTCCTGTGTCCCTGCCCCGGCCTGCGTTTTCCTGTGTCCCTGCCCCGGCCTGCGTTTTCCTGTGTCCCTGCCCCGGCCTGCGTTTTCCTGTGTCCCTGCCCCGGCCTGCATTCCCCTGTGTCCCTGCCCTGGCCTGCGTTCCCCTGTGTCCCTGCCCTGGCCTGCGTTCCCCTGTGTCCCTGCCCTGGCCTGCGTTCCCCTGTGTCCCTGCCCTGGCCTGCGTTCCCCTGTGTCCCTGCCCTGGCCTGCGTTCCCCTGTGTCCCTGCCCTGGCCTGCGTTCCCCTGTGTCCCTGCCCTGCATTCCCCTGTGTCCCTGCCCTGCATTCCCCTGTGTCCCTGCCCCGGCCTGCGTTTTCCTGTGTCCCTGCCCCGGCCTGCGTTCCCCTGTGTCCCTGCCCCGGCCTGCATTCCCCTGTGTCCCTGCCCCGGCCTGCGTTCCCCTGTGTCCCTGCCCCGGCCTGCGTTTTCCTGTGTCCCTGCCCCGGCCTGCGTTTTCCTGTGTCCCTGCCCCGGCCTGCGTTTTCCTGTGTCCCTGCCCCGGCCTGCGTTTTCCTGTGTCCCTGCCCCGGCCTGCGTTTTCCTGTGTCCCTGCCCCGGCCTGCGTTCCCCTGTGTCCCTGCCCCGGCCTGCATTCCCCTGTGTCCCTGCCCCGGCCTGCGTTCCCCTGTGTCCCTGCCCCGGCTTGCGTTCCCCTGTGTCCCTGCCCCGGCCTGCGTTCCCCTGTGTCCCTGCCCCGGCCTGCGTTCCCCTGTGTCCCTGCCCCGGCCTGCGTTCCCCTGTGTCCCTGCCCCGGCCTGCGTTCCCCTGTGTCCCTGCCCCGGCCTGCGTTCCCCTGTGTCCCTGCCCCGGCCTGCGTTCCCCTGTGTCCCTGCCCCGGCCTGCGTTCCCCTGTGTCCCTGCCCCGGCCTGCGTTCCCCTGTTTCCCTGCCCCGGCCTGCGTTCCCCTGTTTCCCTGCCCCGGCCTGCGTTCCCCTGTGTCCCTGCCCCGGCCTGCGTTCCCCTGTGTCCCTGCCCTGGCCTGCGTTCCCCTGTGTCCATACCCCGGCCTGCGTTCTCGTGTTCCTGCCCCAGTCTGTGTTCTGGCCCCTGCCGGCATTCCAGCCCTGGCCTGCGTTCCTTTGTTCCGACCTGGTCTGCGTTCCGCCGGGGGTTAGGGTGACCACATTTTTAAACTACCATTCAGGGACACCCCCCCTTCCCAAAAATCAACTTGTGATGTAACGAATCACAGCACAGTGATTGGACACAAGAGGCGGGATTTATGATTTCTCCAATCACAAGCAGGGGGCGGGGATTGTGCTCCTCCAGGCATTCCAGGCCAGGACAAGTACTGTCAGTGAGTAAAGCGGCGATGGAGCGGCTTTTTTGGGGGCATCAGATTGGCCTGGGGGGGTGGCTGTGTCAGTTTCATTTCGGGACACTGTATTGTCCTGGAATGAATGTGCCCGGGACAGACCTGCAAAATGAGGGACTGTCCCGGGCAATCCGGGACACGTGGTCACCCTACCTGTGCTCCTGCCCTGGCCTGTGTTCCCCTGTGCTCCTGTCCCGCCTTGTGCTCCCGTGTTCTGGCCCCGGCCTGCGTTCCCCTGTTCTGGCCCTGGCCTGTGTTCCGGCGTTCCTGCCCCAGCCTGTGTTCCCGTCCCTGGACTGTGTTCCCATGTTCCAGTCCTGGCCTGTGTTCCCGTGTTCCAGTCCTGGCCTGTGTTCCCGGGTTCCTGCCCCGGCCTGTGTTCCCGGCCCCGGCCTGTGTTCCCGGCCCCGGCCTGTGTTCCCGGCCCCGGCCTGTGTTCCCATGTTCCTGCCCCAGCCTGTGTTCCCGGCCCTGGCCTGTGTTCCCGGGTTCCAGTCCTGGCCTGTGTTCCCGGGTTCCAGTCCTGGCCTGTGTTCCCGGGTTCCAGTCCCGGCCTGTGTTCCCGTGTTCCCGGCCCTGGACTGTGTTCCCCTGTTCCTGCCCCGGCCTGTGTTCCCGGCCCCGGTCTGTGTTCCCGTGTTCCAGTCCTGGCCTGTGTTCCCGTGTTCCTGCCCCGGCCTGTGTTCCCGGCCCTGGACTGTGTTCCCCTGTTCCTGCCCCGGCCTGTGTTCCCGGCCCCGGTCTGTGTTCCCGTGTTCCAGTCCTGGCCTGTGTTCCCGGGTTCCAGTCCCGGCCTGTGTTCCCGGCCCCGGCCTGTGTTCCCATGTTCCTGCCCCAGCCTGTCTTCCCGGCCCCAGCCTGGGTTCCCGGCCCCGGCCTGTGTTCCCATGTTCCTGCCCCAGCCTGTCTTCCCGGCCCCAGCCTGGGTTCCCGTGTTCCAGTCCCGGCCTGGGTTCCCGTGTTCCAGTCCCGGCCTGGGTTCCCGTGTTCCAGTCCCGGCCTGGGTTCCCGTGTTCCAGTCCCGGCCTGGGTTCCCGTGTTCCAGTCCCCGCTTGTGTTCCCGTGTTCCAGTCCCGGCCTGGGTTCCCGTGTTCCAGTCCCGGCCTGTGTTCCCGTGTTCCAGTCCCGGCCTGTGTTCCCGTGTTCCAATCCCTGCTTGTGTTCCCGTGTTCCAGTCCCGGTCTGTGTTCCACTGTTCCAGGCCCGGCCTGTGTTCCCGTGTTCCAATCCCCGCTTGTGTTCCTGTGTTCCAGTCCCGGTCTGTGTTCCCCTGTTCCAGTCCCGGCCTGTGTTCCTGGCCCTGGACTGTGTTCCCGTGTTCCAGTCCCGGCCTGTGTTCCCGTGTTCCAGTCCCGGCCTGTGTTCCCGTGTTCCAGTCCCGGCCTGTGTTCCCGTGTTCCAGTCCCGGCCTGTGTTCCCGTGTTCCAGTCCCGGCCTGTGTTTCAGTCCTGGCCTGTGTTCCCGTGTTCCAGTCCCGGCCTGTGTTCCCGTGTTCCTGCCCCGGCCTGTGTTCCCGTGTTCCTGCCCCGGCCTGTGTTCCCGTGTTCCTGCCCCGGCCTGTGTTCCCGTGTTCCTGCCCCGGCCTGGGTTCCCATGTTCCAGTCCCGGCCTGTGTTCCCATGTTCCAGTCCCGACCTGCGTTCCTCGGCACAGTCAGAGACGTCTGTAGGATCTCATTGCTCTTCTATTATCCCTCATCTCGGGGTAATCAGCTCCCGTGGCGGGATACAGAGGTGTGGAAATGATATTAATGTGTGACAATCTCCCCGCCGCCAATGTTTATGAGGCGGGGAGCCGCCTGAGAGGCGTGAAGTTTGTTTAACAGAGCTAGACACAATGAGCGGCAAATAATGGCTCTGGGGGAGGGGAAACCAGGCCCAAATCCCCTCCAATATTCCATCTTCTCTATAAAATGGTGCACTACTGGGGGCCCAACATTGACCCCGAATTTCCATCTCATCCTTCTCTCTGCAATATGATATAATGACTGCGGGACGACCGTATCTGATCCTTGTCCTATCCGTGTCCCTCACCCCAACTCTTCCCCTTCTCTCTCATTCGGCAGACGAATGGGGGTGTGGAAACCCCACACAATGCCTCCAGGAGGGAGGGGCCATCTCCTGGTCAATATATGGTGTCCCCTAAAAAGTCGTGGTGGTGAATACTTGTGATGGGTACATGGCGCCCCTTGGAAGGGTAGGGAATCCCTGGGGGGGGGGGGGAAATGGTGACCCTTGAAGAGTAGGTGACCTCTGGGGTGGATAAATGGCGACCCTTGAAGAGTAGGTGACCTCTGGGGTGGATAAATGGTGACCCTTGAAGGGTAGGTGACCTCTGGGGTGGATAACTGGCGACCCTTGATGGATAGGTGACCTCTGGGGTGGATAAATGGTGACCCTTGAAGGGATGGTGACCCCCCAGGGTGGATAAATGGTGACCCTTGATGGGTAAGTGACCTCTGGGGTGGATAAATGGTGACCCTTGATGGGTAAGTGACCTTTGGGGTGGATAAATGGTGACTCTTGAAGAGTAGGTGACCTCTGGGGTGGATAAAAGGTGACCCCTGGGGTGGATAAATGGTGACCCTTGATGGGTAGGTGACCTCTGGGTTGGATAAATGATGACCCTTGAAGAGATTGGGTCCCCCGGGGTGGATAAATGGTGACCCTTGATGGGTAAGTGACCTCTGGGGTGGATCAATGGTGACCCTTGAAGAAAAGGTGACCTCTGGGGTGGATAAATGGTGACCCTTGATGGGTAGGTGACCTCTGGGGTGGATAAATGGTGACCCTTGAAGGGATGGGGACCCCCGGGGTGTATAAATGGTGACCATTGAAGGGGTGGGGGCCCCCAGAGTTGTTAAATGGTGACCCTTGAAGGGTGGGGGACCCCTGGGGTGATTATATGGTACCTCTATGAGGTTTACAAGACCCCAGGGGGTATATGGTGATCCATGGAGGTGTATGGTGACCCTTGTAGGTGTAGGAGACCCCAGGGGGTATATGGTGACCCTTGGAGGGGTAGATGACCCCTAGGGTGGGTATATGGTTCTCCTTGGAAATGTAGGGGACCCAAGGTGGTATTTGGTACCCCTTGGAGAGTTAGGGGATCCCTGAGGTGGGAATTTGGTGCACCATGGAGGGGTAGGTGACCCCGGGGTGGGTATAAGGTTACCCTTAGAGGGGTAGGTGACCCTGGGGTGGGAATATGGCCCCCCTTGGAGCGGTAGGTGACTCGGGTAGGAATATGGTGCCACCTGGAGGGGTAGGTGACCCGCAGTGGGAATATGGTGCCACCTGGAGGGGTAGGCGACTCTGGGGTGGGAATATGGCCTCCCTTGGAGGGGTAGGTGACCCCGGGGTGGGTATTCAGCTCACGTCTGTCTCCAGGCCTCTCTCTCGGTGTTTGGGCTCCTCTATCAGCCACCATCCCTCACGGTGACACATCTGAGAGCTGAGCCGGTGACAAATTAAATGGAAGCGCTAATATCCCGCCCGCGGCCCTGAGCCTCCCGTACATCCCGCGCGGCAGAGGATGGCGGCTGGTTAGCGGTGGTGACTCACAAATGACAGGAGGCCCAGGGGAGGGGGGATGGTAGAAGGCTTTCCATCAGAGTTGGATTATTATGTTGAGTTTACCGGACGGGGCGTTATATAAAGGCGAGATTTATAGACACTCCGGCCGCCATATTTAAAGGCGACGCCTCGGATTGCGTTGGGCTCGACCTTGGCGCTCACCATTCTCCCTCCGCCCGCCATCTGGGCACGCAGATCCAATATCTCCTGATGGACGGTGTTTACCGGACAGATGGCGGTCCTCGGCCTGGCCGCGGAAAGGTGGGGGGGTGCGGGGGGGGTGTTCTCGCGGGACCCCAGAGGAAGCTCAGAACCGCCACCTCAGACGCCATTCATCTTCCTGCCAACAAATGTGTGCGCCTGGAAACGCGTCCACCTGCCGCCAGGAGAATCTCATCGTCATCGCTGGATGGCGGACGGCACCGATATCGCCGTATTTATTCAGCGAAAATCAGCGAAAGCCCCTCCTTTTATATTCATTCCCCGCCCCCCGCCCTGCACACCAGCTGCACTTCACATTCAGGCTGTATGAATGCCGGGAAGAGAACGAGCGCCGGAGAGTCCGGATAAATCTGGCACACGAATCTCAGAGCTGCGCAAAGAAATACGTTCTTCGTTTTTTTATTTTTTTTGTTTGGCGCCACTCGAAATAAATTCACATAATCATTTTATTTTTATTTTTTTATATAATTTAAATATTTTATATGCATACATACTGTATATATAGTTATAGTAAAGTATATATTATGAAAAAAAAAATACATTTTATCTTTTTATTAATTGCATTATTTATTACATTTTTTGTCATTTCTTTTAAAATTTAAAAAATACTGATATAGATCTATGGTATATCAATCAGCATTTTATAAAATGTAATTAAAAATGCAATTACTAAAAAAAAAAAAAAAATATATACATTTATTGATATACACACACTATATATATTTTGTGTGTATATAAATACATTTTTTTTTTTTAGTAATTGCATTTTTAATTACATTTTATAAAATGTAAAAAATATTAATTTACATTTAATTAAAAATGCAATTAATAAAGAAATAAATACACACATATATATATATATATATATATATATATATATATATATACTGTGACAGCAGGAAGGTAAAGTCACCTGGTTGCATCCAGGGGGGTAGGTATATTTCTCCCAGATTCAGGCTTTATGCCGACTTATACAACTAGGGAGAGAGTTGATGAAGCCCAGCTGAGGCTAGTGGGCTCATGGATGATTCATACCTCTAGGGAGAGTGCTGGGCGTCGTGCAGGCAGGGAGTTGATGAGACCAGCTGAAGCTTGTCAGCTCGTTTAAGGCCTCTATAAAAACTCCCAGCTTCATTAGGTGTTTGCTCATGCCTGGAACCAGACCTGTGTGGACTGTCTAGGGAGAGTGAACCCCTGTGCGGTGAGACAAAGCCTGTGTGGCTATTTGTTTGGACATTTACTAAACCAGGGACTTAGGGACTAGGACAGCACCAGGCTGATCCCAGTTGTTAGTTAGGAAACCTGCATGTTTAGTCAGAGGTCAAGCTGACCAGGGTTTATTTTGTTTATGTTTCTTTTTGCTTTGCTGTGTTTTTTGTCACTGTAAATAGAGAAATAAACCGCACCTTTTTGATCTTGAAAACCACAACCTCCGTCTGCTGGGCCTGTTTTTGTGTGGGGAGCCCATCCAGGGGATCACACACACCCGCTGCCGAGCTAACCCCCTCACAGTTGGTGGAGAATACAGGCAGTTTTTTTTAAGCCAGCATGGAGGAGATACTGAAACAGCTGGCTCTAGCAAATGCCAATCAACAGCAGACAAATGCAGGTTTGCAAAAGAGCCTTGCAGCTCAACAACAGAGCTTTGCAGCCCAGCAGCAAGCTCATCAACAGAGCCTTGCAGCCCAGCAGCAATCTGAGGCCCGCTTCATAGACCTGTTACAGAAGCAAGAGCAGAGACTACAACAAATGGAAGCAGTAATGCAGCAACGTCCGCAGACCAGTGAGGAAAGCCGTCCCACTAATACCGCGTCCTTTGGGGTGAGTCGTTTATTGACAAAAATGACTGGATAGGATGATCCAGAGGTATTTTTGACCACATTTGAAAGGACTGCTGAAAGAGAAAAGTGGCCTGAGGAGTAGTGGGCTGGACTGGTGGCTCCTCTGTTAACTGGTGAATCGCAGAAGGCTTACTATGACCTAGAGCCTGACCAAGCAAAAGACTATGTGATGCTAAAAGCTGAAATATTGGCAAGGCTGGGTGTCACCCTGGCTGTCCGGGCTCAGCGTGTGCATAACTGGACTTTCCAGCTTGGAAAACCCCCCAGGTCTCAAATGTATGATCTCATTCACCTGAGCAGGAAGTGGCTACAGCCAGAGACTTTGTCCGCACCAGAGATTGTGGAACGTGTTGTAATGGATCGGTTTTTGAGAGCTCTTCCTACTGCCATCCAAAAGTGGGTAAGCCATGGAGACCCAGAGACGGCCGGTGGTCTTGTGGATCATGTAGAGAAATACTTGGCTACAGAGAACCTGACGGCCTCTTCCAGAGACTCTCGGACTTTCCACCCTAAGACCAGACCATCCCCAGGGGCGGATAAGAGGATTCCAAGGGGTGAGGGTGGAGAGAGTGAGAGGGTGGGAGCTCTACCCAAAGTTTGGCGAGAACAGCCTGGGAAGTCAGGGGCTCAAGAGGCAGCCAAATGGATTGTTTGCTACCGCTGCCGGCAAGCGGGACATATTGCAGCAAATTGCCCGGTTGTGGAGGAACCCATGCAATGTGACTTTCTGACGGACAGACGTCAGTCGCTGTGTGCGACAGTCGCATGCACTGCCATTCGGGGAACTGAGAAACATTTGTGCAAAATGTGTATTAATGGTAGAAATGTTGTGGTATTACTGGATTCAGGTAGCCTTGTGACCCTGATAAAGGCTGAATTAGTTAAAACAGAGGTCTCTGGGAATAGCAAGGTAGCTGTTATTTGTGTGCATGGGGACACCCGAGAGTATCCAGTGACTACAGTGTGTTTCAAGACCCCCAAAGGTACCCTCTCTCATCCAGTGGGGTTAGTATCTCAATTACCGCATGATGCCATTGTGGGAAGGGATTTTCCGAAGTTCTGGGAACTGTGGGATGATCCTGAGCCCCCCACTGGTGCCCCTATGTACCAGGAAGGTGATAGCCAGAACTCCTCTGAGAGTGGTGAGGACTCTCCAGAATTTCCCTTGTCAGTATTGGCAGGCGAGACTCAAGAAACTGGAGAGGAGCCCACCTCCTCAGACGAAAACCTACCGTCTGTGGAGTTTTCTGATCTTGAGGTTCACAGGGAAAATTTTGCCACAGAACAGTTAAAAGACCCCGCCCTAATAAAGGCACGGGAAAACGTAGTGGAAATAGATGGCGAGTTAGTGAACCCAGATAATACCTGCACTTACCCATACTTCAGCGTAGAGAAGGACCTACTGTATCGGGTGGCAAAAAGGGCAGAAGAAACCGTTGAGCAGCTTGTGGTGCCCAAACCTTACAGGAAGTTGGTGTTGGAGTTGGCCCATGGGCACATTCTTGGAGGTCATCTGGGGACAGAGAAAACCCGAGAGAGGGTATTACAGAGATTCTATTGGCCTGGGGTGATGAAGGACATAGAAAATTATTGTTCCTCCTGCCCTGTGTGTCAGAGGTCGGCCCGGATGCCACATTTCCGTAGCCCGCTGGTCCCTCTACCCATCATTGAGGTCCTGTTTGAGAGGATCGCAATGGATTTGGTAGGTCCTATAATCAAGTCCGCTAGGGGGCACCAGTACATATTAGTTATAATGGACTATGCCACCCGTTATCCAGAAGCGATCCCTCTCCGAAATACCTCGGCCAAAACCATAGCCAAAGAGCTATCTCTTGTTTTTAGCCGGGTGGGTATTTGTAAAGAACTGCTTACGGACCAAGGTACACCCTTTATGTCCCGGGTTATGAAAGAGCTGTGTAAATTGTTCAAAGTGACGCAATTGCGTACGTCTGTGTATCACCCCCAAACCGATGGGCTGGTTGAAAGATTCAACAAAACCCTAAAACAAATGTTGAAGAAAGTGGTGGATAGAGATGGAAAGGATTGGGACTGTCTACTTCCTTATTTGATGTTTGCTATTAGGGAGGTGCCCCAATCCTCTACGGGATTCTCCCCCTTTGAGTTACTGTATGGGAGACACCCAAGAGGGCTGTTGGATATTGCCAAGGAAACTTGGGAAAGTGAGAGTTCTCCCCACAGGAGTGTGATTGAGCATGTCGCCCTGATGCAAGATCGAATTGCACAGGTAATGCCCATCGTGAAGGAACATTTGGCCCAAGCGCAGTTGGCACAGCAGAGAGTGTACAACCGTGGAGCCAAGACCCGTACCTTTTCCCCGGGGGATAGGATATTGGTACTTGTCCCTACGGTTGAAAGTAAATTCCTTGCCAAATGGTAAGGCCCCTACGAGATAATGGAAAAAGTGAGCGAAGTGAATTACAAGGTCAGACAACCAGGAAGGCGAAAGCCCGAACAGATATATCACGTTAATCTGTTGAAAGCCTGGAGGGATAGAGAGTCCCTAGTCGCAGACACTTGGTCACCAGCTCAAACTGGTTGCGTGATTCCGGAGGTTGGAATAGCAGCCACCTTGTCACAACCCCAACAACAGGAGGTTAAGGAGTTTGTGCTTCGCAACAAGGAGGTGTTCTCTGAGCTGCCGGGACAAACATCTGGGGTAGAGCATGATATTATTACCCCGCCTGGTGAAAGGGTGAAGTTAAAACCCTATCGGATCCCAGAGGCCCGACGGGAGGCAATACGGGAGGAAGTACAGAAAATGCTGAACTTAGGGGTGATAGAGGAGTCCCAAAGTGATTGGTCTAGTCCCATTGTGTTGGTGCCTAAACCGGATGGGAGCTGGCGATTTTGTAACGATTTTCGTCAGTTGAACAAAGTTACAAAATTTGACACCTACCCCATGCCACGTATAGATGAGTTGATCGACCGGCTGGGAACAGCCCGATACATGACGACTCTTGACCTCACAAAAGGGTATTGGCAAATTCCCCTGGCCAAGTCGGCCAAAGAGAAAACCGCATTTGTAACCCCAGACGGGGCGTTCCAATATAAGAGAATGCCGTTCGGGTTACAGAATGCGCCGGCCACATTCCAGCGGAAAATGGACCAGATACTGAGGCCCCATCGGAAGTATGCTGCGGCTTACCTGGATGACGTAATTGTCCATAGCACAGATTGGGCCTCACATCTGCCAAAAGTGCAAGCAGTCCTAGACTCTATCCGGGAAGCGGGGTTTACGGCTAACCCCAAGAAGTGTATCATTGGGCAGGAGGAGGCCAAATATCTTGGGTACACCATTGGCAGGGGAGTAATAAAACCCCAACTCAACAAAGTCGAGGCCATCCAGAGTTGGCCACGTCCCAACAGCAAGAAGCAGGTACGAGCCTTTCTGGGAATCGCGGGTTATTATCGGCGCTTCATTCCCCACTTTGCTTCTAAGGCTGTGCCCCTAACCAACCTGACGAAAGGGAAAGGGTCGGTCATGATTAAATGGACCCCCGAGGCTGAGGCAGCGTTCCAATTCTTGAAACAAGCCTTATGTAGCCAGCCAGTGTTGTACTCACCCGACTTCTCTAAAGACTTTGTCGTACAAAGTGATGCGTCAGATGTGTGGTTAGGAGCAGTATTGTCCCAGGTCTGGAACGGGGAAGAGCACCCAGTCATTTACCTCAGCAGGAAGTTGAAGTCCCATGAGGTAAATTACGCCACGGTTGAAAAGGAGTGTTTAGCGGTGAAGTGGGCTCTAGATTCCCTTCGGTACTATCTGCTAGGTAGGCACTTTGACATGGTTACGGATCACGCTCCGTTAAAGTGGATGGCTCAAAACAAGGAGACAAATAGAAGAGTAAATAGGTGGTTCCTGGCCCTCCAGGAATTCAACTTCACAGTAAAGCATCGCCCTGGCGTTCAAATGGGGAATGTGGATGCTTTGTCTCGAGTACATGAATGCCTGATTGCTGGTGTTCCAACCCCAAGGTTAAAACAAGAGGGGGGGGGGGGGGTATGTGACAGCAGGAAGGTAAAGTCACCTGGTTGCATCCAGGGGGGTAGGTATATTTCTCCCAGATTCAGGCTTTATGCCGACTTATACAACTAGGGAGAGAGTTGATGAAGCCCAGCTGAGGCTAGTGGGCTCATGGATGATTCATACCTCTAGGGAGAGTGCTGGGCGTCGTGCAGGCAGGAAGTTGATGAGACCAGCTGAAGCTTGTCAGCTCGTTTAAGGCCTCTATAAAAACTCCCAGCTTCATTAGGTGTTTGCTCATGCCTGGAACCAGACCTGTGTGGACTGTCTAGGGAGAGTGAACCCCTGTGCGGTGAGACAAAGCCTGTGTGGCTATTTGTTTGGACATTTACTAAACCAGGGACTTAGGGACTAGGACAGCACCAGGCTGATCCCAGTTGTTAGTTAGGAAACCTGCATGTTTAGTCAGAGGTCAAGCTGACCAGGGTTTATTTTGTTTATGTTTCTTTTTGCTTTGCTGTGTTTTTTGTCACTGTAAATAGAGAAATAAACCGCACCTTTTTTGATCTTGAAAACCACAACCTCCGTCTGCTGGGCCTGTTTTTGTGTGGGGAGCCCATCCAGGGGATCACACACACCCGCTGCCGAGCTAACCCCCTCACAATACATACACACATACACACATACACACATACATACACGCCAAAAAAATACATTTATTTATATACACACTCACACTAATATATATATATATATATATATATATATATATATATACATACATATATACACACACATACACACACACACACACACACACACTTCTATATATTTTTTATTCTATGCTTAGAAATATCATATACATATAAAATTAAAATAAAACTTGATTTAAAAAAAAATTAAATACTAAAAAAATAAATTTAAATTAAACAAAAAAATAAAGTTAAATATGACATATATACTAAAAATATATTTTGTGCTGTTTATTAATAGAGCATACATATCAAATATAAGTATAAAAAAACATAAACATAATATATATCCAACTATATGTATTTTATTCCACATTTATAAATATAATATACATATAAAAATCTAAAAAAAAAAAAAATTATATATATTTTTTTTTTGATTTTTATATGTATTTATATTTATGCATGTGGAATAAAATACATATAGTTGGATATATATATTATGTTTATGTTATGTTTATTTTATTTTTTTATTAATATTAAAAATGTGATATTAAAAATAAAATATAAAAAATTAAACAAAAAAAATTTTTTTTGAAACAATATTGAGATGTGATATATACTGTTTATATACAGTATATATCTATCGCTATCTATTCTGTATTTATAAATATAACAAAAACCTGAATATTAATGATGAATGTGACCTAAATATAATAATATAAAAAAAAAAACATTGATATATCCTATATATCTCCAATATAAATATATATTTATAAATAATAATAAAAAAAAAATAATAATAATAATATTGAACGTGACCTAATAAGCCTCACTTGCATACATTTTCCGCCATACTCCGCCTCCTGCGCTCGTGTACATGAATAAAAAGGGGGTGGAATAAAAGGGAGAGTTTTAGCTTCCAAAATCCATGAATATCATAAAAAACGCCGGTTTAAAAATGCGACGCGCAATGAGCGGCAAGTTGTTAAAAAAAAAAAAGTGGAAACACCTCAGAAAATGGCGGACTTGGCGGTACTCAAACCAAAAAAAAAAAAAGAAGCGAACGTAAAAATAAATACAACAAAAAAAAGGCGCGTACGACGATTCGCCCCGCTTCACTTGCCAGTGCAGACAGACGCGAATATTTCACCTTTCCGTGAATCTGGCGTATTTTAGGATGGCGTGCACGCCTTCTTTTTTTTTTTTTAGAGCCCATTCATACGATGGCGCAGGAAGCGGATGATCCCGCCCAGATATATAACCCGACCCGGAGAGCTGACACCTTACAACCAAATCTCAATTTCTCGCCGAGACTTATGCCGCGCGCCGCGCGCTTTGATATCTTTATTGGCGACTCCGGAGCGCCGCGCCGTAACTCATTTCAGCTGTCAATTTTTTAATTCCATCCGTCTGTCTTTCTATCACGTTTTACTCGCCGCTCGCCGCTGCGATCCATCTGCTCCTGTATATCCCCCCTCCCCCCTCCCCTGGCACATGTGCGCACGCCTCTACCGCGCAGTTAATAAATCGTGAACGGCGCCTATTTTATTATTATTTATTTTATTTTTTTAGGAGCGGCAGCGGGCGGCGGGGTCTGTTTACCAGCCTTGGCGGCAAACACGATGTTTGGAAAACAAGTGCGCTTGGCAGACGCGGCGCCCGCTAATTAACGGAGGAGCCTGTTTGTGCGTCCAGTGCGGGGGAGGGAGGACGGAAAGCGCCCGCCATCGTGTCGCCCCCCAAAGTCACCCCCCAATCTGGGACAGAGCGTCCTCTGCGAAATATTCACCGTGACGGGACGGCGATTAACCGTTTCCGGGCGGAGCCGCACATAGTCGCGTCTCAGGAAAGAGTCCCCATCTATGCGGGTCGGGAAAAATCTCGGCACGGAAACGCGTCACCCAGGCGCACGGCGGCGTCGTCAATGGTTACCGGCGAAATCTGCAAAAGGTGCGGGGTCTTGCGTGCGACGGATCGACAGCGTGTTTCGGAGTGGGCGGGATTTTGGAAAAGTAGTCCGGGACTTCTTCTCCGTGTTTTTCGCGTATAAGGTCGCCCATTGAAAGAAATGCACTGCCCCCCACCTCCCCCACACACGGGACGCGCAGAAACGCAACCACACTTGGCTAAGACTCAGCAGGGGGCGGGTCAGACCTCTGCAGAGAGACTACTGCTTCCACACAGAAGATTTCTCCAATGGGTTCTGCGGATTGGAGGACTCAGCGAGAGGAATGTGTCAGACCTCTGCAGAGAGGCCACTGCTTCCCCATAGAGATCTCTTCAATGATTAGGGATTGTGAAGCTGAAATCACGATGATTGGAGGACTCTGGCTCTAACTCAATAAAGGGGAATAGCGGACCTCTGCAGAGAGGCCACTGCTTCTACACAGAGATTTCTCCAATGGGTTTTGCTGATTGGAATCCGGCACATCTCCAGTTTCTCCGCTGGGACTTGTAGTCCTCCTGTGTCCCCTCCGCTGGGACTTGTAGTCCTCCTGTGTCCCCTCCGCTGGGACTTTTAGTCCTCCTGTGTCCCCTCCGCTGGGACTTGTAGTCCTCCTGCGGTCCCTCCGCTGGGACTTGTAGTCCTCCTGCGGTCCCTCCGCTGGGACTTGTAGTCCTCCTGTGTCCCCTCCGCTGGGACTTGTAGTCCTCCTGTGTCCCTCCGCTGGGACTTGTAGTCCTCCTGTGTCCCTCCGCTGGGACTTGTAGTCCTCCTGTGTCCCTCAAATAGTTCTTGTAGTCCTCCTGCGCCCCTCCGCTGGGACTTGTAGTCCTCCTGCGGTCCCTACGCTGGGACTTGTAGTCCTCCTGTGTCCCTCCGCTAGTTCTTGTAGTCCTCCTGTGTCCCCTCCGCTGGGACTTGTAGTCCTCCTGTGTCCCTCCGCTGGGACTTGTAGTCCTCCTGTGTCCCTCAAATAGTTCTTGTAGTCCTCCTGCGCCCCTCCGCTGGGACTTGTAGTCCTCCTGCGGTCCCAACGCTGGGACTTGTAGTCCTCCTGTGTCCCTCCGCTAGTTCTTGTAGTCCTCCTGTGTCCCCTCCGCTGGGACTTGTAGTCCTCCTGTGTCCCTCCGCTGGGACTTGTAGTCCTCCTGTGTCCCTCAATTAGTTCTTGTAGTCCTCCTGCGCCCCTCCGCTGGGACTTGTAGTCCTCCTGTGTCCCTCCGCTGGGACTTGTAGTCCTCCTGTGTCCCTCCGCTGGGACTTGTAGTCCTCCTGCGGTCCGTCCGCTGGGACTTGTAGTCCTCCTGCGGTCCGTCCGCTGGGACTTGTAGTCCTCCTGTGTCCCCTCCACTGGGACTTGTAGTCCTCCTGTGTCCCCTCCACTGGGACTTGTAGTCCTCCTGTGTCCCCTCCTCTGGGACTTGTAGTCCTCCTGTGTCCCCTCCCCTGGGACTTGTAGTCCTCCTGTGTCCCCTCCACTGGGACTTGTAGTCCTCCTGTGTCCCTCCGCTAGTTCTTGTAGTCCTCCTGTGTCCCTCCGCTGGGACTTGTAGTCCGCCTGTGTCCCCTCCGCTGGGACTTGTAGTCCTCCTGTGTCCCCTCCGCTGGGACTTGTAGTCCTCCTGTGTCCCCTCCGCTGGGACTTGTAGTCCTCCTGTGTCCCCTCCGCTGGGACTTGTAGTCCTCCTGTGTCCCCTCCGCTGGGACTTGTAGTCCTCCTGTGTCCCCTCCGCTGGGACTTGTAGTCCTCCTGTGTCCCCTCCGCTGGGACTTGTAGTCCTCCTGTGCCCCTCCGCTGGGACTTGTAGTCCTCCTGCGATCCCTCCGCTGGGACTTGTAGTCCTCCTGCGGTCCCTCCGCTGGGACTTGTAGTCCTCCTGTGGTCCCTCCGCTGGGACTTGTAGTCCTCCTGTGGTCCCTCCGCTGGGACTTGTAGTCCTCCTGTGGTCCCTCCGCTGGGACTTGTAGTCCTCCTGTGTCCCTCCGCTGGGACTTGTAGTCCTCCTGTGTCCCTCAAATAGTTCTTGTAGTCCTCCTGCGCCCCTCTGCTGGGACTTGTAGTCCTCCTGCGGTCCCTACGCTGGGACTTGTAGTCCTCCTGTGTCCCTCCGCTAGTTCTTGTAGTCCTCCTGTGTCCCCTCCGCTGGGACTTGTAGTCCTCCTGTGTCCCTCCGCTGGGACTTGTAGTCCTCCTGTGTCCCTCAAATAGTTCTTGTAGTCCTCCTGCGCCCCTCCGCTGGGACTTGTAGTCCTCCTGTGTCCCTCCGCTGGGACTTGTAGTCCTCCTGTGTCCCTCCGCTAGTTCTTGTAGTACTCCTGCGCCCCTCCGCTGGGACTTGTAGTCCTCCTGCGGTCCCTCCGCTGGGACTTGTAGTCCTCCTGCGGTCCCTCCGCTGGGACTTGTAGTCCTCCTGCGGTCCCTCCGCTGGGACTTGTAGTCCTCCTGCGGTCCCTCCGCTAGTTCTTGTAGTCCTCCTGTGTCCCTCCGCTAGTTCTTGTAGTCCTCCTGTGTCCCCTCCGCTGGGACTTGTAGTCCTCCTGTGTCCCCTCCGCTGGGACTTGTAGTCCTCCTGTGTCCCCTCCGCTGGGACTTGTAGTCCT
Organism: Rana muscosa; assembly: GCA_029206835.1. Lineage (NCBI taxonomy): Eukaryota > Metazoa > Chordata > Amphibia > Anura > Ranidae > Rana > Rana muscosa. The sequence goes on along the minus strand of JARGYO010005625.1, from coordinate 48,627 downwards.
CCTGTGTCCCCTCCGCTGGGACTTGTAGTCCTCCTGCGGTCCCTCCGCTGGGACTTGTAGTCCTCCTGTGTCCCCTCCGCTGGGACTTGTAGTCCTCCTGTGTCCCCTCCGCTGGGACTTGTAGTCCTCCTGTGTCCCTCCGCTGGGACTTGTAGTCCTGGGACTTGTAGTCCTCCTGTGCCCCTCCGCTGGGACTTATAGTCCTCCTGTGCCCCTCCGCTGGGACTTATAGTCCTCCTGCGGTCCCTCCGCTGGGACTTGTAGTCCTCCTGCGGTCCCTCCGCTGGGACTTGTAGTCCTCCTGTGTCCCCTCCGCTAGTTCTTGTAGTCCTCCTGTGTCCCCTCCGCTGGGACTTGTAGTCCTCCTGTGTCCCCTCCGCTGGGACTTGTAGTCCTCCTGTGTCCCCTCCGCTGGGACTTGTAGTCCTCCTGTGTCCCCTCCGCTGGGACTTGTAGTCCTCCTGTGTCCCCTCCTCTGGGACTTGTAGTCCTCCTGTGTCCCCTCCTCTGGGACTTGTAGTCCTCCTGCGTTCCCCTCCGCTGGGACTTGTAGTTCTCCTGCGGTCCCTCCGCTGGGACTTGTAGTCCTCCTGTGTCCCCTCCGCTGGGACTTGTAGTCCTCCTGTGTCCCTCCGCTGGGACTTGTAGTCCTCCTGCGGTCCCTCCGCTGGGACTTGTAGTCCTCCTGTGTCCCTCCGCTGGGACTTGTAGTCCTCCTGCGGTCCCTCCGCTGGGACTTGTAGTCCTCCTGCGGTCCCTCCGCTGGGACTTGTAGTCCTCCTGTGTCCCTCAAATAGTTCTTGTAGTCCTCCTGCGCCCCTCCGCTGGGACTTGTAGTCCTCCTGTGTCCCTCCGCTGGGACTTGTAGTCCTCCTGTGTCCCTCCGCTAGTTCTTGTAGTACTCCTGCGCCCCTCCGCTGGGACTTGTAGTCCTCCTGCGGTCCCTCCGCTGGGACTTGTAGTCCTCCTGCGGTCCCTCTGCTGGGACTTGTAGTCCTCCTGCGGTCCCTCCGCTGGGACTTGTAGTCCTCCTGCGGTCCCTCCGCTAGTTCTTGTAGTCCTCCTGTGTCCCTCCGCTAGTTCTTGTAGTCCTCCTGTGTCCCCTCCGCTGGGACTTGTAGTCCTCCTGTGTCCCCTCCGCTGGGACTTGTAGTCCTCCTGTGTCCCCTCCGCTGGGACTTGTAGTCCTCCTGTGTCCCCTCCGCTGGGACTTGTAGTCCTCCTGCGGTCCCTCCGCTGGGACTTGTAGTCCTCCTGTGTCCCCTCCGCTGGGACTTGTAGTCCTCCTGTGTCCACTCCGCTGGGACTTGTAGTCCTCCTGTGTCCCTCCGCTGGGACTTGTAGTCCTGGGACTTGTAGTCCTCCTGTGCCCCTCCGCTGGGACTTATAGTCCTCCTGTGCCCCTCCGCTGGGACTTGTAGTCCTCCTGTGTCCCCTCCGCTGGGACTTGTAGTCCTCCTGTGTCCCTCCGCTGGGACTTGTAGTCCTCCTGTGTCCCTCCGCTGGGACTTGTAGTCCTGGGACTTGTAGTCCTCCTGTGCCCCTCCGCTGGGACTTGTAGTCCTCCTGTGTCCCCTCCGCTGGGACTTGTAGTCCTCCTGTGTCCCTCCGCTGGGACTTGTAGTCCTCCTGTGGTCCCTCCGCTGGGACTTGTAGTCCTCCTGTGTCCCCTCCGCTGGGACTTGTAGTCCTCCTGTGTCCCTCCGCTGGGACTTGTAGTCCTCCTGTGTCCCTCCGCTGGGACTTGTAGTCCTCCTGTGTCCCTCAAATAGTTCTTGTAGTCCTCCTGCGCCCCTCCGCTGGGACTTGTAGTCCTCCTGCGGTCCCTACGCTGGGACTTGTAGTCCTCCTGTGTCCCTCCGCTAGTTCTTGTAGTCCTCCTGTGTCCCCTCCGCTGGGACTTGTAGTCCTCCTGTGTCCCTCCGCTGGGACTTATAGTCCTCCTGTGCCCCTCCGCTGGGACTTGTAGTCCTCCTGTGTCCCCTCCGCTGGGACTTGTAGTCCTCCTGTGTCCCCTCCGCTGGGACTTGTAGTCCTCCTGTGTCCCCTCCGCTGGGACTTGTAGTCCTCCTGTGTCCCCTCCGCTGGGACTTGTAGTCCTCCTGCGGTCCCTCCGCTGGGACTTGTAGTCCTCCTGCGGTCCCTCCGCTGGGACTTGTAGTCCTCCTGTGTCCCCTCCGCTAGTTCTTGTAGTCCTCCTGTGTCCCCTCCGCTGGGACTTGTAGTCCTCCTGTGTCCCCTCCGCTGGGACTTGTAGTCCTCCTGTGTCCCCTCCGCTGGGACTTGTAGTCCTCCTGTGTCCCCTCCGCTGGGACTTGTAGTCCTCCTGTGTCCCCTCCGCTGGGACTTGTAGTCCTCCTGTGTCCCCTCCACTGGGACTTGTAGTCCTCCTGTGTCCCCTCCTCTGGGACTTGTAGTCCTCCTGCGGTCCCCTCCGCTGGGACTTGTAGTTCTCCTGCGGTCCCTCCGCTGGGACTTGTAGTCCTCCTGTGTCCCCTCCGCTGGGACTTGTAGTCCTCCTGTGTCCCTCCGCTGGGACTTGTAGTCCTCCTGCGGTCCCTCCGCTGGGACTTGTAGTCCTCCTGTGTCCCTCCGCTGGGACTTGTAGTCCTCCTGCGGTCCCTCCGCTGGGACTTGTAGTCCTCCTGTGTCCCCTCCGCTGGGACTTGTAGTCCTCCTGTGTCCCTCCGCTGGGACTTGTAGTCCTCCTGTGGTCCCTCCGCTGGGACTTGTAGTCCTCCTGTGTCCCCTCCGCTGGGACTTGTAGTCCTCCTGTGTCCCTCCGCTGGGACTTGTAGTCCTCCTGTGTCCCTCCGCTGGGACTTGTAGTCCTCCTGTGTCCCTCAAATAGTTCTTGTAGTCCTCCTGCGCCCCTCCGCTGGGACTTGTAGTCCTCCTGCGGTCCCTACGCTGGGACTTGTAGTCCTCCTGTGTCCCTCCGCTAGTTCTTGTAGTCCTCCTGTGTCCCCTCCGCTGGGACTTGTAGTCCTCCTGCGGTCCCTCCGCTGGGACTTGTAGTCCTCCTGCGGTCCCTCCGCTGGGACTTGTAGTCCTCCTGTGTCCCCTCCGCTGGGACTTGTAGTCCTCCTGTGTCCCTCCGCTGGGACTTGTAGTCCTCCTGTGTCCCTCCGCTGGGACTTGTAGTCCTCCTGTGTCCCTCAAATAGTTCTTGTAGTCCTCCTGCGCCCCTCCGCTGGGACTTGTAGTCCTCCTGCGGTCCCTACGCTGGGACTTGTAGTCCTCCTGTGTCCCTCCGCTAGTTCTTGTAGTCCTCCTGTGTCCCCTCCGCTGGGACTTGTAGTCCTCCTGTGTCCCTCCGCTGGGACTTGTAGTCCTCCTGTGTCCCTCAAATAGTTCTTGTAGTCCTCCTGCGCCCCTCCGCTGGGACTTGTAGTCCTCCTGCGGTCCCAACGCTGGGACTTGTAGTCCTCCTGTGTCCCTCCGCTAGTTCTTGTAGTCCTCCTGTGTCCCCTCCGCTGGGACTTGTAGTCCTCCTGTGTCCCTCCGCTGGGACTTGTAGTCCTCCTGTGTCCCTCAATTAGTTCTTGTAGTCCTCCTGCGCCCCTCCGCTGGGACTTGTAGTCCTCCTGTGTCCCTCCGCTGGGACTTGTAGTCCTCCTGTGTCCCTCCGCTGGGACTTGTAGTCCTCCTGCGGTCCGTCCGCTGGGACTTGTAGTCCTCCTGCGGTCCGTCCGCTGGGACTTGTAGTCCTCCTGTGTCCCCTCCACTGGGACTTGTAGTCCTCCTGTGTCCCCTCCACTGGGACTTGTAGTCCTCCTGTGTCCCCTCCTCTGGGACTTGTAGTCCTCCTGTGTCCCCTCCCCTGGGACTTGTAGTCCTCCTGTGTCCCCTCCACTGGGACTTGTAGTCCTCCTGTGTCCCTCCGCTAGTTCTTGTAGTCCTCCTGTGTCCCTCCGCTGGGACTTGTAGTCCGCCTGTGTCCCCTCCGCTGGGACTTGTAGTCCTCCTGTGTCCCCTCCGCTGGGACTTGTAGTCCTCCTGTGTCCCCTCCGCTGGGACTTGTAGTCCTCCTGTGTCCCCTCCGCTGGGACTTGTAGTCCTCCTGTGTCCCCTCCGCTGGGACTTGTAGTCCTCCTGTGTCCCCTCCGCTGGGACTTGTAGTCCTCCTGTGTCCCCTCCGCTGGGACTTGTAGTCCTCCTGTGCCCCTCCGCTGGGACTTGTAGTCCTCCTGCGATCCCTCCGCTGGGACTTGTAGTCCTCCTGCGGTCCCTCCGCTGGGACTTGTAGTCCTCCTGTGGTCCCTCCGCTGGGACTTGTAGTCCTCCTGTGGTCCCTCCGCTGGGACTTGTAGTCCTCCTGTGGTCCCTCCGCTGGGACTTGTAGTCCTCCTGTGTCCCTCCGCTGGGACTTGTAGTCCTCCTGTGTCCCTCAAATAGTTCTTGTAGTCCTCCTGCGCCCCTCTGCTGGGACTTGTAGTCCTCCTGCGGTCCCTACGCTGGGACTTGTAGTCCTCCTGTGTCCCTCCGCTAGTTCTTGTAGTCCTCCTTTGTCCCCTCCGCTGGGACTTGTAGTCCTCCTGTGTCCCTCCGCTGGGACTTGTAGTCCTCCTGTGTCCCTCAAATAGTTCTTGTAGTCCTCCTGCGCCCCTCCGCTGGGACTTGTAGTCCTCCTGTGTCCCTCCGCTGGGACTTGTAGTCCTCCTGTGTCCCTCCGCTAGTTCTTGTAGTACTCCTGCGCCCCTCCGCTGGGACTTGTAGTCCTCCTGCGGTCCCTCCGCTGGGACTTGTAGTCCTCCTGCGGTCCCTCCGCTGGGACTTGTAGTCCTCCTGCGGTCCCTCCGCTGGGACTTGTAGTCCTCCTGCGGTCCCTCCGCTAGTTCTTGTAGTCCTCCTGTGTCCCTCCGCTAGTTCTTGTAGTCCTCCTGTGTCCCCTCCGCTGGGACTTGTAGTCCTCCTGTGTCCCCTCCGCTGGGACTTGTAGTCCTCCTGTGTCCCCTCCGCTGGGACTTGTAGTCCTCCTGTGTCCCCTCCGCTGGGACTTGTAGTCCTCCTGCGGTCCCTCCGCTGGGACTTGTAGTCCTCCTGTGTCCCCTCCGCTGGGACTTGTAGTCCTCCTGTGTCCCCTCCGCTGGGACTTGTAGTCCTCCTGTGTCCCTCCGCTGGGACTTGTAGTCCTGGGACTTGTAGTCCTCCTGTGCCCCTCCGCTGGGACTTATAGTCCTCCTGTGCCCCTCCGCTGGGACTTATAGTCCTCCTGCGGTCCCTCCGCTGGGACTTGTAGTCCTCCTGCGGTCCCTCCGCTGGGACTTGTAGTCCTCCTGTGTCCCCTCCGCTAGTTCTTGTAGTCCTCCTGTGTCCCCTCCGCTGGGACTTGTAGTCCTCCTGTGTCCCCTCCGCTGGGACTTGTAGTCCTCCTGTGTCCCCTCCGCTGGGACTTGTAGTCCTCCTGTGTCCCCTCCGCTGGGACTTGTAGTCCTCCTGTGTCCCCTCCACTGGGACTTGTAGTCCTCCTGTGTCCCCTCCTCTGGGACTTGTAGTCCTCCTGCGTTCCCCTCCGCTGGGACTTGTAGTTCTCCTGCGGTCCCTCCGCTGGGACTTGTAGTCCTCCTGTGTCCCCTCCGCTGGGACTTGTAGTCCTCCTGTGTCCCTCCGCTGGGACTTGTAGTCCTCCTGCGGTCCCTCCGCTGGGACTTGTAGTCCTCCTGTGTCCCTCCGCTGGGACTTGTAGTCCTCCTGCGGTCCCTCCGCTGGGACTTGTAGTCCTCCTGCGGTCCCTCCGCTGGGACTTGTAGTCCTCCTGTGTCCCTCAAATAGTTCTTGTAGTCCTCCTGCGCCCCTCCGCTGGGACTTGTAGTCCTCCTGTGTCCCTCCGCTGGGACTTGTAGTCCTCCTGTGTCCCTCCGCTAGTTCTTGTAGTACTCCTGCGCCCCTCCGCTGGGACTTGTAGTCCTCCTGCGGTCCCTCCGCTGGGACTTGTAGTCCTCCTGCGGTCCCTCTGCTGGGACTTGTAGTCCTCCTGCGGTCCCTCCGCTGGGACTTGTAGTCCTCCTGCGGTCCCTCCGCTAGTTCTTGTAGTCCTCCTGTGTCCCTCCGCTAGTTCTTGTAGTCCTCCTGTGTCCCCTCCGCTGGGACTTGTAGTCCTCCTGTGTCCCCTCCGCTGGGACTTGTAGTCCTCCTGTGTCCCCTCCGCTGGGACTTGTAGTCCTCCTGTGTCCCCTCCGCTGGGACTTGTAGTCCTCCTGCGGTCCCTCCGCTGGGACTTGTAGTCCTCCTGTGTCCCCTCCGCTGGGACTTGTAGTCCTCCTGTGTCCCCTCCGCTGGGACTTGTAGTCCTCCTGTGTCCCTCCGCTGGGACTTGTAGTCCTGGGACTTGTAGTCCTCCTGTGCCCCTCCGCTGGGACTTATAGTCCTCCTGTGCCCCTCCGCTGGGACTTGTAGTCCTCCTGTGTCCCCTCCGCTGGGACTTGTAGTCCTCCTGTGTCCCTCCGCTGGGACTTGTAGTCCTCCTGTGTCCCTCCGCTGGGACTTGTAGTCCTGGGACTTGTAGTCCTCCTGTGCCCCTCCGCTGGGACTTGTAGTCCTCCTGTGTCCCCTCCGCTGGGACTTGTAGTCCTCCTGTGTCCCTCCGCTGGGACTTGTAGTCCTCCTGTGGTCCCTCCGCTGGGACTTGTAGTCCTCCTGTGTCCCCTCCGCTGGGACTTGTAGTCCTCCTGTGTCCCTCCGCTGGGACTTGTAGTCCTCCTGTGTCCCTCCGCTGGGACTTGTAGTCCTCCTGTGTCCCTCAAATAGTTCTTGTAGTCCTCCTGCGCCCCTCCGCTGGGACTTGTAGTCCTCCTGCGGTCCCTACGCTGGGACTTGTAGTCCTCCTGTGTCCCTCCGCTAGTTCTTGTAGTCCTCCTGTGTCCCCTCCGCTGGGACTTGTAGTCCTCCTGTGTCCCTCCGCTGGGACTTATAGTCCTCCTGTGCCCCTCCGCTGGGACTTGTAGTCCTCCTGTGTCCCCTCCGCTGGGACTTGTAGTCCTCCTGTGTCCCCTCCGCTGGGACTTGTAGTCCTCCTGTGTCCCCTCCGCTGGGACTTGTAGTCCTCCTGTGTCCCCTCCGCTGGGACTTGTAGTCCTCCTGCGGTCCCTCCGCTGGGACTTGTAGTCCTCCTGCGGTCCCTCCGCTGGGACTTGTAGTCCTCCTGTGTCCCCTCCGCTAGTTCTTGTAGTCCTCCTGTGTCCCCTCCGCTGGGACTTGTAGTCCTCCTGTGTCCCCTCCGCTGGGACTTGTAGTCCTCCTGTGTCCCCTCCGCTGGGACTTGTAGTCCTCCTGTGTCCCCTCCGCTGGGACTTGTAGTCCTCCTGTGTCCCCTCCGCTGGGACTTGTAGTCCTCCTGTGTCCCCTCCACTGGGACTTGTAGTCCTCCTGTGTCCCCTCCTCTGGGACTTGTAGTCCTCCTGCGGTCCCCTCCGCTGGGACTTGTAGTTCTCCTGCGGTCCCTCCGCTGGGACTTGTAGTCCTCCTGTGTCCCCTCCGCTGGGACTTGTAGTCCTCCTGTGTCCCTCCGCTGGGACTTGTAGTCCTCCTGCGGTCCCTCCGCTGGGACTTGTAGTCCTCCTGTGTCCCTCCGCTGGGACTTGTAGTCCTCCTGCGGTCCCTCCGCTGGGACTTGTAGTCCTCCTGTGTCCCCTCCGCTGGGACTTGTAGTCCTCCTGTGTCCCTCCGCTGGGACTTGTAGTCCTCCTGTGGTCCCTCCGCTGGGACTTGTAGTCCTCCTGTGTCCCCTCCGCTGGGACTTGTAGTCCTCCTGTGTCCCTCCGCTGGGACTTGTAGTCCTCCTGTGTCCCTCCGCTGGGACTTGTAGTCCTCCTGTGTCCCTCAAATAGTTCTTGTAGTCCTCCTGCGCCCCTCCGCTGGGACTTGTAGTCCTCCTGCGGTCCCTACGCTGGGACTTGTAGTCCTCCTGTGTCCCTCCGCTAGTTCTTGTAGTCCTCCTGTGTCCCCTCCGCTGGGACTTGTAGTCCTCCTGTGTCCCTCCGCTGGGACTTGTAGTCCTCCTGTGTCCCTCAAATAGTTCTTGTAGTCCTCCTGCGCCCCTCCGCTGGGACTTGTAGTCCTCCTGCGGTCCCAACGCTGGGACTTGTAGTCCTCCTGTGTCCCTCCGCTAGTTCTTGTAGTCCTCCTGTGTCCCCTCCGCTGGGACTTGTAGTCCTCCTGTGTCCCTCCGCTGGGACTTGTAGTCCTCCTGTGTCCCTCAAATAGTTCTTGTAGTCCTCCTGCGCCCCTCCGCTGGGACTTGTAGTCCTCCTGTGTCCCTCCGCTGGGACTTGTAGTCCTCCTGTGTCCCTCCGCTGGGACTTGTAGTCCTCCTGCGGTCCGTCCGCTGGGACTTGTAGTCCTCCTGCGGTCCGTCCGCTGGGACTTGTAGTCCTCCTGTGTCCCCTCCACTGGGACTTGTAGTCCTCCTGTGTCCCCTCCACTGGGACTTGTAGTCCTCCTGTGTCCCCTCCTCTGGGACTTGTAGTCCTCCTGTGTCCCCTCCCCTGGGACTTGTAGTCCTCCTGTGTCCCCTCCACTGGGACTTGTAGTCCTCCTGTGTCCCTCCGCTAGTTCTTGTAGTCCTCCTGTGTCCCTCCGCTAGTTCTTGTAGTCCTCCTGTGCCCCTCCGCTGGGACTTGTAGTCCGCCTGTGTCCCCTCCGCTGGGACTTGTAGTCCTCCTGTGTCCCCTCCGCTGGGACTTGTAGTCCTCCTGTGTCCCCTCCGCTGGGACTTGTAGTCCTCCTGTGTCCCCTCCGCTGGGACTTGTAGTCCTCCTGTGTCCCCTCCGCTGGGACTTGTAGTCCTCCTGTGTCCCCTCCGCTGGGACTTGTAGTCCTCCTGTGCCCCTCCGCTGGGACTTGTAGTCCTCCTGCGATCCCTCCGCTGGGACTTGTAGTCCTCCTGCGATCCCTCCGCTGGGACTTGTAGTCCTCCTGCGATCCCTCCGCTGGGACTTGTAGTCCTCCTGTGGTCCCTCCGCTGGGACTTGTAGTCCTCCTGTGGTCCCTCCGCTGGGACTTGTAGTCCTCCTGTGGTCCCTCCGCTGGGACTTGTAGTCCTCCTGTGTCCCTCCGCTGGGACTTGTAGTCCTCCTGTGTCCCTCAAATAGTTCTTGTAGTCCTCCTGCGCCCCTCTGCTGGGACTTGTAGTCCTCCTGCGGTCCCTACGCTGGGACTTGTAGTCCTCCTGTGTCCCTCCGCTAGTTCTTGTAGTCCTCCTGTGTCCCCTCCGCTGGGACTTGTAGTCCTCCTGTGTCCCTCCGCTGGGACTTGTAGTCCTCCTGTGTCCCTCAAATAGTTCTTGTAGTCCTCCTGCGCCCCTCCGCTGGGACTTGTAGTCCTCCTGTGTCCCTCCGCTGGGACTTGTAGTACTCCTGCGCCCCTCCGCTGGGACTTGTAGTCCTCCTGCGGTCCCTCCGCTGGGACTTGTAGTCCTCCTGCGGTCCCTCCGCTGGGACTTGTAGTCCTCCTGCGGTCCCTCCGCTGGGACTTGTAGTCCTCCTGCGGTCCCTCCGCTGGTTCTTGTAGTCCTCCTGTGTCCCTCCGCTAGTTCTTGTAGTCCTCCTGTGTCCCCTCCGCTGGGACTTGTAGTCCTCCTGTGTCCCCTCCGCTGGGACTTGTAGTCCTCCTGTGTCCCCTCCGCTGGGACTTGTAGTCCTCCTGTGTCCCCTCCGCTGGGACTTGTAGTCCTCCTGTGTCCCCTCCGCTGGGACTTGTAGTCCTCCTGCGGTCCCTCCGCTGGAACTTGTAGTCCTCCTGTGTCCCCTCCGCTGGGACTTGTAGTCCTCCTGTGTCCCCTCCGCTGGGACTTGTAGTCCTCCTGTGTCCCTCCGCTGGGACTTGTAGTCCTGGGACTTGTAGTCCTCCTGTGCCCCTCCGCTGGGACTTATAGTCCTCCTGTGCCCCTCCGCTGGGACTTGTAGTCCTCCTGTGTCCCCTCCGCTGGGACTTGTAGTCCTCCTGTGTCCCCTCCGCTGGGACTTGTAGTCCTCCTGTGTCCCCTCCGCTGGGACTTGTAGTCCTCCTGCGGTCCCTCCGCTGGGACTTGTAGTCCTCCTGCGGTCCCTCCGCTGGGACTTGTAGTCCTCCTGTGTCCCCTCCGCTAGTTCTTGTAGTCCTCCTGTGTCCCCTCCGCTGGGACTTGTAGTCCTCCTGTGTCCCCTCCGCTGGGACTTGTAGTCCTCCTGTGTCCCCTCCGCTGGGACTTGTAGTCCTCCTGTGTCCCCTCCGCTGGGACTTGTAGTCCTCCTGTGTCCCCTCCGCTGGGACTTGTAGTCCTCCTGTGTCCCCTCCTCTGGGACTTGTAGTCCTCCTGCGTTCCCCTCCGCTGGGACTTGTAGTTCTCCTGCGGTCCCTCCGCTGGGACTTGTAGTCCTCCTGTGTCCCCTCCGCTGGGACTTGTAGTCCTCCTGTGTCCCCTCCGCTGGGACTTGTAGTCCTCCTGTGTCCCTCCGCTGGGACTTGTAGTCCTGGGACTTGTAGTCCTCCTGTGCCCGTCCGCTGGGACTTGCAGTCCTCCTGTGCCCCTCCGCTGGGACTTGTAGTCCTCCTGTGTCCCCTCCGCTGGGACTTGTAGTCCTCCTGTGTCCCCTCCGCTGGGACTTGTAGTCCTCCTGTGTCCCTCCGCTGGGACTTGTAGTCCTGGGACTTGTAGTCCTCCTGTGCCCGTCCGCTGGGACTTGTAGTCCTCCTGCGTCCCCTCTGCTGGGACTTGTAGTCCTCCTGCGTCCCCTCCGCTGGGACTTGTAGTCCTCCTGCGTCCCCTCCGCTGGGACTTGTAGTCCTCCTGCGTCCCCTCCGCTGGGACTTGTAGTCCTCCTGCGTCCCCTCCGCTGGGACTTGTAGTTCTCCTGCGTCCCCTCCTCTGGGACTTGTAGTCCTCCTGTGTCCCCTCCGCTGGGACTTGTAGTCCTCCTGTGTCCCCTCCGCTGGGACTTGTAGTCCTCCTGTGTCCCTCCGCTAGTTCTTGTAGTCCTCCTGTGTCCCTCCACTAGTTCTTGTAGTCCTCCTGTGCCCCTCCGCTGGGGCTTGTAGTCCTCCTGCGGTCCCTCCGCTGGGGCTTGTAGTCCTCCTGCGGTCCCTCCGCTGGGACTTGTAGTCCTCCTGCGGTCCCTCCGCTGGGACTTGTAGTCCTCCTGCGGTCCCTCCGCTGGGACTTGTAGTCCTCCTGCGGTCCCTCCGCTGGGACTTGTAGTCCTCCTGCGGTCCCTCCGCTGGGACTTGTAGTCCTCCTGTGTCCCTCCGCTGGGACTTGTAGTCCTCCTGTGTCCCTCCGCTGGGACTTGTAGTCCTGGGACTTGTAGTCCTCCTGTGCCCCTCCGCTGGGACTTGTAGTCCTCCTGTGTCCCTCCGCTGGGACTTGTAGTCCTCCTGTGTCCCCTCCGCTGGGACTTGTAGTCCTCCTGTGTCCCCTCCGCTGGGACTTGTAGTCCTCCTGTGTCCCCTCCGCTGGGACTTGTAGTCCTCCTGTGTCCCCTCCGCTGGGACTTGTAGTCCTCCTGCAGTCCCCTCCGCTGGGACTTGTAGTCCTCCTGCGGTCCCTCCGCTGGGACTTGTAGTCCTCCTGCGATCCCTCCGCTGGGACTTGTAGTCCTCCTGCGGTCCCTCCGCTGGGAATTGTAGTCCTCCTGCGGTCCCTCCGCTGGGACTTGTAGTCCTCCTGTGTCCCTCCGCTGGGACTTGTAGTCCTCCTGTGTCCCCTCCGCTGGGACTTGTAGTCCTCCTGTGTCCCCTCCGCTGGGACTTGTAGTCCTCCTGTGTCCCCTCCGCTGGGACTTGTAGTCCTCCTGTGTCCCCTCCGCTGGGACTTGTAGTCCTCCTGTGTCCCTCCGCTGGGACTTGTAGTCCTCCTGTGCCCCTCCGCTGGGACTTGTAGTCCTCCTGTGCCCCTCCGCTGGGACTTGTAGTCCTCCTGCGTCCCCTCCGCTGGGACTTGTAGTCCTCCTGCGTCCCCTCCGCTGGGACTTGTAGTCCTCCTGCGTCCCCTCCGCTGGGACTTGTAGTCCTCCTGTGGTCCCTCCGCTGGGACTTGTAGTCCTCCTGTGGTCCCTCCGCTGGGACTTGTAGTCCTCCTGTGTCCCCTCCGCTGGGACTTGTAGTCCTCCTGTGTCCCCTCCGCTGGGACTTGTAGTCCTCCTGCGGTCCCTCCGCTGGGACTTGTAGTCCTCCTGCGGTCCCTCCGCTGGGACTTGTAGTCCTCCTGCGGTCCCTCCGCTGGGACTTGTAGTCCTCCTGCGGTCCCTCCGCTGGGACTTGTAGTCCTCCTGCGGTCCCTCTGCTGGGACTTGTAGTCCCCCTAGGACGGGGGAACACGCCACCTCCACCAACCAGCCACATCTCCCGCCAACATCTGTGCGCCGGCGGTTCGCCGTCGGGAGGGGGAGGGGGAGGGGGCGCCATCCCCGATTTCTCCACCTAAAACCCGCCCCTTCCCCCGCCACCCGTCTCTTCGTCTCATTTTCTTGTTGAGTAAATAAAAACAAAGCACGCGGCGGGAACACCGAGACGTCATTTGTGGATTTATTCCCGGAATTATTCTAAATTTCCTTTGTGCCGCCGCCGCCGCTGCGCTTTTCTTTTCTTCTTTCCTTTATATTCAGATTGAGTTTCAGATTCCATTTTTTTTCTTTTGTTTTAAAGAAATTGGTGTTTTGATGGAATTAATCACAAATCACATTACGGGCGGCGGCGGCTGTGTTTGTTTTCTCCCTCGCCCTGTTTGGGGGAGCGGACGGCGCGGCGCCACCCGACGGCGGTTCTGGCAAAGCGAGGATTCTTCGGGTTCGTTCGCAGGGACGCAAGAAGGCGGCGTCCTGAAAAGGCTACAAGAGCGCCAAGGTTGTTTTTTTAGCGTTCGCCGCTAGGAGGCGTGGCCTAGACGGGCCTGGTTGCGTTTCTCGCGTTAGAAAGCTGGGTCCGCCTCCGACGCCACCGAATCAGAGATGAATATTTCTCAACGATCATTTTTTTTATTTATTTACTTCGTCGCCATGATGAAAATTGCGTAGACAGAAGAAGGCGAAGGTGTTTCCAAATTGGCGATATGGTGTGGAATGGCGACGAAAATGCGCATCGGTCACACGCATAAGAGGAGGAAGAAAATGGCGCAGTGACGGGCCCCGGGGCTGGGGTAGACGGGGCCCTGGAGGCCGTGAGAGAGGGAGGAGGGGCGTTCTGCGCAGAACGCGGAGGAGCGCTGCAGCGAAGGGTTAAGTCCGATGCTCCGGGAAGGTCGTAAAACTCGCTGTCTTGTGTCGGCACTTTGCATTTCCTCTCCCAGCGGATATCATTATTATCGCCGCGCAGCATTGTTCTACTGATCACACAAAACATGAAAATAGGACTGACTGCGGCTTATGGCGGAGCAGTGCGGGGGGAGGGGGGGCGCCATCTCCATACCGCGAGAATAATTGGTGACCGCTGTGCCACCGGGGCCTCCGCTCACAAACATCCCACCGATCCCAAAAATGTCATATTAAAAATAAGATCCGCCCAGAGAGCGATTTCCTGCAGTAGTTTGTGTCTCTGCCCCTCCCACAATGGAGAGATTTCCTGCAGTAGTTTGTGTCTCTGCCCCTCCCACAATGAGGAGATTCCCTGCAGTAGTTTGTGTCTCTGCCCCTCCCACAATGGGGAGATTTCCTCCAGTAGTTTGTGTCTCTGCCCCTCCCACAATGGGGAGATTCCCTGCAGTAGTTTGTGTCTCTGCCCCTCCCACAATGATGAGATTTCCTGCAGTAGTTTGTGTCTCTGCCCCTCCCACAATGGGAAGATTTCCCCCAGTAGTTTGTGTCTCTGCCCCTCCTACAATGGAGAGATTTCCTGCAGTAATTTGTGTCTCTTCCCCTCCCACAATGGAGACATTTCCTGCAGTAGTTTGTGTCTCTGCTCCTCCCACAATGGGGAGATTTCCCCCAGTAGTTTGTGTCTCTGCCCCTCCCACAATGGAGAGATTTCCTGCTGTAGTTTGTGTCTCTGCCCCTCCCACAATGGAGAGATTTCCTGCTGTAGTTTGTGTCTCTGCTCCTCCCACAATAAGGAGATTTCCTGCAGTAGTTTGTGTCTCTGCCCCTCCCACAATGGGGAGATTTTCCTGCAGTAGTTTGTCTCTGCCCCTCCCACAATGAGGAGATTTCCTGCAGTAGTTTGTGTCTCTGCCCCTCCCACAATGGGGAGATTTCCTGCAGTAGTTTGTGTCTCTGCCCCTCCCACAATGGGGAGATTTCCTGCTGTAGTTTGTGTCTCTGCCCCTCCCACAATGGGGAGATTTCCCTGCAGTAGTTTGTGTCTCTGCCCCTCCCACAATGAGGAGATTTCCTGCAGTAGTTCGTGTCTCTGCCCCTCCCACAACGGAGAGATTTCCTGCAGTAGTTTGTGTCTCTGCCCCTCCCACAATGAGGAGATTTCCTGCAGTAGTTTGTGTCTCTGCCCCTCCCACAATGGGGAGATTTCCTGCAGTAGTTTGTGTCTCAGCCCCTCCCACAATGGGGAGATTTCCTGCAGTAGTTTGTGTCACTGCCCCTCCCACAATGATGATTTTCCTGCAGTAGTTTGTCTTTGCCCCTCCCACAATGATGAGATTTCCCTGCAGTAGTTTGTGTCTCTGCCCCTCCCACAATGGGGAGATTTCCTTCAGTAGTTTGTGTCTCTGCCCCTCCCACAATGGGGGGATTTTCTACAGTAGTTTGTGTCTCTGCCCCTCCCACAATGGGGCGATTTCCTGCAGTAGTTTGTGTCTCTGCCCCTCCCACAATGGAGAGATGGGAACCCACCTGCTCCCAACAGCCCCCCAAGAGGGCAGATCACCAGGCTGAGCCAATAACAGAGGTCTTCCACCAAGGGGTCCTAGTGTGTACAAGGCCCCTGGCATCTTCACGGTCCCCACCATCTCCCATCTAAACAAATTGGGCGGATCTGCTGAGGCGCGCCATTCTGCAGCGTCTTCCTCAGGAGGGCGGGGCCGGAGAGGATACGGGGAAGTGCGTTGGTCAGGTCTTCCTCAGGGGGCGGGACCGGAGATGATGCGGGGAAGTGCGTTGGTCAGGTCTTCCTCAGGGGGGCGGGGCTGGAGAGGATACGGGGAAGTGTGTTGGTCAGCAATAACCAGACGCACAATTACCGGCGGTCAATGCGTCTGCCCCAGGTTCACGCCCCCAATTACCATACAATAGATGATCCCACTACAGGGAGGAGGCCTTGGCGCACCGGGCAGATGTGACCGGCGTGGGAGTAGAAGCCCCCCGCCCCCGTCCCCTCTCCCTCAATTAGAAATCAGCGCACACCTGAAGGATCCACCGACCACGGCGGAGGGCGGCCGATCGATGCGCCGTGTCTGCCGGAGCGTCTCATTCCGCCGCTTTACTTACAGAGAAATGGATTTCAGCAGCAAACAAATTACAAGACGCTCTTAACAAATTACAGGTAAACCGCGGCCCTCACACCGCGCCATTGTCAGAGCCAGACGGGGCGAACGCGCGGTTATCAGCGACATCAGAGGAGGCGAGCGCCGGCCTGCGGGTCAGAGATAAACTTTATTTGTCACCCGCCAGAGAAGGAGGAAAAAAAGACTTTTTAATTAAATAAAAAAACACCTGAGCGTGGAAAGCGGGGAAACGGTGGCGGAAACGAGGATTTCACTGAAGTGACAAATCTCATATCAGATGGCGATCGGAGGAGGCGGGGAGGGGATCCGTATTACCGCTGTAAGTTGATACACGGCACGCCGCGCCCGAGTGTCCACGGAAAATGGCGGATGTCTGGCCGCCATGCCGGTCCTCCGGCTTCAACGCTTCCCGGAATATTACAGAAATTGCGCATCTTCATGAGGCGGCGAGGAATGGCGTCCTCCGAAAGGGGAAGTCCACCCAGCAATGACTGTGCAAAGTGGCGTCCGGTGCTCTGTTCCCGCCCACCTTGAAGGGTTCCCAGCTCCTCCCGTTTTATAAAAACAGAATCCACCAGGGAAAGGGGCGGGGCGTCATGTGGGCGGAGCTGGGAACCCAGACAGAAGAAACCCACCAATAGGATTAGAATTCATATGATGTCATTTTTTTTTTATAGTTGCCGACCGTACCATCCAAATCGCATAAAATCAAACCTGTCGGGGTCATGTGACCGTGCGATCGCGCCCAATCAAGACACCAACGCCGTCACCGTCAAATGAAAAATAAATAAAAGAAATGCGCCTAATTCTCGGAAACGCAGAATTCCACACCAATAAGGTTCCATTCGCACCCGAGCGTTCCGCAGATACGCACAAAATTCACATTTTTATGCACGTTCGCAGAAAATGCGTATCGCGCTTGCGGCGCCGTCAAAATTCATTCTACCCCAAAACGCGGTAAGAAGCGGCGAGTTTTTGTGAGCTTCAAAAAAAAAAACAAAAAACGCCTTTCACACCTACCATCTCCTAAACGCGCGGTTTTTTTTTGCACGCTTTTTCGGCAAATTTTTTATATATGTTTTCACGCACGTTCACGGTCGCCATTCATTGTTAAAGCCACCCCCAAACGCAGTAAGAAGATGTACGTTTTTGCGCAACTTCAAAACGCGCAACAAAACGCGCGTGGCGCAACTTCCAAATATAAAGGCACAGGAGCTTTTTTTGCCGCTTTTTTTAGCGTTGAAATGACGGGGAAGCCCCGACGCGCGACAAACACGCCAAAGAAGCTCCCGTACCCTTTTGGAAAAAAATCGCATTTTTACCTGCGCATTTGTTCCGCGTTTTTAAAGTGCGCAAAAACTCACATCTTCGTGCTGCTTTTGTGGTGGCGACCGTAAACACGCGTGAAAACGTGCACCTTTGTGCACATTTATGTAAAAAAACGCACACAAAAAGCGTGCCAAAACGCATCGGTCACAGTCACAGTCGCCCTTCATTGTTAACGCCACCCCCAAAACGCCGTAATGAGAGTTTTTGCGCGCTCCGTAACACGCAACAAACGGGCGTGGCACAACTTAAAAAAATAAAATTTAAAATAAAGCACGGGAGCCTCATTGGCTCTTTTTGTGGCGTTGAAACGACGGGCCAAAACGCACAGTTAGAAACGCGCGTGGCGCAACATCTAAAAAGGGGTGCTGGAGCTTGTTTTTGGCGTGTTTCTCGTGCGTAGGGCGGTCCCGTCTTTTCAACGCCAAAGAAGAAAAAAAAACGCCAAAGAAGCTCCTGTTTCTTTTTTGAAATTTGCGCCGTGCGCGTTTGTTGAGTGTTTTGAAGCGCACGCAAAAACATTTGTGGTGCCATTAACAATAAATGGCGACGTGAATGCGCGTGAAAACGTGCACTTTTTTGTGTACATTTATGGAATGTATGTAAAAAAAAAAACGCACAAAAAAACGCGCAACAACGCGCGTTCTGGAGGCGCTCGGTGTGAATGGCGCCCAAAGGAGCGTGCGGAATTATGGCGTTGTGAGTCAGGCTCCCTTACGAGACGGGTCGCCGCGATATTTAGGAAACCCCACCCCACTACACTAATCACGCCTTACGGACCAATCGGCGGGATGCGCAGACCAGTCGCCATTTATCGCGCTGTAAATCCCGCCCGGGGCGCGTGAAATGATCCCCAATTCCCGGACGCGGGTCCTTTTTCTTCCTCCATTCTTCCCGGGAACAATCAGCCTGTTTCCTGGCAAGCGACCGTCGCCGATATTAAATCTCCCCGTTTGGCGGCGGCGCGGTTTATCCGGGTATTTACGGGGATTATCCGGTTAAAGAATAGCGGCGATTTCAAAGCGTTGTTCGTTTTTTGCCATCCCTCCGGCAGGCTGCGCCGAACATGCCAGTCATTGTAGCGACACAGCCGGGGCACGGCGGCGGAACAGCCTGCTAATCCCATCAAGGCGCGCGACGCGCAGCCGCTGAGCGATGATCGGTGTCAGAGCGACGGACGGCAAATTGTGACGGCGCCGCGTGAAGCGTTTCGGGGGTTAAACTGATAATTAAATCTTCGCGAACGCAAATGATGTCTGAGAGTGAACGGCGATTAGCGGAGGTGAGCGTCCATTAATCACGCGTAAATCGCGGCGTTCGCGGTAATTAACCGTAAATAACGGTGACAGGAGGCTCGTCTCACCGATCGCAAGTGTCACGCCGCGGAAAAGCCCCCCACATTTAACTGGGAGGGGGGCGGCGGGCTGGCGTGGTGGGAGGGGCCTCCTCAATGATGCAGCAATCAGCGGGTTGCGGGGAAATCGCTCGCTACGCCATTCCTGAAACCGCGTCACGTCACCAAGAAATGAGAAAAAAAAAAAGGTAAAAATTACAATTTTGCGTCTCGCCAAAAATTGTTGTAAATTTTGGAATTTTGATGAAATTTTCTTTCATTTGTAACAATAAAATTCTCTACAAAATCTTTTCTCTGATTGGAGGATTCCATGACACTCCGCCCACAAGGAATCCTGGAACAGACGGTGCTGTCCCTGATAGGGGAGGAGTCACAGTGCAGGCTGTGTAATCTGATCTCTCCTCAGACCTGTCCCTGGTAGGAGAGAGGGGAGGAGTCACAGTGCAGGCTGTGTAATCTGATCTCTCCTGCTCCTCAGACCTGTCCCTGATAGGAGAGAGGGGGAGGAGTCACAGTGCAGGCTGTGTAATCTGATCTCTCCTCCTCCTCAGACCTGTCCCTGATAGGAGAGAGGGGGAGGAGTCACAGTGCAGGCTGTGTAATCTGATCTCTCCTCCTCCTCAGACCTGTCCCTGATAGGAGAGAGAGGGGGAGAGTCACAGTGCAGGCTGTGTAATCTGATCTCTCCTGCTCCTCAGATCTGTCCCTGATAGGAGAGAGGGAGGGGGAGGGGTCACAGTGCAGGCTGTGTAATCTGATCTCTCCTGCTCCTCAGACCTGTCCCTGGTAGGAAAGAGGGGGAGGAGTCACAGTGCAGGCTGTGTAATCTGATCTCTCCTGCTCCTCAGACCTGTCCCTGATAGGAGAGAGGGGGAGGAGTCACAGTGCAGGCTGTGTAATCTGATCTCTCCTCCTCCTCAGACCTGTCCCTGATAGGAGAGAGAGGGGGAGGAGTCACAGTGCAGGCTGTGCAATCTGATCTCTCCTGCTCCTCAGACCTGTCCCTGATAGGAGAGAGGGAGGGGGAGGGGTCACAGTGCAGGCTGTGTAATCTGATCTCTCCTCCTCCTCAGACCTGTCCCTGATAGGAGAGAGAGGGGAGGAGTCACAGTGCAGGCTGTGTAATCTGATCTCTCCTGCTGCTCCTCAGATCTGTCCCTGATAGGAGAGAGGGAGGGGGAGGGGTAACAGTGCAGGCTGTGTAATCTGATCTCGCCTTCTCCTCAGACCTGTCCCTGATAGGAGAGAGGGGGAGGAGTCACAGTGCAGGCTGTGTAATCTGATCTCTCCTGCTCCTCAGACCTGTCCCTGATAGGAGAGAGAGGGAGGAGTCACAGTGCAGGCTGTGTAATCTGATCTCTCCTCAGACCTGTCTCTGATAGGAGAGAGGGGAGGAGTCACAGTGCAGTCTGTGTAATCTGATCTCTCCTGCTCCTCAGATCTGTCCCTGATAGGAGAGAGGGAGGGGGAGGGGTCACAGTGCAGGCTGTGTAATCTGATCTCTCCTCCTCCTCAGACCTGTCCCTGATAGGAGAGAGGGAGGGGGAGGAGTCACAGTGCAGGCTGTGTAATCTGATCTCTCCTGCTCCTCAGACCTGTCCCTGATAGGAGAGAGGGGGAGGAGTCACAGTGCAGTCTGTGTAATCTGATCTCTCCTCCTCCACAGACCTGTCCCTGGTAGGAGAGAGGGGGGGGAGTCACAGTGCAGGCTGTGTAATCTAATCTCTCCTGCTCCTCAGACCTGTCCCTGATAGGAGAGAGGGGGAGGAGTCACAGTGCAGTCTGTGTAATCTGATCTCTCCTCCTCCTCAGACCTGTCCCTGATAGGAGAGAGGGGGAGGAGTCACAGTGCAGGCTGTGTAATCTGATCTCTCCTCCTCCACCGACCTGTCCCTGGTAGGAGGGAGGGGGAGGAGTCACAGTGCAGTCTGTGTAATCTGATATCTCCTGCTCCTCAGACCTGTCCCTGATAGGAGAGAGGGGGAGGAGTCACAGTGCAGGCTGTGTAATCTGATCTCTCCTGCTCCTCAGACCTGTCCCTGATAGGAGAGAGGGGGGAGTCACAGTGCAGTCTGTGTAATCTGATCTCTCCTCCTCCACAGACCTGTCCCTGGTAGGAGAGAGGGGGAGGAGTCACAGTGCAGGCTGTGTAATCTGATCTCTCCTGCTCCTCAGACCTGTCCCTGATAGGAGAGAGGGGAGGAGTCACAGTGCAGGCTGTGTAATCTGATCTCTCCTGCTCCTCAGACCTGTCCCTGATAGGAGAGAGGGGGAGGAGTCACAGTGCAGGCTGTGTAATCTGATCTCTCCTGCTCCTCAGACCTGTCCCTGATAGGAGAGAGGGGGAGGAGTCACAGTGCAGTCTGTGTAATCTGATCTCTCCTCCTCCTCAGAACTGTCCCTGATAGGAGAGAGGGGGAGGAGTCACAGTGCAGGCTGTGTAATCTGATCTCTCCTGCTCCTCAGACCTGTCCCTGATAGGAAAGAGGGGGAGGAGTCACAGTGCAGGCTGTGTAATCTGATCTCTCCTCCTCCACCGACCTGTCCCTGGTAGGAGGGAGGGGGAGGAGTCACAGTGCAGTCTGTGTAATCTGATATCTCCTGCTCCTCAGACCTGTCCCTGATAGGAGAGAGGGGGAGGAGTCACAGTGCAGTCTGTGTAATCTGATCTCTCCTGCTCCTCAGACCTGTCCCTGATAGGAGAGAGGGGGAGGAGTCACAGTGCAGTCTGTGTAATCTGATCTCTCCTCCTCCACAGACCTGTCCCTGGTAGGAGAGAGGGGGAGGAGTCACAGTGCAGTCTGTGTAATCTGATCTCTCCTGCTCCTCAGACCTGTCCCTGATAGGAGAGAGGGGGAGGAGTCACAGTGCAGGCTGTGTAATCTGATCTCTCCTGCTCCTCAGATCTGTCCCTGATAGGAGAGAGGGGGAGGAGTCACAGTGCAGGCTGTGTAATCTGATTTCTCCTCCTCCTCAGACCTGTCCCTAGTAGGAGGGAGGGGGAGGAGTCAAAGTGCAGGCTGTGTAATCTGATCTCTCCTGCTCCTCAGACCTGTCCCTGATAGGAGAGAGGGGAGGAGTCACAGTGCAGGCTGTGTAATCTGATCTCTCCTTCTCTTTAGACCTGTCCCTGATAGGAGAGAGGGGGAGGGGTCACAGTGCAGGCTGTGTAATCTGATCTCTCCTGCTCCTCAGATCTGTCCCTGATAGGAGAGAGGGAGGGGGAGGGGTCACAGTGCAGGCTGTGTAATCTGATCTCTCCTCCTCCTCAGACCTGTCCCTGATAGGAGAGAGGGGAGGAGTCACAGTGCAGGCTGTGTAATCTGATCTCTCCTTCTCTTTAGACCTGTCCCTGATAGGAGAGAGGGGAGGAGTCACAGTGCAGGCTGTGTAATCTGATCTCTCCTGTTTCTCAGACCTGTCCTTGATAGGAGAGAGGGGGAGGAGTCACAGTGCAGGCTGTGTAATCTGATCTCTCCTGCTCCTCAGACCTGTCCCTGATAGGAGAGAGGGGGAGGAGTCACAGTGCAGTCTGTGTAATCTGATCTCTCCTCCTCCTCAGACCTGTCCCTGATAGGAGAGAGGGGGAGAAGTCACAGTGCAGTCTGTGTAATCTGATCTCTCCTGCTCTTCAGACCTGTCCCTGATAGGAGAGAGGGGGAGGGGTCACAGTGCAGTCTGTGTAATCTGATCTCTCCTCCTCCACAGACCTGTCCCTGGTAGGAGAGAGGGGGAGGAGTCACAGTGCAGGCTGTGTAATCTGATCTCTCCTGCTCCTCAGACCTGTCCCTGATAGGAGAGAGGGGGAGGAGTCACAGTGCAGTCTGTGTAATCTGATCTCTCCTCCTCCTCAGACCTGTCCCTGATAGGAGAGAGGGGGAGGAGTCACAGTGCAGGCTGTGTAATCTGATCTCTCCTCCTCCACCGACCTGTCCCTGGTAGGAGGGAGGGGGAGGAGTCACAGTGCAGTCTGTGTAATCTGATATCTCCTGCTCCTCAGACCTGTCCCTGATAGGAGAGAGGGGGAGGAGTCACAGTGCAGTCTGTGTAATCTGATCTCTCCTGCTCCTCAGACCTGTCCCTGATAGGAGAGAGGGGGAGGAGTCACAGTGCAGGCTGTGTAATCTGATCTCTCCTGCTCCTCAGACCTGTCCCTGATAGGAGAGAGGGGGGAGTCACAGTGCAGTCTGTGTAATCTGATCTCTCCTCCTCCACAGACCTGTCCCTGGTAGGAGAGAGGGGGAGGAGTCACAGTGCAGGCTGTGTAATCTGATCTCTCCTGCTCCTCAGACCTGTCCCTGATAGGAGAGAGGGGAGGAGTCACAGTGCAGGCTGTGTAATCTGATCTCTCCTGCTCCTCAGACCTGTCCCTGATAGGAGAGAGGGGGAGGAGTCACAGTGCAGGCTGTGTAATCTGATCTCTCCTGCTCCTCAGACCTGTCCCTGATAGGAGAGAGGGGGAGGAGTCACAGTGCAGTCTGTGTAATCTGATCTCTCCTCCTCCACAGACCTGTCCCTGGTAGGAGAGAGGGGGAGGAGTCACAGTGCAGTCTGTGTAATCTGATCTCTCCTGCTCCTCAGACCTGACCCTGATAGGAGAGAGGGGAGGAGTCACAGTGCAGGCTGTGTAATCTGATCTCTCCTGCTCCTCAGAACTGTCCCTGATAGGAGAGAGGGGGAGGAGTCACAGTGCAGGCTGTGTAATCTGATCTCTCCTGCTCCTCAGACCTGTCCCTGATAGGAAAGAGGGGGAGGAGTCACAGTGCAGGCTGTGTAATCTGATCTCTCCTCCTCCACCGACCTGTCCCTGGTAGGAGGGAGGGGGAGGAGTCACAGTGCAGTCTGTGTAATCTGATATCTCCTGCTCCTCAGACCTGTCCCTGATAGGAGAGAGGGGGAGGAGTCACAGTGCAGTCTGTGTAATCTGATCTCTCCTGCTCCTCAGACCTGTCCCTGATAGGAGAGAGGGGGAGGAGTCACAGTGCAGTCTGTGTAATCTGATCTCTCCTCCTCCACAGACCTGTCCCTGGTAGGAGAGAGGGGGAGGAGTCACAGTGCAGTCTGTGTAATCTGATCTCTCCTGCTCCTCAGACCTGTCCCTGATAGGAGAGAGGGGGAGGAGTCACAGTGCAGGCTGTGTAATCTGATCTCTCCTGCTCCTCAGATCTGTCCCTGATAGGAGAGAGGGGGAGGAGTCACAGTGCAGGCTGTGTAATCTGATTTCTCCTCCTCCTCAGACCTGTCCCTAGTAGGAGGGAGGGGGAGGAGTCAAAGTGCAGGCTGTGTAATCTGATCTCTCCTGCTCCTCAGACCTGTCCCTGATAGGAGAGAGGGGAGGAGTCACAGTGCAGGCTGTGTAATCTGATCTCTCCTTCTCTTTAGACCTGTCCCTGATAGGAGAGAGGGGGAGGGGTCACAGTGCAGGCTGTGTAATCTGATCTCTCCTGCTCCTCAGATCTGTCCCTGATAGGAGAGAGGGAGGGGGAGGGGTCACAGTGCAGGCTGTGTAATCTGATCTCTCCTCCTCCTCAGACCTGTCCCTGATAGGAGAGAGGGGAGGAGTCACAGTGCAGGCTGTGTAATCTGATCTCTCCTTCTCTTTAGACCTGTCCCTGATAGGAGAGAGGGGAGGAGTCACAGTGCAGGCTGTGTAATCTGATCTCTCCTGTTTCTCAGACCTGTCCTTGATAGGAGAGAGGGGGAGGAGTCACAGTGCAGGCTGTGTAATCTGATCTCTCCTGCTCCTCAGACCTGTCCCTGATAGGAGAGAGGGGGAGAAGTCACAGTGCAGTCTGTGTAATCTGATCTCTCCTGCTCTTCAGACCTGTCCCTGATAGGAGAGAGGGGGAGGGGTCACAGTGCAGTCTGTGTAATCTGATCTCTCCTCCTCCACAGACCTGTCCCTGGTAGGAGAGAGGGGGAGGAGTCACAGTGCAGGCTGTGTAATCTGATCTCTCCTGCTCCTCAGACCTGACCCTGATAGGAGAGAGGGGAGGAGTCACAGTGCAGGCTGTGTAATCTGATCTCTCCTGCTCCTCAGACCTGTCCCTGATAGGAGAGAGGGGAGGAGTCACAGTGCAGGCTGTGTAATCTGATCTCTCCTGCTCCTCAGACCTGTCCCTGATAGGAGAGAGGGGGAGGAGTCACAGTGCAGTCTGTGTAATCTGATCTCTCCTCCTCCTCAGACCTGTCCCTGATAGGAGAGAGGGGGAGGAGTCACAGTGCAGTCTGTGTAATCTGATCTCTCCTGCTCCTCAGACCTGTCCCTGATAGGAGAGAGGGGGAGGAGTCACAGTGCAGTCTGTGTAATCTGATCTCTCCTCCTCCACAGACCTGTCCCTGGTAGGAGAGAGGGGGAGGAGTCACAGTGCAGGCTGTGTAATCTGATCTCTCCTGCTCCTCAGACCTGTCCCTGATAGGAGAGAGGGGAGGAGTCACAGTGCAGGCTGTGTAATCTGATCTCTCCTGCTCCTCAGACCTGTCCCTGATAGGAGAGGGGGAGGAGTCACAGTGCAGGCTGTGTAATCTGATCTCTCCTGCTCCTCAGACCTGTCCCTGATAGGAGAGAGGGGGAGGAGTCGCAGTGCAGTCTGTGTAATCTGATCTCTCCTCCTCCTCAGACCTGTCCCTGATAGGAGAGAGGGGGAGGAGTCACAGTGCAGGCTGTGTAATCTGATCTCTCCTCCTCCACAGACCTGTCCCTGGTAGGAGAGAGGGAGAGGAGTCACAGTGCAGTCTGTGTAATCTGATCTCGCCTCCTCCACAGACCTGTCCCTGATAGGAGAGAGGGGGAGGAGTCACAGTGCAGGCTGTGTAATCTGATCCCTCCTGCTCCTCAGACCTGTCCCTGATAGGAGAGAGGGGGAGGAGTCACAGTGCAGGCTGTGTAATCTGATCTCTCCTCCTCCACAGACCTGTCCCTGGTAGGAGAGAGGGGGAGGAGTCACAGTGCAGTCTGTGTAATCTGATCTCTCCTCCTCCACAGACCTGTCCCTGATAGGAGAGAGGGGAGGAGTCACAGTGCAGGCTGTGTAATCTGATCTCTCCTCCTCCTCAGACCTGTCCCTGATAGGAGAGAGAGGGGGAGGAGTCACAGTGCAGGCTGTGTAATCTGATCTCTCCTGCTCCTCAGACCTGTCCCTGATAGGAGAGAGGGAGGGGGAGGGGTCACAGTGCAGGCTGTGTAATTTGATCTCTCCTGCTCCTCAGAGCTGTCCCTGATAGGAGAGAGGGAGGGGTCACAGTGCAGGCTGTGTAATCTGATCTCTCCTCCTCCTCAGACCTGTCCCTGATTGGAGAGAGAGAG
This sequence comes from Rana muscosa, assembly GCA_029206835.1. NCBI lineage: Eukaryota > Metazoa > Chordata > Amphibia > Anura > Ranidae > Rana > Rana muscosa. The sequence continues at coordinate 23,277 of JARGYO010005625.1, read as the reverse complement.
GGGGAGGAGTCACAGTGCAGGCTGTGTAATCTGATCTCTCCTGCTCCTCAGAATTGTCCCTGATAGGAGAGAGAGGGGGAGGAGTCACAGTGCAGGCTGTGTAATCTGATCTCTCCTGCTCCTCAGACCTGTCCCTGATAGGAGAGAGGGGGAGGAGTCACAGTGCAGTCTGTGTAATCTGATGTCTCCTTCTCTTTAGACCTGTCCCTGATAGGAGAGAGGGGGAGGAGTCACAGTGCAGGCTGTGTAATCTGATCTCTCCTGCTCCTCAGATCTGTCCCTGATAGGAGAGAGGGGGAGGAGTCACAGTGCAGGCTGTGTAATCTGATCTCTCCTCCTCCTCAGACCTGTCCCTGGTAGGAGGGAGGGGGAGGAGTCACAGTGCAGGCTGTGTAATCTGATCTCTCCTGCTCCTCAGACCTGTCCCTGATAGGAGAGAGGGGAGGAGTCACAGTGCAGGCTGTGTAATCTGATCTCTCCTGCTCCTCAGACCTGTCCCTGATAGGAGAGAGGGGGAGGAGTCACAGTGCAGGCTGTGTAATCTGATCTCTCCTGCTCCTCAGACCTGTCCCTGATAGGAGAGAGGGGGAGGAGTCACAGTGCAGGCTGTGTAATCTGATCTCTCCTTCTCTTTAGACCTGTCCCTGATAGGAGAGAGGGAGGGGGAGGGGTCACAGTGCAGGCTGTGTAATCTGATCTCTCCTTCTCCTCAGACCTGTCCCTGATAGGAGAGAGAGGGGGAGGGGTCACAGTGCAGGCTGTGTAATCTGATCTCTCCTGCTCCTCAGACCTGTCCCTGATAGGAGAGAGGGGGAGGAGTCACAGTGCAGTCTGTGTAATCTGATCTCTCCTCCTCCACAGACCTGTCCCTGATAGGAGAGAGAGGGGAGGAGTCACAGTGCAGGCTGTGTAATCTGATCTCTCCTGCTCCTCAGACCTGTCCCTGATAGGAGAGAGAGGGGAGGAGTCACAATGCAGGCTGTGTAATCTGATCTCTCCTGCTCCTCAGACCTGTCCCTGATAGGAGAGAGGGGGAGGAGTCACAGTGCAGTCTGTGTAATCTGATGTCTCCTTCTCTTTAGACCTGTCCCTGATAGGAGAGAGGGGGAGGAGTCACAGTGCAGGCTGTGTAATCTGATCTCTCCTGCTCCTCAGATCTGTCCCTGATAGGAGAGAGGGGGAGGAGTCACAGTGCAGGCTGTGTAATCTGATCTCTCCTCCTCCTCAGACCTGTCCCTGGTAGGAGGGAGGGGGAGGAGTCACAGTGCAGGCTGTGTAATCTGATCTCTCCTGCTCCTCAGACCTGTCCCTGATAGGAGAGAGGGGAGGAGTCACAGTGCAGGCTGTGTAATCTGATCTCTCCTTCTCTTTAGACCTGTCCCTGATAGGAGAGAGGGGGAGGGGTCACAGTGCAGGCTGTGTAATCTGATCTCTCCTGCTCCTCAGATCTGTCCCTGATAGGAGAGAGGGAGGGGAGGGGTCACAGTGCAGGCTGTGTAATCTGATCTCTCCTGCTCCTCAGACCTGTCCCTGATAGGAGAGAGGGAGGGGGAGGGGTCACAGTGCAGGCTGTGTAATCTGATCTCTCCTTCTCTTTAGACCTGTCCCTGATAGGAGAGAGAGGGGGAGGGGTCACAGTGCAGGCTGTGTAATCTGATCTCTCCTGCTCCTCAGACCTGTCCCTGATAGGAGAGAGAGGGGGAGGAGTCACAGTGCAGGCTGTGTAATCTGATCTCTCCTCCTCCTCAGACCTGTCCCTGATAGGAGAGAGAGGGGGAGGAGTCACAGTGCAGGCTGTGTAATCTGATCTCTCCTGCTCCTCAGACCTGTCCCTGATAGGAGAGAGGGAGGGGGAGGGGTCACAGTGCAGGCTGTGTAATTTGATCTCTCCTGCTCCTCAGAGCTGTCCCTGATAGGAGAGAGGGAGGGGTCACAGTGCAGGCTGTGTAATCTGATCTCTCCTCCTCCTCAGACCTGTCCCTGATTGGAGAGAGAGAGGGGGAGGAGTCACAGTGCAGGCTGTGTAATCTGATCTCTCCTTCTCCTCAGACCTGTCCCTGGTAGAAGAGGGAGGGGGAGGAGTCACAGTGCAGGCTGTGTAATCTGATCTCTCCTGCTCCTCAGACCTGTCCCTGATAGGAGAGTGAGGGGGAGGAGTCACAGTGCAGGCTGTGTAATCTGATCTCTCCTGCTCCTCAGACCTGTTCCTGATAGGAGAGAGAGAGGGGGAGGAGTCACAGTGCAGGCTGTGTAATCTGATCTCTCCTGCTCCTCAGACCTGTCCCTGGTAGGAGGGAGGGGGAGGAGTCACAGTGCAGGCTGTGTAATCTGATGTCTCCTTCTCTTTAGACCTGTCCCTGATAGGAGAGAGGGGGAGGAGTCACAGTGCAGGCTGTGTAATCTGATCTCTCCTGCTCCTCAGATCTGTCCCTGATAGGAGAGAGGGGGAGGAGTCACAGTGCAGGCTGTGTAATCTGATCTCTCCTCCTCCTCAGACCTGTCCCTGGTAGGAGGGAGGGGGAGGAGTCACAGTGCAGGCTGTGTAATCTGATCTCTCCTGCTCCTCAGACCTGTCCCTGATAGGAGAGAGGGGAGGAGTCACAGTGCAGGCTGTGTAATCTGATCTCTCCTCCTCCTCAGACCTGTCCCTGGTAGGAGGGAGGGGGAGGAGTCACAGTGCAGGCTGTGTAATCTGATCTCTCCTGCTCCTCAGATCTGTCCCTGATAGGAGAGAGGGGGAGGAGTCACAGCGCAGGCTGTGTAATCTGATCTCTCCTCCTCCTCAGACCTGTCCCTGGTAGGAGGGAGGGGGAGGAGTCACAGTGCAGGCTGTGTAATCTGATCTCTCCTGCTCCTCAGACCTGTCCCTGATAGGAGAGAGGGGAGGAGTCACAGTGCAGGCTGTGTAATCTGATCTCTCCTTCTCTTTAGACCTGTCCCTGATAGGAGAGAGGGGGAGGGGTCACAGTGCAGGCTGTGTAATCTGATCTCTCCTGCTCCTCAGATCTGTCCCTGATAGGAGAGAGGGAGGGGGAGGGGTCACAGTGCAGGCTGTGTAATCTGATCTCTCCTGCTCCTCAGACCTGTCCCTGATAGGAGAGAGGGAGGGGGAGGGGTCACAGTGCAGGCTGTGTAATCTGATCTCTCCTTCTCTTTAGACCTGTCCCTGATAGGAGAGAGAGGGGGAGAGGTCACAGTGCAGGCTGTGTAATCTGATCTCTCCTGCTCCTCAGATCTGTCCCTGATAGGAGAGAGGGAGGGGAGGGGTCACAGTGCAGGCTGTGTAATCTGATCTCTCCTGCTCCTCAGACCTGTCCCTGATAGGAGAGAGGGAGGGGGAGGGGTCACAGTGCAGGCTGTGTAATCTGATCTCTCCTTCTCTTTAGACCTGTCCCTGATAGGAGAGAGAGGGGGAGGGGTCACAGTGCAGGCTGTGTAATCTGATCTCTCCTGCTCCTCAGACCTGTCCCTGATAGGAGAGAGGGGGAGGAGTCACAGTGCACTCTGTGTAATCTGATCTCTCCTCCTCCACAGACCTGTCCCTGATAGGAGAGAGAGGGGGAGGAGTCACAGTGCAGGCTGTGTAATCTGATCTCTCCTGCTCCTCAGACCTGTCCCTGATAGGAGAGAGGGAGGGGGAGGGGTCACAGTGCAGGCTGTGTAATCTGATCTCTCCTCCTCCTCAGACCTGTCCCTGATAGGAGAGAGAGGGGGAGGAGTCACAGTGCAGGCTGTGTAATCTGATCTCTCCTCCTCCTCAGACCTGTCCCTGATAGGAGAGAGAGGGGGAGGAGTCACAGTGCAGGCTGTGTAATCTGATCTCTCCTGCTCCTCAGACCTGTCCCTGATAGGAGAGAGGGAGGGGGAGGGGTCACAGTGCAGGCTGTGTAATTTGATCTCTCCTGCTCCTCAGAGCTGTCCCTGATAGGAGAGAGGGAGGGGTTACAGTGCAGGCTGTGTAATCTGATCTCTCCTCCTCCTCAGACCTGTCCCTGATTGGAGAGAGAGAGGGGGAGGAGTCACAGTGCAGGCTGTGTAATCTGATCTCTCCTTCTCCTCAGACCTGTCCCTGGTAGAAGAGGGAGGGGGAGGAGTCACAGTGCAGGCTGTGTAATCTGATCTCTCCTGCTCCTCAGACCTGTCCCTGATAGGAGAGTGAGGGGGAGGAGTCACAGTGCAGGCTGTGTAATCTGATCTCTCCTGCTCCTCAGACCTGTCCCTGGTAGGAGGGAGGGGGAGAAGTCACAGTGCAGGCTGTGTAATCTGATGTCTCCTTCTCTTTAGACCTGTCCCTGATAGGAGAGAGGGGGAGGAGTCACAGTGCAGGCTGTGTAATCTGATCTCTCCTGCTCCTCAGATCTGTCCCTGATAGGAGAGAGGGGGAGGAGTCACAGTGCAGTCTGTGTAATCTGATCTCTCCTCCTCCACAGACCTGTCCCTGATAGGAGAGAGAGGGGGAGGAGTCACAGTGCAGGCTGTGTAATCTGATCTCTCCTGCTCCTCAGACCTGTCCCTGATAGGAGAGAGGGGAGGAGTCACAGTGCAGGCTGTGTAATCTGATCTCTCCTGCTCCTCAGACCTGTCCCTGATAGGAGAGAGAGGGGAGGAGTCACAATGCAGGCTGTGTAATCTGATCTCTCCTGCTCCTCAGACCTGTCCCTGATAGGAGAGAGGGGGAGGAGTCACAGTGCAGTCTGTGTAATCTGATGTCTCCTTCTCTTTAGACCTGTCCCTGATAGGAGAGAGGGGGAGGAGTCACAGTGCAGGCTGTGTAATCTGATCTCTCCTGCTCCTCAGATCTGTCCCTGATAGGAGAGAGGGGGAGGAGTCACAGTGCAGGCTGTGTAATCTGATCTCTCCTCCTCCTCAGACCTGTCCCTGGTAGGAGGGAGGGGGAGGAGTCACAGTGCAGGCTGTGTAATCTGATCTCTCCTGCTCCTCAGACCTGTCCCTGATAGGAGAGAGGGGAGGAGTCACAGTGCAGGCTGTGTAATCTGATCTCTCCTTCTCTTTAGACCTGTCCCTGATAGGAGAGAGGGGGAGGGGTCACAGTGCAGGCTGTGTAATCTGATCTCTCCTGCTCCTCAGATCTGTCCCTGATAGGAGAGAGGGAGGGGAGGGGTCACAGTGCAGGCTGTGTAATCTGATCTCTCCTGCTCCTCAGACCTGTCCCTGATAGGAGAGAGGGAGGGGGAGGGGTCACAGTGCAGGCTGTGTAATCTGATCTCTCCTTCTCTTTAGACCTGTCCCTGATAGGAGAGAGAGGGGGAGGGGTCACAGTGCAGGCTGTGTAATCTGATCTCTCCTGCTCCTCAGACCTGTCCCTGATAGGAGAGAGAGGGGGAGGAGTCACAGTGCAGGCTGTGTAATCTGATCTCTCCTGCTCCTCAGACCTGTCCCTGATAGGAGAGAGGGAGGGGGAGGGGTCACAGTGCAGGCTGTGTAATCTGATCTCTCCTCCTCCTCAGACCTGTCCCTGATAGGAGAGAGAGGGGGAGGAGTCACAGTGCAGGCTGTGTAATCTGATCTCTCCTTCTCCTCAGACCTGTCCCTGATAGGAGAGAGGGGGTGGAGTCACAGTGCAGGCTGTGTAATCTGATCTCTCCTCTTCCTCAGACCTGTCCCTGATAGGAGAGAGAGGGGGAGGAGTCACAGTGCAGGCTGTGTAATCTGATCTCTCCTCCTCCTCAGACCTGTCCCTGATAGGAGAGAGAGGGGGAGGAGTCACAGTGCAGGCTGTGTAATCTGATCTCTCCTGCTCCTCAGACCTGTCCCTGATAGGAGAGAGGGAGGGGGAGGGGTCACAGTGCAGGCTGTGTAATTTGATCTCTCCTGCTCCTCAGAGCTGTCCCTGATAGGAGAGAGGGAGGGGTCACAGTGCAGGCTGTGTAATCTGATCTCTCCTCCTCCTCAGACCTGTCCCTGATTGGAGAGAGAGAGGGGGAGGAGTCACAGTGCAGGCTGTGTAATCTGATCTCTCCTTCTCCTCAGACCTGTCCCTGGTAGAAGAGGGAGGGGGAGGAGTCACAGTGCAGGCTGTGTAATCTGATCTCTCCTGCTCCTCAGACCTGTCCCTGATAGGAGAGTGAGGGGGAGGAGTCACAGTGCAGGCTGTGTAATCTGATCTCTCCTGCTCCTCAGACCTGTTCCTGATAGGAGAGAGAGAGGGGGAGGAGTCACAGTGCAGGCTGTGTAATCTGATCTCTCCTGCTCCTCAGACCTGTCCCTGGTAGGAGGGAGGGGGAGGAGTCACAGTGCAGGCTGTGTAATCTGATGTCTCCTTCTCTTTAGACCTGTCCCTGATAGGAGAGAGGGGGAGGAGTCACAGTGCAGGCTGTGTAATCTGATCTCTCCTGCTCCTCAGATCTGTCCCTGATAGGAGAGAGGGGGAGGAGTCACAGTGCAGGCTGTGTAATCTGATCTCTCCTCCTCCTCAGACCTGTCCCTGGTAGGAGGGAGGGGGAGGAGTCACAGTGCAGGCTGTGTAATCTGATCTCTCCTGCTCCTCAGACCTGTCCCTGATAGGAGAGAGGGGAGGAGTCACAGTGCAGGCTGTGTAATCTGATCTCTCCTCCTCCTCAGACCTGTCCCTGGTAGGAGGGAGGGGGAGGAGTCACAGTGCAGGCTGTGTAATCTGATCTCTCCTGCTCCTCAGATCTGTCCCTGATAGGAGAGAGGGGGAGGAGTCACAGCGCAGGCTGTGTAATCTGATCTCTCCTCCTCCTCAGACCTGTCCCTGGTAGGAGGGAGGGGGAGGAGTCACAGTGCAGGCTGTGTAATCTGATCTCTCCTGCTCCTCAGACCTGTCCCTGATAGGAGAGAGGGGAGGAGTCACAGTGCAGGCTGTGTAATCTGATGTCTCCTTCTCTTTAGACCTGTCCCTGATAGGAGAGAGGGGGAGGAGTCACAGTGCAGGCTGTGTAATCTGATCTCTCCTGCTCCTCAGATCTGTCCCTGATAGGAGAGAGGGGGAGGAGTCACAGTGCAGGCTGTGTAATCTGATCTCTCCTCCTCCTCAGACCTGTCCCTGGTAGGAGGGAGGGGGAGGAGTCACAGTGCAGGCTGTGTAATCTGATCTCTCCTGCTCCTCAGACCTGTCCCTGATAGGAGAGAGGGGAGGAGTCACAGTGCAGGCTGTGTAATCTGATCTCTCCTCCTCCTCAGACCTGTCCCTGGTAGGAGGGAGGGGGAGGAGTCACAGTGCAGGCTGTGTAATCTGATCTCTCCTGCTCCTCAGATCTGTCCCTGATAGGAGAGAGGGGGAGGAGTCACAGCGCAGGCTGTGTAATCTGATCTCTCCTCCTCCTCAGACCTGTCCCTGGTAGGAGGGAGGGGGAGGAGTCACAGTGCAGGCTGTGTAATCTGATCTCTCCTGCTCCTCAGACCTGTCCCTGATAGGAGAGAGGGGAGGAGTCACAGTGCAGGCTGTGTAATCTGATCTCTCCTTCTCTTTAGACCTGTCCCTGATAGGAGAGAGGGGGAGGGGTCACAGTGCAGGCTGTGTAATCTGATCTCTCCTGCTCCTCATATCTGTCCCTGATAGGAGAGAGGGAGGGGGAGGGGTCACAGTGCAGGCTGTGTAATCTGATCTCTCCTGCTCCTCAGACCTGTCCCTGATAGGAGAGAGGGAGGGGGAGGGGTCACAGTGCAGGCTGTGTAATCTGATCTCTCCTTCTCTTTAGACCTGTCCCTGATAGGAGAGAGGGAGGGGAGGGGTCACAGTGCAGGCTGTGTAATCTGATCTCTCCTGCTCCTCAGACCTGTCCCTGATAGGAGAGAGGGAGGGGGAGGGGTCACAGTGCAGGCTGTGTAATCTGATCTCTCCTTCTCTTTAGACCTGTCCCTGATAGGAGAGAGAGGGGGAGGGGTCACAGTGCAGGCTGTGTAATCTGATCTCTCCTGCTCCTCAGACCTGTCCCTGATAGGAGAGAGGGGGAGGAGTCACAGTGCACTCTGTGTAATCTGATCTCTCCTCCTCCACAGACCTGTCCCTGATAGGAGAGAGAGGGGGAGGAGTCACAGTGCAGGCTGTGTAATCTGATCTCTCCTGCTCCTCAGACCTGTCCCTGATAGGAGAGAGGGAGGGGGAGGGGTCACAGTGCAGGCTGTGTAATTTGATCTCTCCTGCTCCTCAGAGCTGTCCCTGATAGGAGAGAGGGAGGGGTTACAGTGCAGGCTGTGTAATCTGATCTCTCCTCCTCCTCAGACCTGTCCCTGATTGGAGAGAGAGAGGGGGAGGAGTCACAGTGCAGGCTGTGTAATCTGATCTCTCCTTCTCCTCAGACCTGTCCCTGGTAGAAGAGGGAGGGGGAGGAGTCACAGTGCAGGCTGTGTAATCTGATCTCTCCTGCTCCTCAGACCTGTCCCTGATAGGAGAGTGAGGGGGAGGAGTCACAGTGCAGGCTGTGTAATCTGATCTCTCCTGCTCCTCAGACCTGTCCCTGGTAGGAGGGAGGGGGAGAAGTCACAGTGCAGGCTGTGTAATCTGATGTCTCCTTCTCTTTAGACCTGTCCCTGATAGGAGAGAGGGGGAGGAGTCACAGTGCAGGCTGTGTAATCTGATCTCTCCTGCTCCTCAGATCTGTCCCTGATAGGAGAGAGGGGGAGGAGTCACAGTGCAGGCTGTGTAATCTGATCTCTCCTCCTCCTCAGACCTGTCCCTGGTAGGAGGGAGGGGGAGGAGTCACAGTGCAGGCTGTGTAATCTGATCTCTCCTGCTCCTCAGACCTGTCCCTGATAGGAGAGAGGAGAGGAGTCACAGTGCAGGCTGTGTAATCTAATCTCTCCTCCTCCTCAGACCTGTCCCTGGTAGGAGGGAGGGGGAGGAGTCACAGTGCAGGCTGTGTAATCTGATCTCTCCTGCTCCTCAGATCTGTCCCTGATAGGAGAGAGGGGGAGGAGTCACAGTGCAGGCTGTGTAATCTGATCTCTCCTCCTCCTCAGACCTGTCCCTGGTAGAAGGGAGGGGGAGGAGTCACAGTGCAGGCTGTGTAATCTGATCTCTCCTGCTCCTCATATCTGTCCCTGATAGGAGAGAGGGAGGGGGAGGGGTCACAGTGCAGGCTGTGTAATCTGATCTCTCCTGCTCCTCAGACCTGTCCCTGATAGGAGAGAGGGAGGGGGAGGGGTCACAGTGCAGGCTGTGTAATCTGATCTCTCCTTCTCTTTAGACCTGTCCCTGATAGGAGAGAGAGGGGGAGGGGTCACAGTGCAGGCTGTGTAATCTGATCTCTCCTGCTCCTCAGACCTGTCCCTGATAGGAGAGAGGGGGAGGAGTCACAGTGCACTCTGTGTAATCTGATCTCTCCTCCTCCACAGACCTGTCCCTGATAGGAGAGAGAGGGGGAGGAGTCACAGTGCAGGCTGTGTAATCTGATCTCTCCTGCTCCTCAGACCTGTCCCTGATAGGAGAGAGGGAGGGGGAGGGGTCACAGTGCAGGCTGTGTAATCTGATCTCTCCTCCTCCTCAGACCTGTCCCTGATAGGAGAGAGAGGGGGAGGAGTCACAGTGCAGGCTGTGTAATCTGATCTCTCCTTCTCCTCAGACCTGTCCCTGATAGGAGAGAGGGGGTGGAGTCACAGTGCAGGCTGTGTAATCTGATCTATCCTCTTCCTCAGACCTGTCCCTGATAGGAGAGAGAGGGGGAGGAGTCACAGTGCAGGCTGTGTAATCTGATCTCTCCTGCTCCTCAGACCTGTCCCTGATAGGAGAGAGGGAGGGGGAGGGGTCACAGTGCAGGCTGTGTAATCTGATCTCTCCTGCTCCTCAGAGCTGTCCCTGATAGGAGAGAGGGAGGGGTCACAGTGCAGGCTGTGTAATCTGATCTCTCCTCCTCCTCAGACCTGTCCCTGATTGGAGAGAGAGAGGGGGAGGAGTCACAGTGCAGGCTGTGTAATCTGATCTCTCCTTCTCCTCAGACCTGTCCCTGGTAGAAGAGGGAGGGGGAGGAGTCACAGTGCAGGCTGTGTAATCTGATCTCTCCTGCTCCTCAGACCTGTCCCTGATAGGAGAGTGAGGGGGAGGAGTCACAGTGCAGGCTGTGTAATCTGATCTCTCCTGCTCCTCAGACCTGTTCCTGATAGGAGAGAGAGAGGGGGAGGAGTCACAGTGCAGGCTGTGTAATCTGATCTCTCCTCCTCCTCAGACCTGTCCCTGGTAGGAGAGAGGGGAGGAGTCACAGTGCAGGCTGTGTAATCTGATCTCTCCTGCTTCGTCTGTACCGGCGGGTGTACAGGAGGGTCTCAGGGGGACGTAAGGAACGTAACTGAAAATCTCAACTCACGCGAATAACGATTGTAATGTGTGTGGCGGGGGACGGTGCCCCGGAGGACAGACTCCTTGGTTGGAGGGACGGATGGCGAGGAGCTCGGCGTGACGCAGACGAGATATTCCCTCCATTCTCCCCGCGCTGACTCAGCACCAGCAGCGCCGGCAATGAGGTCAATGGCTTCATACCGGCTAATGGATGGGGCCCCGGGGGGCGGTTTAGCTAGGCGGGGTAATGGGCGGCCGGGGACCCGCTTCGTGTTTAGCGCGGTCTCTTCCGCGTGTTTATGGACGCACCATAAGGAGAAGCGCTCCCCGGCCGCCCATAAAACCTCTCGCCCGCACTCCATCTTCTCTAACACGCCGCACCGCCATTACCGTCCGCAACGCATCAAAAAAGAAAAAAGGCGAGGATTCCGGATAAATCCAGAAATGTACCCCAATCGCCCGGCAGCCGGAACGTTCCTTGCCCTCCCCCCCCGCCGCAGAGTTGAAAGCGCAAAAAAAAAAAAACTGTAAATTGATAAAATCCGTATTAAATACGTTTTATTCTCTGGCAAAAATGGATCCATGGATTTCAGTACGGCGGTGCGTGGGGAGGGCGAGCGGCGGTGCGTGGGGAGGGCGCGCGGCGGGCGAGGGCGAGGCCCGTGAGCGCAGCTGCACTGAAATGAATGGGAATTGATTGAAGTTCCCAATTCTCAAAAAAGATGGCAAATCAATGGCAGAAAAAAAAATTACTTTTCTTCCCGCCGCCGCAAGATCCACGCCTGCGCGTTCCGGAAGTCTACTGATCTCCACCCCCACCGGGGCGGCCCCATTTTATCATCTATAACCCCGCCCACCCCTCATATATTACAGGTTATACCCGCCCTCCTTTCCTGATTGGCCAATCAGATCCATCCAAACTCTTCTCTATTAATAGATCCTCGCCGCTCATCTCCGTCTCTGATTGGCTCTCTGTTATTTTGAGCCTCAATTTTTTCGGGGACTATCCAAAGTTTTACCATCCCCCATGTTCTCCGCTCCTCGCCCCCCCCTCCCCCGCAGTATATAATACGATCCGAGCCCCGGAACGTTCCATCGATAGAAAATATTTCTTCATTCTGCGCGTCTCGCCGATTCCCTCCGCCGTGAAATTGCGATGAAGAGGTTTTCGCTGGAGGTGGTGGAGGCGGCGGCGGGCGGAGATGAAGGCGAGGAACGCGGCTTTATCCCAAAATCCATCGAAGGCGACTGTCAGCCCCGCCCCCTCCCCCCACGCCACGCAGAGCGCGACGCCTTTCATATCTGATCAACAAAGTCAAACGTTCGATTGAGCGCCCCTCGGGGGGGGGGGGGAGCGCTGGGATCAGAAGGGTGAGCGGGGGCGGGGCACGGCGAGGACGTTTAGAGGACAAATACCCAATGGGGGACCTCTGGGGAGGGGGAGGGGGGAGGAAGACACCATTAAAAGAAAAAAGACAAAAAAAAAAAAAAGGATACAAAGTATTTTTTTTTTCCTTTTCTGTTTGGCGGCTTCTTAAAGGGGAAGGAGCGATTTTTTTTTTTTAGGCGGTTATTCGCTCACCATAGACCCGCCCATTTTCTGTGAGGTCATTGCGTTCGTATCCTCCGAAGCCGCGGTGTGTGTACTATAAGAATAAAATAATAATTAAAAATCGAATTATATTCAGCTCTGGACCTCTCTATGTAGTCTCACCCCTTCTGCTGGAATCTCTGATTTTAATTATAAAAAAAATAAAAAAAATATGAAAAAAATTATGAAAAATAATAAAATAATAATTAAAAATAAAATGAAATCTAATTATATTCAGCTCTGGCTCACTCGATGTAGTCTCACCCCTTCTGCTGCAATCTCTGATGTAATGATAAATAAAAAAAATAAAAAATAAAAAAAAATAATGAAAAATAATAATAATGAAAATTAAATAATAAAATAATAATTAAAAATCAAATTAATTTAATCATTTGCTCACCAGAGACCATTTCCTGTGAGGTCATTGCGTTTGTATCCTCCGACGCCGCGGCGTGTGTACTATAAGAATAAATGGAGTTCTATGTGGAGGGCGTCACCACTCGCCATGTGTAGTCTCACCCCTTCTGCTGCAATCTCTGGTGTAATGCTAAAAAAAAAAGAAAATATAAAAAAAAAAATTATGAACAATAATAATAATAATAATAAAAATAATAATAATTAAATAATAAAATAATACTGAAAAATAAAAGGAAATCTAATTCTATTCCGCTCTGCCCCACTCACTGTAGTCTCACCTCTCCTGCTGCAATTTGACTTGATATGATAAGAAAAGGAAATATTAAGGTAACTCTATATATCTTTAGCTCTGTGCAGTCTCACCCGTCCCGCTGCACTATTTATAAGGAAAGTGCAGATTCTACGCCAGGCCTTCTGCGTAGCTTGACCCCTCCGTTTGTCCCGGTGTCACCCAGACAGGAAAGATTGGAAATCCAGTTACAGTTGTCACCGGAAACAGGAAGTGAGAGAGAGGGTGTTCTGGTGACACCTAAGAGGGAATTTCCTGTCACTTCCTGTTGTGTCTCCTGGGAAAGGAAGTGAAGAGAAATCTCTTCCAATGGGACACAGAGCACAAAGTTGACCTCATATTGTGATCCCTCCCCCTCTACATGACAATTACACTTTTATATCAAATCTTTTATTCACATTCCTCATTCTGCACCCGGCGATGTCATCACTGGCTCTCTGTGCTTCTCTATGCAATGCAGGCAGATCATGGCTGGTGGGAGGGGCCGGCAGGGGGCGGTACATAGCTTCTTAGAAACCTCGGTACTCCTCCCCAGAGCCCTCCTGTATCCTGAAGCAAGCAGTGGGAGGAGTTATGCAAATATCAAAATGTCTTGATGGGTGGAGTCAGCCCCCGAGGAGTGGGCGTTCCTAGGCAGGCTGCATTTGCATAAGCAACGCCCACATGTAATGCTGAGTCTCCATGATTGGTAGATCTGAAATCCAGTTATTGAAATGGGTGGAGCCAGGGACAATTAGTCTGGGGCCCGTATCCCTTCTGCCCCCCCCCCCCCCCATTGTCCCAGCTCTGATGAAAGGGGCGGGGGCCAGGGACCGATAGGTTGGGGAGGAAAGTGCTATACAATGGTGGGCGTCCTCCAGCCAGGGAAGGAGGTGGAGCCTATCTCACTGGCTGCATCTTCTGATGCACATTGTGAGAAGCTCTCAGTGTGACATCAGAGTCCAGGGGGAGGAGGGTTTCCACCATCCCTGTGCTTATTATGAGGGGTTCCCACCATCCCTGTGCCCATTATGAGGGGTTCCCACCATCCCTGTGCCCATTATAAGGGGTTCCCACCATCCCTGTGCCCATTATAAGGGGTTCCCACCATCCCTGTGCCCATTATGAGGGGTTCCCACCATCCCTGTGCCCATTATGAGGGGTTCCCACCATCCCTGTGCCCATTATGAGGAGTTCCCACCATCCCTGTGCCCATTATGAGGGGTTCCCACCATCCCTGTGCCCATTATGAGGTATTCCCTCCATCCCTGTGCCCATTATGAGGGGTTCCCACCATCCCTGTGCCCATTATGAGGGGTTCCCACCATCCCTGTGCCCATTATGAGGTATTCCCTCCATCCCTGTGCCCATTATGAGGTATTCCCTCCATCCCTGTGCCCATTATGAGGGGTTCCCACCATCCCTGTGCCCATTATGAGGAGTTCCCACCATCCCTGTGCCCATTATGAGGAGTTCCCACCATCCCTGTGCCCATTATGAGGGGTTCCCTCCATCCCTGTGCCCATTATGAGGGGTTCCCTCCATCCCTGTGCCCATTATGAGGGGTTCCCTCCATCCCTGTGCCCATTATGAGGGGTTCCCACCATCCCTGTGCCCATTATGAGGGGTTCCCACCATCCCTGTGCCCATTATGAGAAGTTCCCACCATCCCTGTGCCCATTATGAGGAGTTCTCACCATCCCTGTGCCCATTATGAGGGGCTCCCACCATCCCTGTGCCCATTATGAGGGGTTCCCACCATCCCTGTGCCCATTATGAGGGGTTCCCACCATCCCTGTGCCCATTATGAGGGGCTCCCACTATCCCTGTGCCCATTATGAGGGGCTCCTACCATCCCTGTGCCCATTATGAGGGGTTCCTACCATCCCTGTGCCCATTATGAGGGGTTCCCACCATCCCTGTGCCCATTATGAGGAGTTCCCACCATCCCTGTGCCCATTATGAGGAGTTCCCACCATCCCTGTGCCCATTATGAGGGGTTCCCCCCATCCCTGTGCCCATTATGAGGGGTTCCCACCATCCCTGTGCCCATTATGAGGGGTTCCCACCATCCCTGTGCCCATTATGAGGGGTTCTCACCATCCCTGTGCCCATTATGAGGGGCTCCTACCATCCCTGTGCCCATTATGAGGTGTTCTCACCATCCCTATGCCCATTATGAGGGATTTCTACCATCCCTGTACTTATTATGAGGGGTTCCCACCATCCCTGTGCCCATTATGAGGAGTTCTCACCATCCCTGTGCCCATTATGAGGGGTTCCCACCATCCCTGTGCCCATTATGAGGGGTTCCCACCATCCCTGTGCCCATTCTGAGGGGTTCTCACCATCCCTGTGCCCATTATGAGGGGTTCCAACCATCCCTGTGCCCATTCTGAGGGGTTCTCACCATCCCTGTGCCCATTATGAGGGGTTCCCACCATCCCTGTGCCCATTATGAGGGGTTCCCACCATCCCTTTGCCCATTATGAGGGGTTCCCACCATCCCTGTGCCCATTATGAGGGGTTCCCACCATCCCTGTGCCCATTATGAGGGGTTCCCACCATCCCTGTGCCCATTATGAGAAGTTCCCAACATCCCTGTGCCCATTATGAGGGGTTCTCACCATCCCTGTGCCCATTATGAGGGGTTCCCACCATCCATGTGCCCATTATGAGGGGTTCTCACCATCCCTGTGCCCATTATGAGGGGTTCCCACCATCCCTGTGCCCATTATGAGGGGTTCCCACCTTCCCTGTGCCCATTATGAGGGGCTCCCACCTTCCCTGTGCCCATTATGAGGGGCTCCCAACATCCCTGTGCCCATTATGAGGGGCTCCTACCTTCCCTGTGCCCATTATGAGGGGCTCCCACCATCCCAGTGCCCATTATGAGGAGTTCCCACCATCCCTGTGCCCATTATGAGGAGTTCCCACCATCCCTGTGCCCATTATGAGGGGTTCCCACCATCCCTGTGCCCATTATGAGGGGTTCCCACCATCCCTGTGCCCATTATGAGGGGTTCCCACCATCCCTGTGCCCATTATGAGGGGTTCCCACCATCCCTGTGCCCATTATGAGGGGTTCCCACCATCCCTGTGCCCATTATGAGGGGTTTCTACCATCCCTGTGCCCATTATGAGGGGTTCCCACCATCCCTGTGCCCATTATGAGGAGTTCTCACCATCCCTGTGCCCATTATGAGGGGTTCCCATCATCCCCGTGCCCATTATGAGGGGTTCCCACCATCCCTGTGCCCATTATGAGGGGTTCTCACCATCCCTGTGCCCATTATGAGGGGTTCCCACCATCCCTGTGCCCATTATGAGGGGTTCTCACCATCCCTGTGCCCATTATGAGGAGTTCCCACCATCCCTGTGCCCATTATGAGGGGTTCCCACCATCCCTGTGCCCATTATGAGGGGTTCTCACCATCCCTGTGCCCATTATGAGGGGTTCCCACCATCCCTGTGCCCATTATGAGAAGTTCCCACCATCCCTGTGCCCATTATGAGAAGTTCCCACCATCCCTGTGCCCATTATGAGTGGTTCTCACCATCCCTGTGCCCATTATGAGGGGTTCCCACCATCCCTGTGCCCATTATGAGGGGTTCCCACCATCCCTGTGCCCATTATGAGGGGTTCCCACCATCCCTGTGCCCATTATGAGGGGTTCCCACCATCCCTGTGCCCATTATGAGGGGCTCCCACCATCCCTGTGCCCATTATGAGGGGCTCCCACCATCCCTGTGCCCATTATGAGGGGCTCCCACCATCCCTGTGCCCATTATGAGGTGTTCCCACCATCCCTGTGCCCATTATAAGGAGTTCCCACCATCCCTGTGCCCATTATGAGGGGTTCCCACCATCCCTGTGCCCATTATGAGGGGTTCCCACCATCCCTGTGCCCATTATGAGGGGTTCCCACCATCCCTGTGCCCATTATGAGGGGCTCCCACCATCCCTGTGCCCATTATGAGGTGTTCCCACCATCCCTGTGCCCATTATGAGGGGTTCCCACCATCCCTGTGCCCATTATGAGGGGTTCCCACCATCCCTGTGCCCATTATGAGGGGCTCCCACCATCCCTGTGCCCATTATGAGGGGTTCCCACCATCCCTGTGCCCATTATGAGGGGCTCCCACCATCCCTGTGCCCATTATGAGGGGCTCCCACCATCCCTGTGCCCATTATGAGGGTCTCCCACCATCCCTGTGCCCATTATGAGGAGTTCCCACCATCCCTGTGCCCATTATGAGGGGTTCCCACCATCCCTGTGCCCATTATGAGGGGCTCTCACCATCCCTGTGCCCATTGTGAGGGGCTCCCACCATCCCTGTGCCCATTATGAGGGGCTCCCACCATCCCTGTGCCCATTATGAGGGGCTCTCACCATCCCTGTGCCCATTATGAGTGGTTCCCACCATCCCTGTGCCCATTATGAGGGGTTCCCACCATCCCTGTGCCCATTATGAGGAGTTCTCACCATCCCTGTGCCCATTATGAGGGGTTCCCACCATCCCTGTGCCCATTATGAGGAGTTCTCACCATCCCTGTGCCCATTATGAGGGGCTCCCACCATCCCTGTGCCCATTATGAGGGGTTCCCACCATCCCTGTGCCCATTATGAGGGGCTCCCACCATCCCTGTGCCCATTATGAGGGGCTCCCACCATCCCTGTGCCCATTATGGGGGGCTCCCACCATCCCTGTGCCCATTATGAGGAGTTCCCACCATCCCTGTGCCCATTATGAGGAGTTCCCACCATCCCTGTGCCCATTATGAGGGGTTCCCACCATCCCTGTGCCCATTATGAGGGGCTCCCACCATCCCTGTGCCCATTATGAGGGGCTCCCAACCATCCCTGTGCCCATTATGAGGGGCTCCCACCATCCCTGTGCCCATTATGAGGGGCTCTCACCATCCCTGTGCCCATTATGAGTGGTTCCCACCATCCCTGTGCCCATTATGAGGGGTTCCCACCATCCCTGTGCCCATTATGAGGAGTTCTCACCATCCCTGTGCCCATTATGAGGGGCTCCCACCATCCCTGTGCCCATTATGAGGGGTTCCCACCATCCCTGTGCCCATTATGAGGGGCTCCCACCATCCCTGTGCCCATTATGAGGGGCTCCCACCATCCCTGTGCCCATTATGAGGGGTTCCCACCATCCCTGTGCCCATTATGAGGGCCTCCCACCATCCCTGTGCCCATTATGAGGGGTTCCCACCATCCCTGTGCCCATTATGAGGAGTTCCCACCATCCCTGTGCCCATTATGAGGGGTTCCCAGTTCCCACCATCCCTGTGCCCATTATGAGGGGTTCCCACCATCCCTGTGCCCATTATGAGGGGCTCCTACCTTCCCTGTGCCCATTATGAGGGGCTCCCACCATCCCAGTGCCCATTATGAGGAGTTCCCACCATCCCTGTGCCCATTATGAGGAGTTCCCACCATCCCTGTGCCCATTATGAGGGGTTCCCACCATCCCTGTGCCCATTATGAGGGGTTCCCACCATCCCTGTGCCCATTATGAGGGGCTCCCACCATCCCTGTGCCCATTATGAGGTGTTCCCACCATCCCTGTGCCCATTATGAGGGGCTCCCACTATCCCTGTGCCCATTATGAGGGGTTCCCACCATCCCTGTGCCCATTATGAGGGGCTCCCACCATCCCTGTGCCCATTATGAGGGGTTCCCACCATCCCTGTGCCCATTATGAGGGCCTCCCACCATCCCTGTGCCCATTATGAGGGGTTCCCACCATCCCTGTGCCCATTGAGGGCCTCCCACCATCCCTGTGCCCATTATGAGGAGTTCCCACCATCCCTGTGCCCATTATGAGGAGTTCCCACCATCCCTGTGCCCATTATGAGGGGTTCCCACCATCCCTGTGCCCATTATGAGGGGCTCCCACCATCCCTGTGCCCATTATGAGGGGCTCCCACCATTCCTGTGCCCATTATGAGGGGCTCCCACCATCCCTGTGCCCATTATGAGGGATTCCCACCATCCGTGTGCCCATTATGAGGAGTTCTCACCATCCCTGTGCCCATTATGAGGGGTTCCCACCATCCCTGTGCCCATTATGAGGGGTTCCCACCATCCCTGTGCCCATTATGAGGGGCTCCCACCATCCCTGTGCCCATTATGAGGGGTTCCCACCATCCCTGTGCCCATTATGAGGGGTTCCCACCATCCCTGTGCCCATTATGAGGGGTTTCTACCATCCCTGTGCCCATTATGAGGAGTTCCCACCATCCCTGTGCCCATTATGAGGGGTTCCCACCATCCCTGTGCCCATTATGAGGGGTTCTCACCATCCCTGTGCCCATTATGAGGGGTTCCCCACCATCCCTGTGCCCATTATGAGAAGTTCCCACCATCCCTGTGTCCATTATGAGAAGTTCCCACCATCCCTGTGCCCATTATGAGGGGTTCTCACCATCCCTGTGCCCATTATGAGGGGCTCCCACCATCCCTGTGCCCATTATGAGGGGCTCCTACCTTCCCTGTGCCCATTATGAGGGCTCCCACCATCCCAGTGCCCATTATGAGGAGTTCCCACCATCCCTGTGCCCATTATAAGGAGTTCCCACCATCCCTGTGCCCATTATGAGGGGTTCCCACCATCCCTGTGCCCATTATGAGGGGTTCCCACCATCCCTGTGCCCATTATGAGGAGTTCTCACCATCCCTGTGCCCATTATGAGGGGCTCCCACCATCCCTGTGCCCATTATGAGGGGTTCCCACCATCCCTGTGCCCATTATGAGGGGCTCCCACCATCCCTGTGCCCCATTATGAGGGGCTCCCACCATCCCTGTGCCCATTATGAGGGGTTCCCACCATCCCTGTGCCCATTATGAGGGCCTCCCACCATCCCTGTGCCCATTATGAGGGGTTCCCACCATCCCTGTGCCCATTGAGGGCCTCCCACCATCCCTGTGCCCATTATGAGGGGCTCCTACCATCCCTGTGCCCATTATGAGGAGTTCCCACCATCCCTGTGCCCATTATGAGGAGTTCCCACCATCCCTGTGCCCATTATGAGGGGTTTCCACCATCCCTGTGCCCATTATGAGGGGCTCCCACCATCCCTGTACCCATTATGAGGGGTTTCCCACCATCCCTGTGCCCATTATGAGGGGTTCCCACCATCCCTGTGCCCATTATGAGGAGTTCTCACCATCCCTGTGCCCATTATGAGGGGTTCCCACCATCCCTGTGCCCATTATGAGGGGTTCCCACCATCCCTGTGCCCATTATGAGGGGCTCCCACCATCCCTGTGCCCATTATGAGGGGCTCCCACCATCCCTGTGCCCATTATGAGGGGCTCCCACCATCCCTGTGCCCATTATGAGGAGTTCCCACCATCCCTGTGCCCATTATGAGGGGTTCCCACCATCCCTGTGCCCATTATGAGGGGTTCCCACCATCCCTGTGCCCATTAATGAGGGGCTCCCACCATCCCTGTGCCCATTATGAGGGGTTCCCACCATCCCTGTGCCCATTATGAGGGGTTCCCACCATCCCTGTGCCCATTATGAGGGGTTCCCACTTTCCTGTGCCCATTATGAGGGGTTTCTACCATCCCTGTGCCCATTATGAGGAGTTCCCACCATCCCTGTGCCCATTATGAGGGGTTCCCACCATCCCTGTGCCCATTATGAGGGGTTCCCAACCATCCCTGTGCCCATTATGAGGGGTTCCCACCATCCCTGTGCCCATTATGAGAAGTTCCCACCATCCCTGTGTCCCATTATGAGAAGTTCCCACCATCCCTGTGCCCATTATGAGGGTTCTCACCATCCCTGTGCCCATTATGAGGGGTTCTCACCATCCCTGTGCCCATTATGAGGGGTTCCCACCATCCCTGTGCCCATTATGAGAAGTTCCCACCATCCCTGTGTCCATTATGAGAAGTTCCCACCATCCCTGTGCCCATTATGAGGGGTTCTCACCATCCCTGTGCCCATTATGAGGAGTTCCCACCATCCCTGTGCCCATTATGAGGAGTTCCCACCATCCCTGTGCCCATTATGAGGGGTTCCCACCATCCCTGTGCCCATTATGAGGGGTTCCCACCATCCCTGTGCCCATTATGAGGGGGCTCCCACCATCCCTGTGCCCATTATGAGGTGTTCCCACCATCCCTGTGCCCATTATGAGGGGCTCCCACCATCCCTGTGCCCATTATGAGGGTTCCCACCATCCCCTGTGCCCATTATGAGGGGCTCCCACCATCCCTGTGCCCATTATGAGGGGTTCCCACCATCCCTGTGCCCATTATGAGGGGCTCCCACCATCCCTGTGCCCATTATGAGGGGCTCCCACCATCCCTGTGCCCATTATGAGGGATTCCCACCATCCGTGTGCCCATTATGAGGAGTTCCCACCATCCCTGTGCCCATTATGAGGGGTTCCCACCATCCCTGTGCCCATTATGAGGGGTTCCCACCATCCCTGTGCCCATTATGAGGGGCTCCCACCATCCCTGTGCCCATTATGAGGGGCTCCCACCATCCCTGTGCCCATTATGAGGGGTTCCCACCATCCCTGTGCCCATTATGAGGGGTTTCTACCATCCCTGTGCCCATTATGAGGAGTTCCCACCATCCCTGTGCCCATTATGAGGGGTTCCCACCATCCCTGTGCCCATTATGAGGGGTTCTCACCATCCCTGTGCCCATTATGAGGGGTTCCCACCATCCCTGTGCCCATTATGAGAAGTTCCCACCATCCCTGTGTCCATTATGAGAAGTTCCCACCATCCCTGTGCCCATTATGAGGGGTTCTCACCATCCCTGTGCCCATTATGAGGGGCTCCCACCATCCCTGTGCCCATTATGAGGGGCTCCTACCTTCCCTGTGCCCATTATGAGGGGCTCCCACCATCCCAGTGCCCATTATGAGGAGTTCCCACCATCCCTGTGCCCATTATAAGGAGTTTCCACCATCCTGTGCCCATTATGAGGGGTTCCCACCATCCCTGTGCCCATTATGAGGGGTTCCCCACCATCCCTGTGCCCATTATGAGGAGTTCTTACCATCCCTGTGCCCATTATGAGGGGTTCCCACCATCCCTGTGCCCATTATGAGAAGTTCCCACCATCCCTGTGTCCATTATGAGAAGTTCCCACCATCCCTGTGCCCATTATGAGGGGTTCTCACCATCCCTGTGCCCATTATGAGGGGCTCCCACCATCCCTGTGCCCATTATGAGGGGCTCCTACCTTCCCTGTGCCCATTATGAGGGGCTCCCACCATCCCAGTGCCCATTATGAGGAGTTCCCACCATCCCTGTGCCCATTATAAGGAGTTCCCACCATCCCTGTGCCCATTATGAGGGGTTCCCACCATCCCTGTGCCCATTATGAGGGGTTCCCACCATCCCTGTGCCCATTATGAGGAGTTCTCACCATCCCTGTGCCCATTATGAGGGGGCTCCCACCATCCCTGTGCCCATTATGAGGGGTTCCCACCATCCTGTGCCCATTATGAGGGGCTCCCACCATCCCTGTGCCCATTATGAGGGGCTCCCACCATCCCTGTGCCCATTATGAGGGGTTCCCACCATCCCTGTGCCCATTATGAGGGCCTCCCACCATCCCTGTGCCCATTATGAGGGGTTCCCACCATCCCTGTGCCCATTGAGGGCCTCCCACCATCCCTGTGCCCATTATGAGGGGCTCCTACCATCCCTGTGCCCATTATGAGGAGTTCCCACCATCCCTGTGCCCATTATGAGGAGTTCCCCACCATCCCCTGTGCCCATTATGAGGGGTTTCCACCATCCCTGTGCCCATTATGAGGGGCTCCCACCATCCCTGTACCCATTATGAGGGGTTCCCACCATCCCTGTGCCCATTATGAGGGGTTCCCACCATCCCTGTGCCCATTATGAGGAGTTCTCACCATCCCTGTGCCCATTATGAGGGGTTCCCACCATCCCTGTGCCCATTATGAGGGGCTCCCACCATCCCTGTGCCCATTATGAGGAGTTCCCACCATCCCTGTGCCCATTATGAGGAGTTCCCACCATCCCTGTGCCCATTATGAGGGGTTCCCACCATCCCTGTGCCCATTATGAGGGGTTCCCCACCATCCCTGTGCCCATTATGAGGGGCTCCCACCATCCCTGTGCCCATTATGAGGGGTTCCCACCATCCCTGTGCCCATTATGAGGGGTTCCCACCATCCCTGTGCCCATTATGAGGGGTTCCCACCATCCCTGTGCCCATTATGAGGGGTTTCTACCATCCCTGTGCCCCATTATGAGGAGTTCCCACCATCCCTGTGCCCATTATGAGGGGTTCCCACCATCCCTGTGCCCATTATGAGGGGTTCCCACCATCCCTGTGCCCATTATGAGGGGTTCCCACCATCCCTGTGCCCATTATGAGAAGTTCCCACCATCCCTGTGTCCATTATGAGAAGTTCCCACCATCCCTGTGCCCATTATGAGGGGTTCTCACCATCCCTGTGCCCATTATGAGGGGTTCTCACCATCCCTGTGCCCATTATGAGGGGTTCCCACCATCCCTGTGGCCCATTATGAGAAGTTCCCACCATCCCTGTGTCCATTATGAGAAGTTCCCACCATCCCTGTGCCCATTATGAGGGGTTCTCACCATCCCTGTGCCCATTATGAGGAGTTCCCACCATCCCTGTGCCCATTATGAGGAGTTCCCACCATCCCTGTGCCCATTATGAGGGGTTCCCACCATCCCTGTGCCCATTA